>JBCFYV010011172.1:130602109-131035703 GCA_039000515.1 Timema cristinae
CTTGTGTGCTGTTATAATCGGTTGATTCAGTAATTGCACATTAAAAATAATTAAAATAATGAATATATCGTTCAAAAGTGACTGATACAAAAACACATGGTTTGACGTATGAATATAATAACTATGAATTTAACTCTAGTAGCGTTTGTAAATGTCGGATATTGATGATATACTGGCAAACACGTTGTAGTCTACTTCTAGTAGTAACGTGATAGGGAAAACATTATCTTAACAGCTACAAAAATTACGCGATCTGCAGCTGTCATTTTAGATAAATAATTATTTAACTGCTATAGGATTCTAGAAAAAATAAACTTTTATAAAATACAAACAAATTATTTTTTGGTCAACCATAATAACATTATAATATATTAGTTTTATTTTATAAGCATATACTTTTTTTAGCCCCGTCCGCGTCTTACTAACTGTTCAGGTTATATGCATAATTACTAATTACGATAATGAGCTAGGGATGAGGAAGGTCAAATTTAGAGGAAGTGTACCCACATTTGCGTGGAAGGAGAGTGGAAAACTATTTTGTAAACTCTACTCTCAGTACACCCCACCGGGATTCGAACCACGATCTCTCTATCATCAGCAGTCTATTCTAGCACAAGAGTGAAACCTTTGACCATGCAACCACCGGAGCAGGTCTTATGAATAGACATTTGGAATACCTTTAATTAAATACAAACTTATTTTGCGATTGACTTTGATAACATTTTACTATCAGTGTTTTTGATAAGTTTTAACATAATCCATACAAAGTGGTAACTGAAGATCATATTATGAAATTGATGTATGTACGTGAAAGTAATCAAATAAGGTCCTTCTTTTGAAAATTGAAATATACTTATATTATTATTAGCACCGCGTCTTACTACCCGTTCGGGTTATACGCACTTATGCTAATGTGTAATGGTAGGGTGATTGTGAGATGAAATTAAGGACCTACAGTTTAACGTGGAATCCGAACCACGGTGGAGGCCTGGCATTCCCCACATTCACAAGATGTCTTGTCAGAGGTGAAGGAAGGGTTTGGTAATCAGATAAATCTGTGCCGGGACCGAGGATTGAACCCCGGCCGCCAGCACAGAAGTCTGACACCTTACCCCCTAGACCACCAGGTCACCCCAATATATTTATAAATCAATACGAAAAATGTAGAAAATGTTATCAATGTTGATCATAAGTAATAGGCCCTATATTTGCATTTTATGAAAGACTATTATTACCGTGTTCTTACTGTAGTATCATGTTGATCACACTAGAAATTATCATGATTATATCGGGCATCAAGTATCAACAAAAGGGAAACTAATAATTACCTCTGTAAAAATATTCTTAAATAACGCGATTAATAAGAAACAATCGATAATAAATAAACAAAATATCGTCAACAAATAACGGTCGAAAAGCAAAAATGTCGTGTTAATGACATTCTTTTATGAGAAAGGTTAAAAAAAATCATCCAAGTCAATAAAACTTAAACAAGATGAAGTGACGTCATTCGTGAACACTTTGTCTGTCTCTTAACCTAAAGTAAACACTCTTTTATTGGGATTTTCGGGGCCAGCAACTCTAAAATCACAGAATGAAACCGGAAAAGGTATACCTTCATATTTTTACAAAAGGACATTTGGATATATATTTAAAATGGTAGCTTAGAGAAAATGCATCTACATTAACCTAAAGAGGAGTTAAAAAAAGAAGAAATGTATTTTTGAAAAACCCACACTCAGCGCAACCAGTCATAAATTGAACCTTTACCTCCCCATTAACTTCATTCAAGTACAATACGAGTCTAACGCCTTGAACGTATTGGCCAAGGCTACGGTTTTTCAATGCGTAAACCACTTTTTTAAGTTTTCTGTGCGAGTCAATTGGATTATTACATAATTTAAAGCAAGCAGACAAGAGTGTTAACATGGACTTGATCAGATCTAAAACTGTGATAATGCCAACAGTTGAACGTGCTAACTACAGCGCACTCTTCATAAAAAGAGCCTTTTATATAATAATACAAACATATTTTTGCTGCCAACAATTATAACCTTTTACTATTTTATTAGTGTTATTTTATAGGTAGGGATAATATCTATCAAAAATTACAGTTCCAGATCAGTTGACTTGACGTATAAACACGTGAAAGTAGATCTAGTAACATTTCTAAATGTCAGACAAGGTTCTCACTATTAAAATTGGTCTGTAGATTAAAACCACCAAACATTCACTATTTAATCTTGAGTGACGAGGTTAATATAAGCTTCACCTTTTGATTTCTCGGTAGAATTGATTCAAGTGATAGGTCCTTCACATCTTTCAAAGAAACTCAAGTCAAATGCTTTCGAGCATAGAATGACGTGTCTTTGGTCAGTGCGTTTGTCCCGTTAGGAATGAATTCAATCATCTTCACGACTACGACCTACATTTTCATCTTTTTGTGCCTGTTCTGGGAAAACAGTGTCAACAGTGTCGAGAATATGCCAGAGTTGTTACGTTAAAAACACTACTGCAACTTTCTAGGAATTATCAGTGATCAAAAAATTTCCCAGTTGCGCTGCGGTTTTTTTTAAAGATTTTTTTTTTACATATCTATTTCAGACATGTTTTGAATAATCTACAAGTCCGACATCTTTAGCTCAACCATAAGTAACATGTTTGTCCACTCGAACAAAGTATTCCCGTTTCGATTCTCGATATGGCAGAAGAATCTGTTCACTCTATCAAAGTATTCCCGTTTCGATTTTCGACATGGCAGAAGAATCTGTCCACTCGACCAAAGTATTCCCGTTTCGATTCTTGATATGGCAGAAGAATCTGTCCACTCGACCAAAGTATTCTCGTTTCGATTCTTGATATGGCAGAAGAATCTGTTCACTCAATCAAAGTATTCCCGTTTCGATTCTCGACATGGCAGAAGAATCTGTCCACTCGACCAAAGTATTCCCGTTTCGATTTTCGTCATGGCAGAAGAATCTGTCACTCGACCAAAGTATTCCCGTTTTGATTCCGGACATGGCAGAAAAGAAAATTTCATTGCTGAAATTAGGGACTTCCCCCCCTTATCAATGATTATTTGACACCACATGAATGAGCATGCAGGATAAATGTCTCTTTGATCGAGTCTGGTTTGACTAGTGACTCCCCAGAACACAATGAATCGAACCTATTATTAATGTACTTTTTTGAGAGGTGCAAAATTATTTTAATTTTTCAATTTAGTATGAAAATGTGTTAATTTTGTCCTCCCTAACCCGAAATAACTAATATGAGGTGGAGGGGAACGTGAGTTAAGGTTTGTATTTTGATAGTTTTTATATAAAAAAAACAATTTTGGCCGAAATAAATCGAAGATTGCTGACTCAAACGTTTCTATTTGAATGCTAGTGACCTTCTTCGGTGGGCGTCTGGTTTAAGGTGTCACCCTCGCAATGGACTAGACTGCTGATGACGGGAAGAATGGGGTTCAAATCTCCGTAGGTAGAGAGTACTTTGGCCAGTTTTCCTAAATGATTTTCCACTCCCCCTCTATGCAAATGCAGGCGAATTTATTCTAAATTTAACCTACTCATTCTTAACTATACAGCGTAATTAGTATATCTGCGTACAACCCGAACAATTAGTAAAACGCGGTGCTTAAAAAAAGCCTGCGACACCTATGAGCAGGATGACAAACAAAACGCATTGCTTGTGAACATACATAATTAAGGATTAGGGCAAATAACAATTTGAACCTAATGTAAATACTCTTTATTTACAAAGTAAAATGGACATTCGTATTCAAGTGTATTTCCACGACAACCACTTGAAAAATTCCCAAAACAGAGTCTTGAGAGGTTATGACATTCCTTGCAAATATTTTGTTGCCATATGTTTCGCTGTGAACAGGATAGGGTTGGTTTAGCAAAGCTAGTTCGGTGGAGGATCTTGCTTCAAAATTATATGTCAATGATTCGATTCTCTGTATGGTCAATCTAGTTTTAGTTTATTTGGGCTATTATCGTGTACTTTCTGAATTATAACTTAAATATAGAACAGACAAAACACACAGTACTCCAGCCGTTTAGTTCTCACTGTGAAAGGTGAAACCCTAATTTCAGCATTGATATATATTTTTTCTTCATGTCAGAAATAGAACCCGGAATTCTAAATTTTTAGGCAGATGGGCTACCAATCTAGTTAAGCTGTTGGATTAAATTTCTGATGAAATTAGGATTTTCCCTTTCACAAGTTTATAAATTAATGAATGATAAGAGGAATGTGTGCTTTATCCGTTTTGAGAAAAATAAATTCTTATGTTTATATGGTCAATTGGTTCAGAAAAAACACGTTAAATATCCAGAGCTAATAATAAATAACTACATACAAATTCCATGGCGTAAACAACCCACAGTCGAGCCATACCGACCAAGCGGCCGCCACTGTTAGCAATGATAGTGCCAACATTTGCGGATAGAGGGTGTCATGTGGGCAGCACAATGAACTATTCCGCAATTAATCTTAGTTTTCTAGACCAAAGCTGCTACTTATTTATTCAAGTATCTCTTCGTTATCAAGAGGCTGAATTTGACCCCATTACAATAAAAGAAAAATATTATTCAGTCTGGAAAATTAAGGGAAAATTTTAAATATGCATTGGTCTGTTCCTTCGCAAACCGCACCCATCTTAAATCCAATATTCGTAGGAAAGGACTTATATGACAGCTATAACAGTTAATAGCTCCTATCTTCACGTTTTCATACTTTAAGTTATGTCGTCTGCCATTATAATTTTTTATTTAATATCAATACCTATAAAATAATACCAATAATATAGTCGAAATGTTAACAATGTTAACAGAAAAAAAAGTTTGTATTTTATAAAGGGTCTTTTATATGAAAATTGGACTGTAGCTAATCGATGTAGCCTAATGTAATTCCTTTCCTTACTCTTAAAATCTCCGAGTTCGTTGAAATGTGTGGGATGAACTTGTTTGTGGACAAATCCATTGTTGAACTGTTCTGAATGACTGTCGACCATTCAACGAGTTACACTGAAGTGATCTCTTGCTTTCTCTCTGTCCGCCCGCCCTACTTTATCAAGGAGTTCTTAAAATCAGTGTAACGGAAAACGAAGTTGCAACTTAAACGAACTTATGGCAGAAGGTCTTTTGTCTCGAATTCTGAGAAATTTCACAGTGTATCCACAAAATAACAGCCTTTTAAATAAGAGATGGTGTGGTAAGTTATTAAACAACACTATTGAACCATCTATGATTGCTACAGATTCCGAGATCCTGGGTTCGATAACTGGCGCTTTCAGATTTTTCTGTGAAGCAGTGTGCCTGGAACGGGGTCAACTCAGTCTTATGGGGACAAATAAAGAGTTACTTGAAAGAAAAAGTAGTGGTTGGGTTCCTAGAAAAGTGAGATTAACGTCCAAAGGAATTGTGCTGACCACATTACACACTCTATCCGCAAACGTTGGCACTATCTTCACCAACAAACGTCGATAGATTGGTCAGTAAAGATTGCTTGCGGGCTGATGCCATGGATTTTTTTTATTGTTCCAAAATACTTTTTATGACTATCATTTAGGTTCTCAAGACTCTCGATAGTCTTAGTTGGATGGTATCGAAGCCAACTTGAACTATAAAAAACTCAAATTACATAGAATAGAAGGAAAATATTAAAATACATTTTGTTAACTGTAAAAAGTACTTTAAATATTTTAATAATTACATTTATATTACGCAATAAAAAACTTTGTTATAAACGTAAACATATCATGTGCGCACTCGCTTACTCTGAAAGGTAGCAGTTTTACCTTGACGAATTATACCAGTGGTACTTGACTCTTTTTTTTATGGTACACTATTGTTTGTCTTGATGCCGGGATCACGATCAACTTAACGTTAACTTAACGTAACTTAATGTAACGTCCACTTAAAGTTAACTTAACTTATGTGTGGTCACGATTCACTTAAACGTAACAACTCGAGCAAAACATATGCATTATCGAGTATGATCTGTGATTTGGACTATTTGTACAGTGATGATCTGTGAATGGTTACAGTTTTCAATCAATGTAATAAATATATATTATTAAACTTTTTTGTTAAATTTAGTTCCTATTTTAGTTTAATTATTTTGTTACAATGTCTGATCACTAAAATTTACGCTAAAGAGTAAACATTGGTCATACTACCAACAATGAATTACTAAATAGCCCTGTTGACGTCACTCGCATAATGATTGGCTGGCTAGATCACGTGAAGTAAAGTAAAAGACCTCCCAAGACATCTCTTACGATAAGTTAACTGCAAGTCAACGTTAAGTTAAGTGCATCGTGATCGCTTCCATTTAAACACACGAGGATGTCCTTTACGTTAAGTTAACGTTAAGTTGATCGTGATCCCGGCATGAGTCCTTGTTGCACACTGAACGTGCAAGTTGGAGACAATACAAGAGTCTCGGATATACTCAGAGACACTTCTCTCAACTGAACAGAAAATACGTATGCTTGTCCTCTATTCGATCTTGAATTGTGTAAGAAACGACCAGGTTCTCATTAATTAACCAACTCTTTAATCGTAAGCCAATACATTATCTGGAAAATAAATACAAAAGGGCCCCATATCCGCGGATAATACCGAACTATTATATAACGTGGATTCGTGTAACATACATAAATATGGTAAAGTTTAATTGATAGATTATTCACCATAAGACATTACCGACATTAAATAAAATACATAATAATAACGCATACCGTACACTACAGTGTAACTCCAATCACGGTAGGAGTTACTCTCTGAAAGGTCTTTTTTCATACCAATATCCTACTATATAATAGATTTCTCGTAAAGAAAAAGGCTTTTAAGAAAACAATTCATACGCTGAACAGACTTTACTTACTATTTTATTCTCCATTATTCTCGTTTCGGCGATCACTGATCGTCTTAAAATAAAAAAAAACATGAGCAGCGGTAAACCACGGATAAATGAAACCGCGGATACTGAATCAGCGGATACAGGAGCCCTACTGTATATTAAGCCTTTCGAACATTCTTATTTTATTTGTTTAGAAAAATTAATATTGAATGCAACTATTTTTGATTAAATTCTTTATCTACAATGACATAACGTTGATAATTTCGCGGCACATCTTTTGAGAACCACTGGATTACAAAATTATCCTAGCTTATAAGATTTATCATAGTGAAATAATGCAAGGTAAGTTTGCTACCTTTAGGGTAAACTCAGGGTACAAATTATTAGAATTTAAAAAAAATTGTTGGGCCATGTGCTCAAACGCGCTACTTTTGTAGTAGACTAGACTGCCGATGATGGGGGGATCGAGGTTCGAATCTCAATCGGGTGTACTGAGGTTTTTCCAAGATGGCTTTACACTCTCCCTCCACGCAAATGAGGGTACACTTTCTCTAAATATAACCTTCCTAATTCCTTAATACATGAGCGTAATTTGTACATAAGCATTTAATCCGAACGGGTACCAAGGTCATTGGCTTCTAATTATGAGGAATAGTAACTTAGAAAAAATGCACCCACATTAGCATGGAGAAGGGCTGTGGCTGTCTCCTGATAATACATTTTTATGCGGGGTTGACGCTTTAGATCAAGAGTCGCTAAACTTAATTAGTATAAGCGCTTCTTAAAAATAAAAGTCAAATGTTTTCGCGAGCTGCCCAGTACAAGAATTTGCCATATCACGTATTGGCTATTATTTTAGAGTAACTGTGCTGATGATTTGGTATCAACACTTTGATTAATTGTGGTTGTGAGGAGGGGTGGGGGATGCTCTATGGATTGGATTTGTAATTGTAGTGGAAATAGCATGACAAATGTTAGTAGCTAAAACATATAAAACATACATTATTAATTTTTTTAACATCATGAAAGACAAATATATATATTTTCAAACTTTGTGTGCAGTTTATTGAGAATAACAGCATTCAATTTTGTCGACCATTTGATTGGATATCGATGTTTCGTAATTAACTTGACACTTCCATTCGAATGCAGCTATCAATAGATATATTGACAAGTCTACTTTCGTATTTGTTTCCAACCGGCTTTAGTTGGAAATGATGACCCTGAAAGATAAAGTAGAGTAACATGCATTCACTCAGAGTGCAACACGAACCAGAAATGGCTCCTTTCCCATATGAACAAGATACTGACAAATACCGTACACTGGAGTCAATCTTCAACTATAAAATGCTGCCGTGAGCTACGGGTGTCTCGCGATCAACAGTTTGTAGACCCCTGTTTTAGACCGTGTGACCACCAATGAGGGTTTTATCTGTCTTAGCGGGTAAACAGCCAAAGAGCCTCGCTTGCATGAAGGGAGGGTGGAAAACCATTTTGAAAAACCACCCTTAGTATAATACTCGACCGAGATTCGAACCTTGATTCCTCGTCATCGGCAGTCTAGTCTATTGCGAGAGTAGTGCGTTAGACCACGTGACCATCGAAGCGGCTATTTATGATATTAGATATGATGCTGGACGTGAAATAAATATATTTGTATTTTCTAAATGTTCTTTTCTGACAGAATCCTACTAGAGCTGAGTTCGTCCTATACATTTATAGGTCGTAGGATGTTTGTCCTATACCTCTCACTTTTGACAGGTGTCAATTCTGACAGCTATCTGAGCCAGCGGGCACGTGGTCTAAATGTCAATCTCACTTAAGGTCGGAGTGTAAGAAACACCAGATAAAGGCAGTATTTTTGCAGTTTTTATATCAAAGCATATTCTTGGTCAAAATGAATCAAATAATTATGCAGTAGAATATGGAGTTTAATTTTCTTCACATGGTTACCTCAATATTGGTTGAATATCTGTCCATGATGTCCTGGGATTTAATGGCAACTTTTTATTTTCATTTAAAAGGTTTGTCATCTAATGACGCTATTTTCATGAAAAATATTCAAGAAATGTTGATTTCACCATGCGAAGAAAATATAATTCATTGTTTTTAACGAAGACATATTTTATTTATTTTGGCAAAAAAAAAAGTTTCGTTTTAAAAATGGTAAAAACACTTCCCTTACCTAGCCTTCCCTTCCACTGCACCTTAATATGGTCTGCCGGGGACAAGGTGGTTGGGATTCTAATCCCTGCCCGATATACTAAAGGTTTTTTTTACTAATTTATTTTTCATTCTACCTCCACAAAAATGGATCTACATTTTATCTAAATTCTTTCTCGTTCACCTCTATCCCATTAATGTAAATATGAGTGTTGTTTTCAGCCACGTGTTGATATAATTGGTTGGCTCAACAAGTACACCTCAAGCGTTGAATGTATATATACATCAACGCCTCAAGTATCACATATAATAGAAAAAATACCTTCTTGTGAAACTGTCAGAAATGTTAAACTAGCGCCTAAGTGCCCTCGGTCACACAAGCAGTTTGATCCAATGCCAACGAAGTCATACCTCCCAAAATACAAGCCAGTAGTTGTTAATACAAACCAGTGTTGTTAGTGGGCGTATTACGGCCGTCATTAGTCACACATGACGTCACACAAGTGTTTTATTACAAAGTTGCTACATTTCGCGACAGAGTGACAATTTTAGGTACACTTTTTTTTTGCTTCTTGTTTTACAATAGTTTAATATTCGTGGAAAGAATCTTATATGGCATCTAGAAAAGTTACTAGATTTAATTTCAAGTATCTATACGTCAAGTCCAAGGCCGTAATCAGAGGGGGTTTTGGGGGTTCAAACTCCCCCCTCCCCCCACCTTGAAATTTCATGAACAAGATATATGGCTTTATTTATGATTCAAACAGTATCAAAATTAAGGTTAAAGTACACATTAGGCTTGTTACCATAAAAAGCACTTCAGAGAGCGTCTATAGGTGTTTAATATTAAAATTTTTCCTAGCCTCTGGCAGTAAGGGGGTTATGTTGCCATAAAAGAATATTCAAATAGCCTCTATAAATATTTATAATTTTTTTCTTTACTTCCGCGATTGGGGGATGTGCCCACTAACAGACACCCCCCCCCCCCGAAATTATTGGCTGGTTACGGCCTTGGTCAAGTCGTATGTTCTGCAGCTGTCATTCTTGATTAATATTATCAATACTAATAAAATAATATTGATAATACGATAAAATGTCATCAATGTTGACCGCAAGATAGGCTTGTATATTCTAACATGCGCTTCCTACCAGAACTATACTATAGGGCCTAGAAAGTCCGTCAAAATTTCCTGGCCATCCGTCTAAAGTTGGCAAAAAAGGTCAGGCTAAGCGCCAGCGAGCTCGACTGGTGTGCTTAGTATTTACCCGGAATTGGATCGAATCTTGACCGGAGGTTTCCGATCATCTCTCCAGGTGAACACTGGTGCATTTTCTTTTAATTACTCTTCTCGCATCTACTATCTCCCTTTCCCTTTATAAATATTGTACTTGTGGTCACGTGGTTTAAGGGATCAGGCTCACAATATACTGGTTTTAAAGTGACGAAAATTCAAGTTTCGAACATTACCGGGGGCAATGGGTGTGACTACCTGCACGTGATTTATCACTTGTTTTTACATCCTCTCTCCATACTTATACGAGTGTAGACCTACTTCCTTTAAATTACTTTCCTTATTTCTAATCCTAAAAACTAAGCCGCCAATAACAATAATATTTAGCGTAAAATTGAAAGAAAAATTTCACAATGGTTTTCATATCCCATCTCTGCGCTAATGCGGGTCCAATTCCTCCAAGTCAGCCTCCCAAAAAGATAAAACGATTGAGATTACGAAACTATTTTCCATTCAAAACGATTCACTCTTGTTGTGACCTTAGTACTTAGATAACGTAAACATGCATAAATAACACATAATCGAATTAAATAAAGCGTAATTACGAGGCATCTGTAAGGTAAAAAAAAGTTTAGATTTAATAAAAATACAGTGTATGTAAAGTCCTGGATAAAAAAGAAGTGGCATTGCAATTGTAACAAATTTGTGCATCAATATTATGATGGAATTTTGAAGTTTTTTTTGTGTCCTTCAACTCAAAAAGACGGGCCTTACAATTCTGCATCTGATCAAACGATAGTTTTTTTCTTAGCAATACTTTATACTAACCGTTCGGGTCGTATGTATACGCACTAATGTGTACCCGCATTTACGTGGAGAGTGAAAAACCATCTAAGAACCCCCCCCCCCCCCAATACACCTGAGAGAGATCGAACCCCGATCTCCCCGTCTTCGGCAGTCTAGTCTATTGAGAAAGTAGTGCCTTAAGCCACGCGGCCACCGAAGCAGGGTTTAAAACTAATATTTATGTCTCATGAAAATTAAAAAAAAAAAACCTGCTGTTTTATCAGTATTGCAATTCAAACGTAGTCTATGATAATAATACACTTATGATTAGGGTGAGCCTTGAAATGTTTGCATTGCGTTATTAGTTTAGTTTAGGAGGTATAGTTTAACCTTCGCAGCACAAACACAAGGTAATGAAACTAAGCTAAACGATATTTTTTATATGGGTGATTAGTTATATCTACTTAGATTTTGCCAGACAACTCACTACTTTACAAATATTCTAAGCTTAGACTAGGTAGGACGTTCGGAAGAATGTTTCAAAAGAGATATTATCTACAGTCTAATATTCACAAGAAAAATCTTATCAGACAGATAAGAAGGTGACTAAGTCTACTTTCATGTAATCATACTTCAGATAATGTGATCTGAAGCACGCATTATTGGTAAATACACCCAAAGTCGTTTAAAATAGTATAGTGATTAAAAAATAATTATTCAAATTAAATAACCTAATAGTTATTTCTAAATAAAAAAATAACATCTAAATAAAGAAATATCATCTAAATAAAGAAATAACATCTAAATAAAGATATACCATCTAAGTATTTTATCTAATATTAAGAATATGTTTTAAAACAAAGATTGATTAACATAATCTCTTTTATGGTTTTATGACATTCGGGGTCACTTTTTCGACGAATCACTTTGATATATTTTAAATTAAAGCTTCTGGTAATATTAAGAGAAAAGGAAGGGAAGAAAGAATAATGTTTTTGTAAACATCGATCAAAGCGGAGGGAAGGGGGTTGCTACTTATTTTGGTTTTATACTTCTCTTTTTCATCTGGATTTTTGGCACCCTATTATTATTATTATTATTATTATTATTATTATTATTATTATATTATTACTACTTATCATCACGCAGAATGTAAGATATATTTATATATATTATACAGAGATGGGGCGCAAATTTTAAGTCTCTCTTAGGGCACATTAAACCCTTGCGCCGGACCTGTAAGCACCTATACAACCCGCTTCAGTTGCCGAATTATCTAAGCCATCACTCTCGAGTTAGAATGGCCTACTGATGACAGGGAGTTCGGGGTTCTAATCCCGGTCGGGTCCAGTGAGGGTGGTTTTCCACTCTCCTTCCAAGCTAGTGCGTGTGGATTATAATATATATACGTATGCCCCGAACAGGAAGTAAGACGCAGTGATAAAAATAAATACATAAATACAATAACAGTAATAATTTAGTAAAATGTCATCATCGTTGACATCGAAAAAAGCTATTTTCTAAAACGCTCTCCCTATGAAAAGTGGACTGTACCTACCCCGTCAACCTAAAGCCGTGTTTTACAACCCAATAACTACGTTAGCTAGTCTCATCCTGCCTGATATTCCGAATCCCGTCAGAGTGTTTTGAGGTGTTTACCCCTAATTGTTTTACCACTCGGCCTCCACGCAATTGTGGGTACATTTATTCTAAATTATACCTTCTTCATCCCTACCACGTTAGAGTAAATATGCTAACAGTCCTGAAGAGCAGTAAGACGAGGAGCATGGTGAAGTCAACATTTAACTATTTATGGGTGACCTGGTGGTCTAGGGGTAAGGTGCCAGACTTCTATGCTGGGGTCCGGGGTTAAATCCTCGGTCCCGGCACAGATTTATCTGATTACCAAACCCTTCCTTCACCTCTGACAAGACATCTTGTCAATGTGGGGAATGCCAGGCCTCCACCGTGGTTCGGATTCCACGTTAAACTATAGGTCCTTATTTCATCTCACAATCACCCTACCATTACACATTAGTGTAAGTGCGTACAACCCGAACGGGTAGTAAGGCGCGGTGCTAATAATTATAAATATTTACGCACGCGAATATATACGGGGGCTACTATTCATTTGGTGAGATAAAAGTGTGATCCATGGTGCTGTTAGACAACTATATATAAGCACTTATAAAAAAAACAAAATCACACAAAAGAAGGTTGCACAGAATTATTCTATCGATAGTAATAATGATAATAATAACCTGGTGTTGTGACATGGGTCGCCGATTAGCAGGTGGCTGTTCCCACCGTTGAGCTCTGGAATCTCCGCGTCGTCACTAACGTTCCCGAGCGTCCTCTCCCCTTCCGAGAAATAGGGTCTGAACGGGGAGGCGCTCGGCTGACACGTCTGGTCCGATCCGAGGCTTTGCCCCAAGGGACAACACTTGGGGACGCAAGGCAAGGTCAAGTTCTCGGGACACGACCCTATCTGGGGCGGGGGACAGACCCCGTTGGGACACAGCTCGCAGGAAACAGGCGCGAGGAGGCGACCCGCTGCGACGACGAGGCTCAAGAACGCGGCGACGTACGACGCTACCATGCTCTCAGATCGGGAGCTAAGCGCGAAACTGAATGAATTGTCTCGGAGAGTGGTGGTCCCTTCAAATCTTCGAGCCCAAAGGTGCGGCGCGCTTTTTCCGCTAGATAGCAGCGCTGTTTGTCGAAGAGCCGACTGAGCGAGCGATCAGATCAAATCAACCAGCGGACGTGAACTGAAGTTAGGACGGGAAGGTGCGTGAAGACCATTCGCAGGCGAATTAATCCTCTTCCCCCCTTCTTCCTCTTCTCGCTTTTATCAAGGGCGTGGGATTCCCCACACTCCCATACATAACTTCATCTCCACAGAGAAAATGATGGTGAACCCCAGAATTATTTCCTAACAAGGTTTCAGGCATTGTTAATTTATAGTCTATACCCAGGGGTTCCCAAACTGTGCGTTGCGACGCCCTAGGGTGTCGCCGGTCTTAGTCCGGGTAGTCACGTCTACAAAGAAAAACTAAAATATAGGATGAAATGTTTTGCCATTATGAACAAAATGTACACATGAGATCATGTACAGTAAAAATTTGTCTACTCCAATTCCTTCTTATCAGTTCTGTAATTTTTTATTTTTACATCTTAAAGAATACAAGCTAGTAATGTAAATGGCAATTTTATTTTTAAAAGATGCCACCAAATTGAATTTGGACGATTAAAAAAATATATATTGGGTAGAGGGGCATCACACAGAAAATCTGACATGTGGAGGGTGGCTTGGTTTCAAAAAGTTTGGGAACCCATGGTCTATACTGTTGGTTTTCAATTAATCTATTGATTAGAAACTAGCGGAAGTAGTATGCGTTGCATGTATTTGATATATAATAAGATAAACAGTAAGATGTTCTATTAGAATCTTTAATATTGAGAGTGATTAGTTACATCCCCAATGTGAGATCCAGTTTATCCCAAATTCAATACTTTATTAAAAGTGTCCAGCCTGAGCAAATTATTGGGGGAGGGGGGGAAAGGATGTGTCCTCTCCCTGCTAACGACGACCGTGCCTTGAACGATTAAACTATGGCCTTATCTGTTATGCTATGCCATAGTGGAGCCCGTCGAGGCAAGTTAACAATCTGAAGGATGTGTATCTATTGAAATGTTGCAGCAGTCATAAAATAACTTTTGAAGGGGTATACATACAGTGGTGGGTTATTGACAAAATGAGTTTCCTATAGTTATCAATAGCAAGAAATTTGGACTGGTCTTAGAATAACCTAGCTGGTGTCGAGTAATTGAAAACATTAACAAACCCACCATACACATTGCCCTCTGCCATTGCTCAGAGTCAGTGATTTAATCTAGTTTGGTCCTCCCACCACCACCCTGATATAAATTTGTGGATATGCTCCTAAATACAGTGTAACGAAGATATAATTTCAGTAATTTGTCTCTAATTTTAATTTTGGTGGCACTTTTAATACAATCAGTGTAGGTAGAGCTTGAGGGAGCGGGTGGAGGTTGGTTCAGGTGGGCATGGCCTCCCTTTAAAAATGTACACCCTCTGTAATAAATTTGCTCCCCCCCCCCACCCCATCCAGAAATATCCAAAATCCTCTGATATTATTGAATATGAAGCTGAAAAATAGCCTTAAATCAAATTATGAATTATTTCTAGATGCATTCAATTTCCAAAAGTTGTCGGAGAAGACCACTTCAAATAAATTATAGAGGCATCTTACTGTAAAAAAAAAAAAATCTAAGGTGAAGATCACTCTAAATAGCTTTGAGGGGTATTATTATTATTGATTATTTGTTCTGTATTATGACAGATTCATTCCTTTTCGTCAGTGAACTTAGACTGCCAATAACCCTGTCCTCAGACTTTTCCTTCAGCTTCCAGAATTTTCTTCTTTCCTTCAAGTCATCTAATATTTGAATCCTCCTTCTTATTAAAGTTGTGTCCGATCCAGTTTCCTTTGTACTGAAGAATCACATACGAAATGGTTCTCTTCTCATACACTCCTCGCTCTTTTAAAGGTTGTTAACAAAGATGAGAATATACCTAGCTTAGTACTGGGGGAGATATAAGGTTTATATTTTTTTTCATCTACACTTCATTTACTCTTAAAGGTTAGTAGGCTTACCTTATACGAGTACACCATCGAGTAGTTTCTCAATGTAAGCTTACCTTTCAGAGAAATGGAGTGTTCATAATTTAAATATGTTAGCAAGAATTAGTAAAATATAGATAACAGCAGGAAGTAGCGTTACCTATACCTTATACGGTCTATTGTATATGTTATACCTCAAAAATGAACTTTGGCATTTCATGAATTGGGCAATTTTCTGCTCAATCTCATAACTAGCCTTTTCCACTATCCAATCCATGGACTGGGCAAAAACCCATTCGGTTCATAAACTGGATAGTAATAGTGCTGCACAGTTCACGGAGAGGCTATTTCATGGACTGAGTAGCTCCAATTGTTACCTAATTCATGAATTGGATGAGTTTTTGCCTTGTTCGTGAAATGTACAAGTGAAGAACAGGTTTGGTCTTTAAGTTAATTTAACTTTTAAAACGTTTTTAGAATGAAATGTTAGGTTAAGTTAGTTTAATAAATCTTAAAACGTGTTTAAGTTAAATTTTTAGTAGGTAGTGCAAGATGTTCCAGTTAATGAAATGGGAAAGTGTTAATTTTATTTGTATTTCTATAGTCCAAAGAACAATGTATAAAAAATAATTTGATTTAATGTTCTAAGAAAAGGAATCTAAAATGTAGATAATTCTATTTAAGTAACCAGGGACAGGTAATTTAAGTGTGATACAATATATAGTATAACATTCCCATGAAACATCTCTTTCATTACTAGAAACTCTCTTTAGGATGGATTATTTGCTAAGTAGTACCTCGTCAGGTGACCTGGTGGTCTAGGGGTAAGGTGTCAGACTTCTGTGCTGGCGGCCGGGGTTCAATCCTCGGTCCCGGCACAGATTTATCTGATTTCCAAACCCTTCCTTCACCTCTGACAAGTTATCTTGTGAATGTGGGGAATGCCAGGCCTCCACCGTGGTTCGGATTCCACGTTAAACTGTAGGTCCTTCATTTCATCTCATAATCACCCTACCATTACACATTAGCGTAAGAACGTATAACCCAAACGGGTAGTAAGACGCGGTGCTAGTAATAAATAATAATAGTACCTCGTCCTTCAGCAAGCGCTGCTTTGGCTGCTCTCCTCAGAGAATCATTCCAAAAAGTGTCCTAATATGTCACTTGGAAGCTTCATATGTAATATATTTTAGCACAGCGTCTTACTACTCGTTCAGGTTATACGCTTTAAATACTAATTACGTTAATGGATATAGGAATTGGGAAGGTTGAATTAGAGTAAGTGAACCCACATTTGCGTGGAAGGAAAGTGGAAAACAATTTAGGGAAAACCACACCCAGTTCACCCGGCCGAGATTCAAACCTCAATCTCCCCATCCTTAGCAGTCGAGCTCAACACGACCAGCGCGTTATCCAACTACGCCACCGAGGCGGGTAGCTTCATATGAAATATGTTAAGTGCTTGAGGTTGCTCTCAGATCACTAATAGGTACACACGTCATGTCTGTATTCAGACCTTAGGGGATCCGTGGAAGAAAGAAACCTCCACAATTACCAGTACACCCCACACAGCCATGCTTTTCTTCCGTTACATATTCTATCTTACTGCTTCCATGCATCCACTATACCTCGACCCTTCTACGCCAAGTCAACAAATAATTTTTTCCCCATAACTATCTCTCAAGATCGATTACTAAAGACACACACCCGCCTCGGTGGTGTAGTTGGCTAACGGCTTGTCGTGTTGAGCTCGAACTGCTGAGGACGGGAGATCGAGGTTCGAATCTCGGTCGGGTGAACTGGGGGTGGTTTTTCCTAAATGGTTTTCCACTCTCCCTCCACGCAAATGCGGGTTCACTTCCTCTAATTCAACCTTCCCAATACCTAATCCATTAGCGTAATTAGTACTTAAAGCGTATAACCCGAACGGGTAGTAAGACGCGGTGCTAAATATTATTATTACTAAAGACACAGACAAACGACTCCTGAATAGGATCCAGCCTCTCTCACCAACATGAAAACCTGCTTTATTCAGCAGGCACTCAAATTAAGATTTTACATCCGTCCAAAAGTAACTACTGTACAAACACATTTGGAACATGTTCAATAGTGCAACATACAAACAATGACTTGGCTATACAAAAATGGACAGGAGAAGAAGAAAAATGGAATAACAATGTGTAAAATAAAATAGAGATGAATGACACACACACACACACACACACACACACACAAAGTCTGTGTGGCAACAATACACTAGTCATGTTTTAATCTCTTTATTACATTCAAATAGGTAAATACATCAATGTTTTATTGGTAAAAAAAATGTAAAAAATTATAAAAATTAATCAACTTTACAAGCTCTAAATTATTTCAACATTAAGATTTTCATGAAAATAAGTTATTTACTATCCACAACACATTTTTTGTAACCAAAATTGATTTTATTTTATAATATTATTAGTGTTTTTATAGTTAATGATAATATCTATCAAAAGTGACTGCTGAAGATCATAAGACTTGACAAAGGAATAGGTAAATAGAGCTAGTAGTTTTCCTGGCTGTCAGATAAGGTTCTTCCTATGGAAATTAGAGTGTGGATTAAAATAATGTGTATCTAGCCATGAACATATTATTGTGATAGATTCCCAAAAATATTTGCTATGGACTGTTTTTGCAGAGAGAAAAGTACTTCCCCCGCCCCCAAAATAATATATTCAAAAGGTTTCAAAAGTGATAAGTACAGGTCTAATATATTTACAATTATAAATTTGTAGTATAACACAATGTTTAAAATTTTATATAAATTTAATCTGGCTTAAGTGCTCACTATCTATGAGCTAATGTAATGTGCACAATATTAACACACATAAAGCATAATGATCAATTAAATTATTGAATCAATCATACATATTGATAAATTAAATTACAATAATTACAATCAACAAATATTCTTGCAAAAAGTAATGAAATTAATTAAAGCCAGAATGTTAATAATGTTTGCAAAGAATACTAGATGACTACATTATCCATCAACATAATTTTTTGTGCGATTCTTTAAAAAAATTTGGTTTATGCAAATTATAATGATGAAGATAGTATGAGCATATCAACACAATAATCTAAATTCAAATAACAGTCTGTAAAAAATAAATAAATAATATACATATTAGTATAATAGTCTTAATAATCTGACCTTTGGTTATCTGATATTCAGTTTAATGCCGATGTATCCTCATGACGTGCAGTTTACAATGTCGCGCATGCATATTATTTTCCCACTCACATCGTTTATTTGTCAGTGAGCGAGTCCCATACCTCCATGAATGTAGCTCTGTTCGCCGGCCTTAGTGAATGTGTGTACTGTACTCGTTCATACTGTCATTGAGTTTTGCATTTTACTATTAATGTACTTTTACTGTGTGAGAAATATGGCAAGTGAAAAGAGAAAAAAAGTGTTTCTTTCAATTGAAGTAAGACTTCAAGCCTTAAAAAGAATAATTACTAACAAACCCTATTTAATACCTATCTGCACTTCTATCAACAGTAATTTGGATTGGTTTCTATGCCCTCCCCCCCTCCACCTGTTTCTGTACTGTCCGACATTTCGGAAATCCGATCACTTGTCAGTCTCGTTTAGGTCGGATTATTGAAACTCTATTGTATATACAATATATAAGTTGAATGAGCACAAGATGAGTGGTTATTTAAATTAAGAAAAAATGACCGCAAATATGTTATAAGCAATTTAATAAAATAAAGAAATGAGTATTAATAATATTTTACACACAAAGTCTAATCAACATTTAATGTTGTTAACTTTGAATAAAAAAATATACACCTTTTTAACTTATATATAACCTTGATTTCCTTCTTAACATATATTCCTTATTTCAAATATTTTAGATGATTTAATCAATATGATTAAAATTCAAATATTTAGAATAACTTATTAGAAAATTAGATAAAAGGAACAGGTGTGTACACAGAGTCATATTTATAAACAGGAATACAAGGGAGTTAAATAGGGTGGCATATTTCTGAAAACATAATTTAGGTAGGCCTTAGAATGGTGATGTAGGGGATGTGAGAAGAGGTTTTTTGCAGCAAAACATTTTTTGGTCAAGAGAAATCAAATATTGCTTCAGTACAAACATAAGAGTTCAATTATCTTTACACGGTGGGTGACCTCAACAGTTATTGAATATTTGTCAAGGGTGTCCTGGAATTTAATGACAACTTTTTTTCTTGATTTGAAAATTGTATAATCTAAGGCTGCTATGCTCATGATAAATATTCAACAAGTGTAGATATCACCACGTGAAGAAAATTTAAACTATGTTTTTACTGGAGCAACATTTGATTTATTTTGACAGTAAAAGTTTTGCTATAAAAATTGCAAAAACACTGAGCTTTTCTTGCATCCCCTAAACTCCTGCATTAAAAGGGGTGAAATAAGCATACTTTCATATATTTAGATAAACACACATTGTTGTGCCTCACTGTTCAGTCGGCCCTTGTATCTTTCCTCCGCACTTGCACCGGCCGTCCAACCACCCTCCCTACTGCCTGGACCGCCCCACAGTCCATGTTCTCTAAGCTGTCCATGACGCTTTCACCACTGAAGTCAGCGCCAAAGAGAACTCCTCTTCCTATTGGCTCGTTTGGCGGCCACTATCACTCACGTTTTCCCAAACCAATGGGCAGATCCCTTTTCTCTTATTGGACAAGGCCAGGCAGCAGCGGAGGGTATATAACACGGTGAATTCTAGAGCCGATTAAGTGGTGAACCACCGTTACGAAAGAGCAAAATAAAGTGTAATTTTTTTAAAGAGCAATTTTGTTGGGACTCCTTTCACCATTCCTACCTCCCACCACGACTCACGTTGCCGGGACTACTTCCTACCTTCTACCGCGACTCACGTTGCCAGGACTACTTCCCACTCTCCCACCGTGACTCACGTTGCTGGGACTACTTCCTACCTCCCACCCACCGCGACTCACGTTGCCGGGACTACTTCCTACTTCCCACCGCGACTCACGTTGCCGAGACTACTTCCTACCGCCCACTTTGACACCCGTGTTGCCGGGACTCCCTCCTTATACCCCTCGACTCTCACCATCAGCTGGTCCTCGTCATCGACAGTTCCACGAGAAGGTATACACCCGCCGCTCCGGCAAAGCCCACTGAAGCAAGACCCTGAAGAGCACACCCCCGGTCAAACAGTACTCCACCGAGGGCCCCTTTCTTACCACCCCGACGGTCACACCCGAACCCCCAGACGCCCGCCCTTACTCTGCCCCAACACCTTCAAAATTCCCTACCCCTGAGGTAGCTATTTCCTCTCCTCATCTTCTCCTCTCACCAACCACCTGACCTCCACCTACTCCAATTTCCCCTTTAAGCCCCGAGGGCTATCATTTGCAAGTCTTAGCCACCCCACAACCAGCATACATTTTATCCCCATCTCCCTTCCCTACCCCCACGGGACCGGTGCCTAGCCACAACGTCACCAGGAGACTGCACTTTGAATGATGCAACCCGCTACACCCGAAGACGCAGTTGGGGATGACAACATTTTATATTTGCTTACATTGAAAACACATTAAAATTAAAACTAAGAAAAAAATTTAAAATATATGTTTTATTATTAATCAATCAATAATTGGGGGTTAGAGATACTATGGTTGTAAAAACACAAACATTAACACAAAAAGAGTGTTTAACCCAATTGGGTAGTAAGACGTGATGCTAAAAAAAAAGTACTATGATAAAAGTAAAATGACAAGCAATTTTAAGATGTTAAAGCAGATGAGATCACTCAAATTATTCACATTTTAAAAATAAAACAAGGATAGCATATTTGCTCTAAAAATATAAGCCTATTAGCTTATTGGTGTAGTCTTGGACTTAGAGACAAAACTTTTCTGAATAGTTCTGCAAAACTTGATTAATCTTTGTTGTTTTATCATAGACTAAAGATGGTGTAATGGTGTTATAACCACTGATTAATTTATTGTTTGCTTTGAAGAACAGGATAATTTTTTATGTGTGTTTTAAAAAGTGTGCTCGTAAAGGTAAAAGCCATTTTTAATAGATGACTATGAAAGGAAAATTCTACATAAGAAGAGTGTATATACAGCTAATTTATTTTGGAAATACTAATGGAAGTCATCCCAATATTAGCTATTTGACAACACAATGAAGTTAGCATTAAAACGCTTGCTTTGTAAAAGTGTGTGTGTGTGTGTGAATATATATATTAAAAAGAAGTGGATATATTTGTTAGCAGCTGGTCAAATTTAATAAATGAGCCTAACTTATTTCTACAGAAATACAATAAAAATATTTAAATTCATACTATGAAGGCAAATAATAAGCTATATTTTAATATAATTATTTGACATACATGTCTTATAGTGAACTTCATGGTGCACAAGCAATATTGGCTATGCATTTATAATTAATTACAAATAGCAATTTTGTTTGCAATCTTGAGCTCACCTACTGTAACAACTTAATTTAAAACATGATTCAAAACTCTTTTAAAATTTGTTTCACATGTTTCTATAATAAATAGGAATAAATATGATTTTTTTGTAGACGAATAATAGAACAGAAAATTCAGGAACTGTAAATAAGCACTTTTCTTCTTGATAAAAGTTACCAATCATCTTGTGGCAACTTGTATGTCTCATTGTTACTCCTAATTACCTCAATTCCGGCACCATAATATGGGATTATGTAGTAGGATCCATCGGATGGACCTACAACTTGTGTTGCTATCAAAATAATATCTAAAAGTTGGCCTAGAAACGAACATCCCAGAGTGCAAAACTTAAGTAGACCAATTGCTGGATAACCTAAATAAAAACGATCTGCTCCAAACATACCCAAGAAAATGGACAGCAGCATCGCCGTTTCAAAGGAGTAGCCATTTCTGAAACAGATTGAAATAAACATGATTATGTTTTTTTTGTAAACATAGTTGAACCCCTTGTAAGGATTACATAAATTTAAAACGGACCTGCCATAAGGTTACATTGATCCAATTACCGATAATGGATTCATTACCAATTTACAAGCAATTACATCTATTCAGGCATCAACTTTGTCCAATAAGAGAGTTAAAAATAGGCTTAGTGCCACTCAACCAATTAGTGACCTTTTTGTGCTTGTAAACAGTTGTAAATGGTTTGACAGAGTGAAAACTTCTTTTACTAACTGACTTAATTTGCTTATTTTGATTCTTAGAAATGTTAAACCTAAAAAAAAGAGTAGTAATTCAAGTCTATTGTCCAAGTAAAACAAGAAATCTAAATGATAATTAAGAAGGTGATATAGAATCAAGGAACTTTATTTATTTATTTTTTAAATTTTGGGATATTTGTGTATTTTATAAACCAAATTATTATATCAACAGCCTATTCATTAATTCGTAGTTCTACCAAAGGGAAATGTCTAATTTAAACCATGTTAAATAATTTAGTTGGGCTGGGTATTAAACTAGATACTCTTAGTTCAATGGGCAGACACTATTAACTGAGCAAATCAACAGTGCCAAACTCTTAGATAATATGGCTTACCCCAATAAACCATCTCAACTATATCCATTGAATAAGTGTTGAAAAGTAGGCTTTTGGGTATAAAAAGGTCAAGTAGCTGGACTTCTGGATATGATTAGGGATTTAACATGTAATTAATACATTCAATTAACAAATGACAATTTTCATGAAATGGTTCATCATTCATTAAAAGCGGGTTGATCAACTGAATTTAAATCAGATTATAAAAATTATATTCACAAATGTTCAGAATTATTGTAAATGCTATAAGTTGAATAAAAACTTATATTATGTTAACATTTCTCTATGCATTCATAGAAATTCAAAATTGGCCCCTAGAGAGGGAAACCCAAATTGTCATAACCCAAGTTTGCTACGCGCCAAAACGATCACAAACTGCAGTCAACACTTTCGCTGCCAGCTTGTACACAACCATATGGAAGTGGCAAAGAACTGAGGTCGGTGTGGAGTTAGTATTTACTTTTTAAATTATCGTTCTAACAGTAGATCATAATAGATGTGATGTGTCAGATAATGTAGTTAACTAAGAAAATACAATACAAGCCTATATTTAAATTGCTATTTCATTAAACTAAATGGCTTCTATTATTTTAACTAATATGTGACAGTGGTAATTTATAATTTGAGAGTGATTGTCAATAAAGTTACCAATTATTAGGTTAGTTAAATATTGATCATGTGTATATTATATATACTTTTTGGCTATCCTGTGAAATAATAACTAAACACAAGTCCTCAACTTGGGACATTTTAAATAAAAATGATCCAAACCAGTGTCATGACTGACCAGAGCCAAAACAAAAACCAGTAGTGAGTCTCATTCCTTGGTTGCAAGACTATTTAAGACATTAAACAGAGAGGCTTCAGAAAATAAAAAATACAAGAAAACACTCCTTTCAGTCACCTCCAAAAACATGGGCCAAATAATTGTTCTCCTGTACCAATAACAAACTTTCCCTGGCCATGCTTGTGAGGTCCCATGAGAGAACACCAAAGCACTTTACTTGAAAGCTTTTGTGTTCTATTGTGCATATTCTGAAAACTCTCAAATTAGGGGCTAGGGTTTACTTATCACCCAGCTAGAAGACCATTGCCCCGACTGAAAAGTCACTACTGCCTACAAGATCCATATAAAACTGGTGGCCTACTTAAAATTGCATCAAGTTTACTTACGTCCATTTACATGGAACTTCCAGATAAAATGTTGATGAGTTAGTTTCTTTACATGTAATGCCTTCAGCTGCTAAACATCGAACTGAAAAAAAAAAAAAAAATCATCAAATAACATTCGAGTTTATGATGATAAACAGGCTCTCAATTTTGATTATCTAGAAATGAACAAACAATTATTATCAATAGAATGAAACTAAAAATAAGAAAAATACCCCAAAAAGGTGAACAAAAACTCCCAAGAAATAAACAAGAATAAATAAAAAAAAGTACTTTACGAGTGGACACCAAACCTAAAAGAAAACCTTAATAGCTAAGCTTGCAGTTCGGTAAAAATTAACATTGACTTAAAAACTTCTGATGAATAAAAGCATAAGGGTGTCAGTCACCCTCATGTTAGATTGGCTTTCTGATAATGGAAAGATCAGAGTTAGAACCATACTACTAACTATCCAGGTTAACACCAGAGCTCTAAAACGCTCACCGCACGAGAGGCCATAAGCATCTGTAGGTAGCCCCAAGGCCTATAGCACGGCACCCGGGAATCTCTCTGGCACGATAACCACGGTGGAGGCCTGGCAGTCCACATATTCACAAGTTGTGATAATAACATCTTGTCAGAGGTGAAGGAAGGGTTTGGCAATCAGATAAATTTGTGCCAGGACCGAAGATTGAATCTTGGACCCCCAGCACAGAGGTCCGGGCACCTTACCTCTAGACCGCCAGGTCACTTTTAAGACATTAAGCCTGAGGGTCTAATAGCTATTTAAATACCTTTTGCTTTATTCTCTTTAGTACATCCTTCTGGCTGTTGCGTTTTTGGATCTATAAAAGTATAGTTAGGTGCTGGGTCTGGACAAATATATTGACCCATTCTTAATGTGCTAGAACAATCAACCTTATAGCCTACAGTATTTTGCAGATATACTATAAAAACCAGAGAAATAATGCAAATCGTATAAAGTTTCATAATGAAATCACATAATTATATAACTATAAAGCGTAGAGATAGCATTAGCTGATAGATCATTTTAGTTTTTAAGTAATTTCACATCATGAATATGAACTGTCAGTATGCCAATGAATTGTGTTTACAATTTAGTATAGTATGTGTAACATGATAACAGTAATTTACTTTAAAATAAATACAATATAAGTATTGTAAGATACATGTATCGAAAGACAGACAAAATTAGATTTTTTTCTGTTTGAGTTCGGTTAGTTTTTAAACCGTATTTAATAAAAACCCAAACTGAAACAGATGATAAATTACAGAAAACGTATTATTGAGAGTTGGCTAACATGACATAATATCTTGAAATGTTTTGCTTGCAAGAAATACTGCAATCAATATTTTCCTATTTTGATTAAGTTTGTCATCTTTTACGCCAACTATAATGATTTATTAATTTATTGAGATCTTGTGAAAATAGTAATAGTTTTCTTAAATACATAAATTTTCTCTTTAAAAGTGATGTATAAACTCTGTAACCAAATATTTTGACACTCATTGGAATGCCCACACAAGATGGAAGTCATTAAGAAATACAACTCCCTTTAGTGTTTATTATTAAAGAAGTAAATATCTAAGATTAAATGTTGTAATTGACCTTGTATTTAGTGGAATGATGTCAGAAGAAGTAACTATTTTCTAAGACCTAGGTAAGCGTATCTAATATAGTTAATTCCACCTTTTTTACTATGGAAAAAAAAAGTGTTGGGGAAAAATAGGTAAATGACAAGGGTTTGTGAAGGAGTTTGTTAAATCTGAACAGAAATAGGCCCAATATAGGTGCATACAAAAAATGTTATCAATTCATAGGCCTTAAGAAGGAGAGGGAATTAACAAATTAATATATTTACATTGGGATGGAAGCTTAAGAAGGCTTAATTGTTGTCAAATAATAGATAGTTGTGGTACAAACCAATGATTTTTGGAGGATACTCAATTTAGCCTATAAAAAAACCACTTCTAAGTTAAACAACTTTTTTAGGGAACTACATTTGAAAAGTAAAAGGAAAAATTGTTAACATATTTATACAATTAAGTCCAAATTTAGAAAACAATAACTTTACTTGTCAATTTTACAGGTTCCTTGGCATTTCCAAAATGCTTCACTCTCCTAACTACCCATAATTAATACATATCCCAAATTTATCAACGTTAAATTTTTTCAGACATAGAAACCTAGGTAGGGCTAATTTTATACCTTTAAACATACATCTTATTTAATATTTACATTTTGTTTATAATAATAATAAATCTATTATGAATTACAAACTAATCTAACATAGGTAGGATAGCTAACCTGACCTAACCTTCAATGTGAAAGAAAATTAAATTTTAGTAAAAATTTGGATGTACATGATTTTATTTATTTAGAGTATATTAGCCTAGCTTTTTCAAGTATAAATTGTCTCAGTGTAGCTTATATTGTGGAATGAAGTAGGCCTATGTAGGCTATAATACATTCACAACCTTAGTTTACATGGATGACAGCACAAAAAGTTACTAGAAATAATCCCTAATATAGCCCTACGCCAACAGCTGACATCTGTCACTTTGGATAACTATAATGAAAACGTATGGTAATGTATGAATGTTATAGCTAACCACAGTAATTTAGGCCAATATTATTTATATATTTATTTTAGGTCGGGTACAAAGCTTATTACTGTTTTATTCTACTTAAAAATATATTATTCACAACACTTTAACAAAAGGTTTAACTAACATAGCTTCAAAATAGCGACCGATAAATTTAAAACATGTGATTGAACGTGATGGAAACAAGTTTTTTTTACAATGATGCACCCACACAGTGGTTAAAACATTTTATTCAGTTAAATATTTTGAAATACAATAAAATAACCATAAAAATTTATTATAGGCCTATATACTATAAAAAATGACAAGTGACAACATAGATATGATAACATTCCAAAAGAGAGAATAAGTACTTTTAATCATGTTTAAAATATTGTTTCGGATTGGGTAAAAATAAATTATTAAAAGTTGTGAAACAGTGCAAGAAAACTTTGTCATTTTATATGTAAAATATAACATGTGACTAAAAAACTTAATATTCATAACAAAACAGTGATCTTTTACAATTAGTGTTGGCAACAAAAAACCCAAACACATGATTTTTGAACTGTCCAGGTAAAATTCTATCATGAACAGACTTTAACTAACATGGGATGAATATGTTAAAGGTCTTTTAGTTGATTCACAAACTACCAGTAGGCCTAATTAATTATTTTATTATCAAAGCTAAAATTTTAACATCTTTCTCTTTTATTTGTCAAATGTAATTTATAGCGTTGTCTGGTAACTTACTATTAGATGTGTTGGTTTTTTTCTTTCAAAAAAGTAAATAGTTTGCATGGGCCTATGGTATTAGACTAATTTTTGAAATAACATAACTACATAACAGGGGTGCCCATAAGGTTAATCACATAATGATTTAAAGTCGATCGCCTCTGAATATGTTTAACATATTTTTGATATTTGTTTACTTACTAAAAAGTTAAGTAGGTCGAACATGTCCTACTCAGAAAAATAAATAAAGTTGGGAAATAGTAATGGCATCTAAACTTAATGGTTTAAATTTTAAATTACACGGCAAGTATAAATGGATTTTTCAAATGATAAGTTGGGCCTAAATTCTTCTAAACAGAAGCTCACACTTTTTGTAGGTTAGTTCGTCTACAAATTATGACCCAAATAGATACACTGATGAAAATAATCTAAAATATATTAATGCGTAGTTTGAGAGAATTTTCCAGGACTTCAAAAAACCAAGATGGTATAATTTTATTTATGAATTAAGTTACCTATTTGCTATATTTACATGTTACGTAGAAGCATCTGCAAAAAAACAACTTTCATCTCTATTTAAAATGGCCAGCCTGTTAAGTTTGTAACTGAGGAAGAAACTGATGACCTGCTATATTTGGCTTATCGCGCTGTATAGAGCAGAAACTTGAACTCTTAAGAAGATGTTAAAGAAATACTACTCGGAGAGATTTGAAATGTGGTGCTGGAGAAGACTTGAGAAGATCAGGTGCATAGACAGGGTGACAAATTAAGACCTAAGAAGAATGGGTGAGAAGAGAACCATTTTGGATGTGATTCTTCAGTACAAAGCAAACTGGATCAGACACATCCTTAGGAGGAACTATCTTCTGTACGACGTCTAAGAAGGAAGGTTGGGGAAAAGAGGAGCTTAGGAAGAGGAAAGATTCAAATATTGGATGACTTGAAAGAAATAATAAAATTCTGGAAACTGAAAGAGAAGGCAAAAAACGAATTGGCAGTCTATAAGTTCACTGACAAAAGGAATCTGGACCTCTTGTAAGACTTAACACTTAATAATAATTTAAACACGGGTCTGGTAAGAGAAATAATTCTCACTACAAAATAATCTACTCATTAAATCAAGAACTTCTGAGGACTTTTTTGAAAATATGTTCTGTCAGAAACGTATTCAAAAATGTCTTGAAAATTTTCACGCATGTTTTGGCTCAATTTATTTGTGCTAAGTGGCATTTTCACAAATGAAAGTGGTCACATACAGATATTGCAACACTTTTAACAGACGAGCATTTGTATTTATGTTCAAGAAACTGTTTTAGTACGTAAGCCCCAAACTACATACAAATGGTTGATGCAATGCAATGCAATGCATAATACAAAATTAAATGTGGCAGGAACATCCTAGTATTTTAAAATCATATTACATTACTCATAACAATATTATTTTATTTCGGCCCACCATTTTAATTTCAATAAAAATATATTGATGGATGATTTATTTTGTTTTTCATTGTAATATTACATTTCTGTTTTAATCCAATATATTAATATATTAAACTAAATAGGCCCCTACTATAAATCATATGGAAAATAGCATATAACCCAAACAGGTGATAAGACGCAGTGCTAAAAAAATAGATAAAATTATGATCTTACCAATAGAAGTTTTCCAATTGTTTTGATGAAATATTTTTATTATTACGCTCCTGTCAAAAGTGTATAGCGCAATAAATGCTGTAATGTTTTTTTAACAGTGATATTTAGGTACTAAAAGCAGATCTCAGTTGGGTTTACATTTGACAAGTAGATCTAAAGATCTCTACAATGATGTTGGAAACATGGCTAAACAGAGATGCAAGAAGCAGCAAAATAATTATAAAATAATGTGTTTAGTTAAAAAAAAAGATATTATAAACTCTCCAGTTAACTTTATTGGGAATAGTACAGAAAATGGGTGAGAATCTTGACACTTTTTCTTTGTCATATTATAGTGAATAAATACATTTTTCTTTGTCATTGATACAACAAGAAAAGTAAGTTTCCAATAATAATAAAACTTGTTAAAAAATTGTAACTTAACTTACCAGTATTTTCTTAGCACCTTGTCTTACTATCTATTCGGGTTGTATGTTTAGGTACTAATTACACTCATAGTTTTAGAGATTAGGAATTCTATATATAGTGGAAGTGTACCCGAATTTCCATGGAGGGAGAATGAAAAACCATTGAAAACCACCTCATTACATCCGACAGATTCAAACCTTGATATCCCCATCATGAGCAGTCTAGCCTACCTTAAGAGTAACGTTTTAGACCATGCGGCTATCAAAGCGGGTACCGGTACTATAATTAGATTAAAACAAAATCACCTGAATCATAGAAGAACATAAATATTTTAACAAATGAAATTGTCACAACGTGACAGTAAAAGTATTTTTAATATACACAATAGTTGGCATTTTTACTACCTAACTATAAAATATCTCAACATAACAAAACTTAACCTACCATGTATCAACAATGTTTTATAGGAGGTGTTGGGATCATGAAACGTTTGCACCACTGACAAATACACCATTTTGGTCCATGGTCTCTTTCCATTCCTATCCTATTATCTTGGTCCTATTTCATTCTTTTTTTTTGTAAACATTTTCTTAAGGAATTATAAATCAGGTAGGGTTATACGCTTTCAACATTACTACCAGTTACAACTTAATCATACTAATTTTTGACGGTCACATGAAAAGTTAGGCTAAGTTAGGTTTGAATAGTTTTCATTTTAAATATATTAGTTATTTTGTTCAAGAGAACGGTATGGCCAAATGTTTTAGCATGATTTAGGTGAGCTTTGTCTTTGTTTCAACATTTTATAATTTATTTTGTAATGTATATTTTGTTTATATTGGAAACTTGCTATTCTTTTTGTGTGTATTGATGATAAAAAATAATTTATTTATGACAAAAAAAAAAGGTGTTAAGGAAAATCCACCCTCTTTTTTTTATTATCCTCGCATTATTTTACAGCTGTTAGCTGACAACTGAACTACTTAAATTGTTTAATTAATTTTAGGCCTAATAGTTTTATTTGTTGAAAAGGTTCATTCTAACATTTTTCTTTGTGGCATTTCAACTACCAAATTAAGTTAGGTTACAATAAAAAACAACCAGATATTAAGCCTACTACAAATAAACTAGAATTTACTTACAAAGTTTGATCTTAGATTTTAAATAGCACACGATTTCAAACAAATACACAGAAAGTAAGCTTTACTATTAGAGTCAAATGTGCAACACAAATAGTGGTATTGGATGGGAATATTTCATTTCAAATAGAATAATATTTGATCTGAGTGGTTTGACTAATATTCAGCCTTCTTGGCTTTCAGTACGTTGTGTTCGGCTATATAATTCAAATATATGCTATACAGCAGTTTCCTATTTTGTTGTAGGCCTAGGTAGAGAAGGGAGACGCTGATGGGTATTTCAGCACATAAAACGTGAGCTACAATACGGTCGCTATGCCTCTAAACTCAGACATATCAACAGCTCTCCAGCTGCTTGAACATATCCAGCACACTATTGATTGTAGCGATGATGTCAAACTGCAAGCGCAGACAAGCGAGGACCTCAACCTTCTCATAGCCGTGCTGGAGAATCCAATACTTAGAGGAATTGTTACTGTGCAGGTGAGTTGTATCAATGGGCTTAGCTTTTATCTACACATTGGGTAAGAAAAGTACACCTTCTACGGCTTTATGTGACAGGGTTAATCTGACCTACTTCATATAGAGCACAAAACATTTTCTAGTTCTTTTTAAACCGAAATATTAATATACTTTTATATAATATTTTTACAAACAATTTATTACAGAGATTTGATTCATATACGTAAATAAGAAATACTATCCATTACAACAGAACATTCTAACAACTTAAATCTTACAAAATTATATCTAAATTACATTATTTTTAAAACCGGCAATTATTTATAAATATGTAATTTTGCTACTTTTCTGGCCGATAACTTTCCAAGCACAAATAGATTAAAATGTCAGTTAATGTTGTATGGATAAAATTATCTAAAGATAGGGATAGGTGGCTGTACTTTTGTGGGTGCGGCAATGAACTTTTGTGTTCCTAATGCCACAGAGTTAGTAAAATAAACAGTTTAATACCTCACAAAATATTATTTTGATAATTTATTTGAAACATTCAAGGAATTAATTGGACCACAGATTGTGTTTGTAAATATTTCCACAGAGTTTTATTTTAATTGTATGGATATACAAACTCTCGAAAAGTTATAAATATACTGTTAATCATTTCTCTGTCATACTAAGTGTGTAATAATCATGATGATGATGATGAACAAGATGGTATAAAAATAGACACCATATTGTAATGTAACTCCTATCCCCCATGACTTGAGCATGCAAGCAAGCTATACCGACTGAGTGGCCACCGCTGTTAGTAATGGTAGTACCAGCATTTGCGGATAGAGGGTGTCAGGTGATAAGCACAACAAACCTACCGGCTGCTAAGCTCAATTTTCTAGACTTGAGCTGCTACTTATTTATTCAAGCTAGCTTCTCATTTGTCCTCACAAGACTGATTCTGAGCTCGTTCCAGACCTGCTACATCACAGAAAAATTCTGGAAGTACCAAAGTAACAAAGAAAATAATTGTTGTATGGACTTTATAAAACATACTATAACCAACTTGATAATTAGAAAGGTACGGTAAGGGAAAAAGCTATCCTGATGCCATTACAGTTTATGCTATAGTGTAGCTCAAGTGTTGGCAACCTCTTTGGACCCCAATCAACTAATATTATTACTAAAAGTCCCATGATCACCCATATTTTTCTCCACTTTACTTTTGCTCTCTTGTTTGGTCTATAATTCTACATATATTTATTCCTTAAATTCAATATTTCCTTAAATACTTCTGTCCCCGTCTTTCTAGGGAAAAATAGACACTTTAAAATGTACATTTTCAAATTGAACTATTTAAAATTCTTATAAGACTACCAATTATGACCAATAATGGTAATTTTGTTGACATTAAAAATATTATTTGAAGTAGGCCTACTTGACATATTTGTGAGTATAAATTTTCAAAGATTCACTTTTAATGACAATGTAGTTTTCTTACACAGTCAAATTAAAATTCCACAAGATCGACTGGTTGATCACGATCAACTAGTTGGTGACCCCTGAAGTATCTTATATGATTGGGTCATAGTTTAATTGGGGCCTTGTAGTTGAGTGATGGACTCTTGATTCGAAGTAGGAACCAATTTTGGGCGGAGTCTGAGTCGGTAAAAACTTATTGATTCTGACTCTGGCTTCAAAATAAAACTTGTAATATTATAACTATATATGTTTCAACTATAGTATTTTAATTTTATTCCTTTTTTATTCTTTATGTCTAATATTTGTAATTTGGATTGACAAATATATTTAAATATGCATTCACAATATCAAAGACGCTTACCATGAAGTAATCTGTATTAGACCATTTTACTATAGTACAATTTTGTCATTACTAATTAATATACTTAAGCCATTTTTGGAGGAGATGGAGTCATACAGTGGAAAAATAGAGGAGTTGGAGGTGAAGGCTTTGCATAGCGACTCCACAGAACTGAGTATAATCCAATCAGGGTAAATTGAGTGTACAACTCTAACTATAATATTGGCAGCTATTGAATCTTTTTATTATTGTCCTGTGTCTATAAATAGTGTATGCTGTTAAGCCTGTGTGAAATCAATATTCACAATTTTGAATCAAATCTGAATCTTTGTTTACCAACTTGAATTGATTTTGAATGGAATATTATGCTTTTTTTTATGACCGGTCACCTAATCATAGAAGATGGGACATACACACATTTAATAAACATGTTAAAGATGTACTAATCTATAACCGACTACTTTAATGACATGGAATGGTAAAAACAATTTATTATAAAAACTTTCAGATGTATAACTAGGCCTATATATATGGGTAAATGCCCTTAATACTCTACCTAAATCATTCATAGGTCCTATTTTGAAGTTGCATACTCTGATGAAGTATCAAACACAACTGAACTGCTATTCTCTTTGTTCCTGGATAAACTTGTCTGTGTCATGAACCTGCCGTTCATCCCTATCTTAAATTTGCATGCACACAGTACATAAGCTTTTGTCTCAAGTTAGGAATGTCATTGCAAGTTAGGCGGCTGTCCTCTGACTTCCAACAATTATTAGTCTCAACTAGGGGTTTATGTATCTTAATTTTGACTATATCCTCTTAAATATGTTGATCAACTTTTGGCTTCCAACCTTTTGGAAAAATGTTCAAGCCATACATTTTGTAAGGGAATTTTTAAAATTAAATCAAATTAGAATATGTCTTGTTGAAAATGTTTCAAATTAAGTCCAAATAAAATATTTTACCATGAATTTATTTTTGATCATATCCAAATCAAACAACTTTGTAGGCTAAATTAAATTGCATACATTTTTTTGCTCTGCTTTAATACGAAAATGATTGATTCCTTAAAATAACTTAACAGTGAATATTTTACTAACATTATTACCAAGCGTCAGCTGATATGGAAATAGTTGTGGGTGCAGGGGCAGATCCAGATCATTTTCATAAGGGGGTCATGATTATAAATAACATAGTTACTTACATTGTTAGATTTATGCTTAAAGGGCATTTAATATTTTCTCATTCATATTGGATCTTAAGTATGTTTTAAACTGTGGTCATCCTCTCCAATTTTTTAAAAATCATATAGTTTATAAAAAACTATTTGGAATGGCTAACATTAAAAAAAACTGTTCACGAGAAGATATGAGTAGTCTTCCCCTTGTTAAAAAAAAAACTTTTATAAGCCATTTAAAGGGTTTCTCACCAGAAATTTTTGAAATTTGGATGCCCCTCAAAGATATTTAGAGTGATTGTCACCTACATTTTTTACCATAGTTCCCCCCTGCGGGACGGGGTTTAGAATAGTCCCGCAGTAACCCCTGCTTGTCGTAAGAGGCGACTAAAAGGGGAGGCTTCTGTGCAGGACGTACCTCGTGTGGGACAAACCTATCCTATATCTATCCTTTCACATCTTTCTTCTTCCTTCACATTCCACCTTTTTTTCACTCTTCCCCCTTCGCTTTATCTATCCTTACATTTCTTCCTTTCCCCCACCGTTCATCCTGCACAGAGGCCTTTGGCCTTTCCGTTGACGACCTTGGCAACTAACCCGGCTCTTCTCTGTTTATTATTGGATACCACTGCCTTGAGCTCCTAAATGAAAGTGCGCCGGTTGCAATACCTTAGTAGAAGGGCCTTAGGGATGACAATAACCGGGTACCCTACTTTGGGAAAAGATCGGTTGCGTTCATGAGGGCCCGGACGTAAAATTGGCACTTTCCTACACCCACTTGCTGCGACGACCTCTGTCTCGGCGATGCACTATGCGAAGGTTGTCATGTCTAGCGTCGCATAGGGCCTCTCGTCGGGACAGTTAACAGGGCCATATGTGGTAGTACCAACTTGGATCACCCTGGGTCTACGATCCGAGTACTGTGTAGGTTGTCCCCAATTACGGCATGGCCGATAATTTTGTCGCCGCTGGCATCGTACTGCCAAACCCTGCTGGCAACTCACTGCCCGGCCCCTCACAGGGCCGTAATATTGATAAGAGGCGGAAACGGGTAAGGCCGTCTAGCCCTCAATTAGAAGAAATCCAGGAGGTGGTGAGGCCCCAGCCCCGCTTCCTGGTAATGTCTCGAGTGGACGAAGGTGAGAACATGAAACGGGTGAGCCCATTTATCCTCGAAAGAGCGATAAATGGCGCAGCCAAGGCAAGTGTGTCTATAAGAAAACTTCGTGACGGCACCATTCTCATTCAGACAACATCCGACATCCAATCAGGCAACATACTGGCTCTTAAAGAAATACCGTTGAGCAATACGTCTCGTATACTGGTGAAGGTGGAACCCCACAGGTTCCTCAATGTTTGCAAGGGAGTGGTCACTTGCTATGACCTCGACTGCGTGAGCATTGAGGAAATCTGTGAGGAGCTAGCCCTCAGAATGTCACTGAAGTATACCGCATAGTAGTGAAAAAGAACGGCAGTGAGAAAAAGACTGACACTTATATCCTTACCTTTGCGACTCCAACCCTTCCAAAGGAGGTCCGAGCGGGTTTCCACGTGCTCAGGGTCCGGCCGTATGTCCCTAACCCTCGGCGCTGTTTTCAGTGCCAGGAATTTGGGCATACGAAGCTGCGATGCCGTGGTAAGCCAACCTGTGCGGATTGCGGACAGGAGGCTCACGATACACCGTGTGAGTCTCCTAAATTCTGCGTTAACTGCAAGGGTTCGCACTCTGCTTGGTCTCGGGCCTGTCCGAAATGGAAGGTGGAGAAAAAAGTGCTTGAGATACAAACTGAAAAGAAGATTCCATACAACCAAGCACGCAAAGAATACGCATCTAGCCAAGCTCCGGTATTTCGAACCTCTTACAGTCAGATAGTTTCCCAGAATATCAATTGCCCCAACTGCCATTGCGCAGTTAACATTTCAAAGCCTTCTTCGAGACCCGTGCCACTGACCTCTACTCGAGAAAAAAATAGTAATATCGCGCCGGCAACGGTGGCGATGAAATTAGTGCCCAAGGTGACAACTTCGGAGATGTTGTCTCCACCACCTGTGCCACCTAGGAGTTCTCCTCGTGGCCCTCCTCTAAGAACATCCCGAGTCCACCTCGGTTAACCCACCCGAATCCACCTCGGGGAGCCCCCCCGGCTCCACCTCGGGGAACCGATCCGAGCCCGCCTCGGGTAATCCCCCCGAGCCCGCCTCGGGGTAATAAAACAAGGGCGGCCGTTGTTGAGCCTCTCACACCCACCTCTGGGCTTCCGGAGGTGGGGACGAGTTGCGGAACAGTTGAGGCCGCTAAGGCGAGTCCCACTGGTGCCTTGAAGAAGGACCAGCGAGAGACCGCCGAAAAACATTGTATAAAAAAAGCGTCTAAGGCCTTAAAGCCTTCGAACAAGAATCCGACTCCCCAGTCTCCCCAAAATAAGCCGAAGCCTCTCCTGAAGCGAGAGGTACAGGAGAGACTGGGAAAGGCAAGAGGGCCTAAAAAGGGCCTCAACAAATTTTTATTCTTAAAGGATAGCGAAATGGATTGCGAGGATAACTAAATTTCATACTAATAACTTATGTCGCTACTACAATGGAATTGTAGGGGTTTCTATGCTCGTGTAGAGGAAATCAAACTAATAATTTCTTCCCTGCATCCTTCCATCTTGTGTTTGCAGGAGACCCACTTCCGCCCAACTGACAACCCGATGCTTCGTGGGTACGATGTGTATCGTACCGACAAGCCTTTCTTTGATCGGGCTAGCGGAGGTGTGGCTATATTCGCACGAAGTACTATATATCATAAGAATATTAATATTGTTTCTGATCTCCAAGTGATCGCTGTCAGAGTCTCCCTTCCTATGGAGGTAACCGTATGCTGCATCTACCTCCCACCAGGTGAGCGTGTTTCCAAGAGGACACTAGAGGCCCTCTTTATACAACTTCCCGCCCCCTATATCATCTTGGGGGACTTTAACGCGCATAACCTGGTGTGGGGGTCTAATTTTACAGACGCCCGCGGGAGGATGGTAGAGGATATTCTTGTCTCGGGAAACCTGGTGTTAATGAACACCGGGACCCAGACACACTTCTCCACCTTTAATGGTGTATCCTCTGCCATCGACCTAGCTCTATGTAGCCCCGGGATTGCTGCTCACTTCCTTTGGGAGGTTCACTCGGACCTATGTGGCAGCGATCACTTTCCAATTCTGCTTTCAAAAATCCAAGATCCTCCCAGTACAGCACGGTTACCCCAATGGGTTCTTAAACGTGCTAACTGGGATAAATTCCGCGAGCTCGCCGTATTCGACGAACCCCATTCTCCCAACGTCGATGTTAAGGCTGGGCAATTTACTTCGACGGTCATAGCGGCGGCGAGGGCATCCATCCCAAAATCCTCGCCAAACCCGCGCCATCGTCCTGTTCCCTGGTGGAACGAGGAGTGCCGGCTGGCTATTTCTAACCGTCGAAGGGCCCTACGTCTCTTTCATCGACGTCCAACTTCGGAGAATCTGGAGTCATTCCGGATTCTACGTGCTAGAGCTCGCCGTATTATTCGAGAAAGCAGAAGAGAGTCTTGGAGACAGTTTATTTCTACCCTTACTATTTCCACTCCCACAACCAAGGTTTGGGATCACATTCGTAAAGTACGTAGTAGCAAAAATACCATTTATAATATACCCGCACTCATGTCTAACGGTTCACTTGTCTCCTCCCCTATGGAGGTCGCCAATGTATTGGGCTCGATGTTCGCCGCTATTTCTAGCACTGCGAGCTACTCTAACGAGTTCGTGGTGCATAAGCGCAGCATCGAGCGCCTTACTATTGATTTTGGCCAAAGTCGGGGGGAGGATTATAACTCCCCTTTCACGCAAGATGAACTGTCCTATGCCCTCACCCAGGCGGGTAACACAGCTTCCGGTCCAGATGATATCCACTATGAAATGTTGCGGCAGCTGCCCCCTGCCGGACACGCATATCTTCTGGACCTTTTCAATAGTGTCTGGGAGTCTCATCACTTCCCATCACTTTGGAAGCAAGCAATCGTTATCCCGTTGTATAAGAGTGGCAAAGATAAATTAGAGCCAACTAGTTATCGACCGATAGCTTTAACTAGTTGTGTATGTAAAATACTGGAAAAAATTATTAATAAACGACTTATATGGTATTTAGAATCCCGCAATCTGCTATCTAATATTCAATGTGGTTTTCGCCGGAACCGATCTACAGTGGATCATCTTGTCCGTCTAGAGACGGCTGTCCGTGACGCTTTTCTCCATAAGCAGCACCTTCTGGCTGTTTTTTTTGATCTGGAGAAAGCATACGACACCACCTGGCGGTACGGCATTTTGAAATCACTTTTTAATTGGGGGTTTCGAGGAAACCTTCCTTCTTTTATATCTAATTTTATGTCGGATAGACACTTTCGGGTAAGGTTAAATAACACCTTATCCGAGGATTTTATTCAAGAAAATGGGGTGCCTCAGGGTAGTATTCTGAGCTGTACGTTGTTCGCTATCGCGATAAATAGTATTGTGGACAACGTGCGCTCACCTGTTCGTTCATGCCTCTTTGTGGATGACTACGCAATTTATTGCAGTTCGTCAAGTCTCCACAGGGCTGAACGACAGATACAACTGAGTGTTAACAATCTTTGGTCGTGGGCATCGCGTAATGGCTTTCGCTTCTCTGCAGCCAAAACGACGGTCGTCCACTTCCATAGATTACGCGGAATACATCCAGCCCCCAATATTTTAATGAACAACGTTGTTTTACCTGTCTCCGAGACCGTAAGGTTCCTGGGACTTTTATTCGATTTTAAACTAACTTGGATCCCCCACATCAAAGACCTGAAAGCGAGGTGTATTAAGGCATTGAATTTGCTCAAAGTGGTTAGCGGCCGGTCCTGGGGTGCTGATAGGGAAACCTTGATGAGCCTGTATAGGGCCCTGGTCAGATCTAAACTAGATTATGGGAGCTTTGTTTATGGCTCAGCTAGACCCTCGGCGTTGAAGATGCTAGATAGTGTCCACCATGCTGGCATTCGACTGGCTACTGGTGCCTTTCGTACCAGTCCAGTCGTCAGCATCTGTGCCGACGCTGGTGAGCCGCCTCTTTCTTACCGGCGGTCCTATCTATTGGCATCTTACGTGTCGAAACTTCATTGCATGGCGCAGCATGTTGCCTATCGTCCTGTGTTTCATCCCCTAACCGTGTCTTGTATGAAACCAAATGGCGTAGTACAAGGCCGGTTGGGATCAGGATGCTATCGGTTTTCGACACGTGTGGGATAGTTTTGCCAAAGGCTATCCCCACATCCCCAGGTCGAGTTTCTCCCTGGAAGATACGCCTACCTCAATGCCATTTTGATCTTGCCAAGTTCCCTAAAGCGACCACCCCAAACTTTGTATATGAGAGGACCTTTAATGAGCTCCTCTCCACTCGCTTTCACGGATTCGAGCGCATCTACACTGACGGCTCTAAATCTGGAGCCTCCGTGGGATGTGCTTTTGTTGTGGAAGGATCCAATTTTAAATTTGGTTTACCTAAAGAAACCAGTGTTTTTATGGCTGAATTGTATGCCATTTTTAAATCTTTGTGTTTTGTTTACCGAAGTAGTCACCGTTCTGTCCTCATCTGCACGGATTCCATGAGTGCTCTGTTGGCATTGTCCACTCTCTACTCCTGGAATCCCCTCGTGCAGATGATACATGAGCAAATTTTTAAAATTGATTCATTAATCACACGGCTCGCCTTTTGCTGGATCCCTGGTCATGCTGGTCTTCCAGGAAATGAGCTGGCGGACCAGGCAGCCAAGGAGGCAGCACGCCTGCCTCCGGAGGCGAGTCTGGGTGTCATGTTTTTAGATCTAAAGGGTTATGTTCGGCGTGGAGTCTTACGCACCTGGCACGAGCAGTGGGTCTCGACCCCTGCTCAGAACAAGCTGCGGTCCATCAGGGACGGTGTGTCGCGATGGCCCTCTTCTATACGAAAGTCTAGAAGAGAAGAGGTCATCGTGATGAGACTCCGCGTCGGGCATACTTCATTGACCCATAGTTTTTTACTAAGAGGGGATCCACCTCCAGTGTGTGAGTTTTGTGATACTCCCCTTAGTGTGCATCACATTTTGGTGGAGTGTCGCAAACTAGCCCCTATCCGTCTGGCTCTTGATTTTAAAGGTGACTTACGTTTTTTATTACGCGATAGTGCGGATGGAGTTATTTGTTTACTCCGTTTTATACGCCAGGCGGATCTTTTTAATGCCATTTGAGTAACTTTTATAAAGTGGCTCTTTTGGATATTATCTCATATTGAGATCTTTTTAACAGTTTTATTACAATTTAACATGTTGTTTTGTCTTTTTAACGTATTATCATTTTAACATGTTTTGTCTTTTTAACGTGTTATATTTTAATATGTTTGTTTTGTCTTTTTATTAGAGTGATACACTTGTGGTTTTTTTTTAGCAGGTGTATCACTTAATTTATACCAGGAGCCCATTTGAGCACTCCTATGGAGTGTCTCAGATGGTGAATGTTTTATCTCTTTCCCCTATGGGGATTTTATTATGTTTTTAATATATTTCAAGGCCCTAATGACCTAGATGTGTCGATGGGCCGTTAAACAATAATAACAACAACAACAATTTTACCATAGTTAGATACCTCTAGAAAATAATCTTTGAAGTGGTCTTCCACCAAAAATTTTTGAAAATTGAATCATTTCAGAAACCAGGCTATTTGGGGTGGTCCTCGCCTGAAAATTCTTTAAAATGACATGCATCTAGAAGCTATTGGGATGACCTTGGAAGCTATTTACAGCTTTCCTTCCCTGAACTTTTGTGCCAGTTAGATGCCTCTAGTCTAGTAGTTATTTGAAGCGGTCTTCTCCGACAAATTTTTGACAATAGAATATATTTAGAAGTAATTTGGAGTTTGATTTAAGGCCATCTTTCAGCTTAATATTCGATAATATTAGAAGAGTTGAAATATATCTAGGGGTGTGGGGGAATTTATTCCAGGGAGGGGTAAATTATTTCCATGGGGCAGAGTCCCCACAGTTCTGCCGCTCCTGCTGTTTACACATACTCTATATTTGCTATTCGTGGATGAACTGCTCTCAGGCAATTATTAGTCCTCTTTGATGTGTGGTAGTTTACCGTCTCAATGCGGAACAATGTTCGTTACTTGCTATGCACAACAAAGATTAGTACATGAAAACAAATATTTTTTCCACACGTGCGTGAGTCATATTGACCAGTAAATAAACGTGTACGAATAACATATGTAGACCCGGCTTAAGAGGTGTCTGCACGTAAAAATATACAAAAAAATTGTGTACTTTATCTGTGCTCATTGTGGCACTTTCAGTTCTGGGCTTGGTAGGAGTATGAGGGGTCATTGCGATGATATCGCATGCATTCACGAAGATGATGTTTGTTTGACATACAGTTGTGTAACCAAACCAACCAAGGGGTTGAATTAGAGCCTTGAATGCCAGCTAGGCCCACACCTCTTGTGGACCCTTCTGACACTACAGGGGACAAATGGTGTCAGCCCTCGTTTACGCCGGTGCTGATAGTAGGGGTTCATGAACCAGGCTTGGGCACGACACAAGTCGTTATGAAAGGGTTGTACGAAGAAGGCACTCGGGATGTTGTCACTCAAGTCTATATTCAGGGCTCTAATTCGACCTCTTGGTTGATTCGGTTACACAACTGTACGTAAAAAAAATCTCATCTCCGGGATCGCGCGCAATAACATTGCAATGACCCCGACATGCTCTCAACAAGCCCAGAACCGAGAGTGCTGCAACAAGTTCGAGGCCAGAACCTTGAAGCCAGCTGCGATCGCGCACAGCCATCTGCACAAGGACAAACAAACGAGCAGCACCTCTCGCACACAAAAGAGTCGAGGAAACTCGGCACAGTATTTAACTTCTAAAATTTGAACTTTGATTTAGTTTTTTTATATTAATATGCTAACCTTCACGGGGTGGGGGTTGGGGGGCGGGGGCGGGGGGGTCAACTGACCCTTTTATCCCCCCTCTCCTTCCCTAATTTGCGCTTGGGTGGGTGATATCAAAACAAATCCAAATTAAATGTAGGTGCGGAATAGATATGAAATAATGTTTATTAGTAATTTTTCCTAAGTATAAATTTTGCAATATATTACAGTACTATTATTTTATTCATGTAAAAATCACAATAAATTTTAAATCAATTAAATGAAACATGTATTATTTAAAATGCAAAATACAAAAGCCAATGTTTAAAATAAATGAAAAATTGAAGTTGGTTTTCCAGCTTTGCTTCACTCCCTTGTTATCAGGTCATGACAACGTCTTAATAACATTATATTAATATCATTATACATGTGTATGCTGTACAACAATGTAAATAGCACGTTATATGAACATGTTGGATAATACAGAATGTCGAATAACCGAAGATTGGATATTCGGCACCCTACTGTATTGATATATCTATCAATAGTGAAAGCTGCAGATTAAACCCTACATCATTTGACTTATGGATATGTGAAAATAGATCTAACCTTTTCTAGGTGTAATATACTTCAACTTGTAATAAAATTTGGAGATATTCATAACTCAGATATGAAATTTTGAAGCTCAGGACAGGCATAAAATATATTTTTAGTAGATCTACAGTTTCTTATGGCACATTGACTCAAAAGTCATAATTTTTTTTTCTGTGTGTTATTTTAATTGGCCTAATATAATATTTTTGGCGAATAACCTAGCCTAATCAATACAATACCTCTGAATAAAAAAAATGATCTTCTTTCTTTTCTGGTCAGGACTCATTGAGCGAATTGAATCAACAACTTCAGCAGCACCCTTCCATTTTACCTGTTGATTTTGACATAACAAATTGTGGAGATTTGGTTCTGAATGTGCCACCACCTGTTGATATTTACGACACTGCTTTTGACCGAGAGTACCACCAGAACAATCATGAGTTTGAGGATCAGAGAGTCCCCGTTGCCAAGCTGTCTCATAGCTCATCTGGAGACACCTCATCTCCGCAGGTAAATGCATTATTTTTCATCGTGGGAATACATTTCTATGTCTTAAAAATACATTAATTAAGCATTGACTGAATAAGGTATGTAGAATCAGGAGTATAAACTCCCACACACACACTGCCACACAGATTATGAGTTAGGAGGGGGAAAAAAATGAAACGCAAGGGAAGAAGAAGGGGGAAAGATAGACCATTAGAAGGAAACATAAATTTTGACCTTCACTGAAAACTCTCATACAACAGTTCTGTAATTCTAACGGGGAGTCGCGCGGGACATTTTCACCTTACCGTGTGAACCATGAGTTTTTAGGATATTTGGGTTATTAATTGGAATAAGAAAAACAAATATACCATTACACTGAATTAACTCCAATTAAACAGGTCACTGAATGAAATAATAAAAGTTATAAGTAAGTTTGTAAATTAATAAGCAAATGAAAACATATACAAAATAATTAAATCAAATAGATTATATTAGTTAAGAAAACACATACAATAAGAATTAAATAAAAGCAAGTGCTGCAGCCCCAAAGTCAAACCCCAATCTCGATATAATACTGTAGGCCTACAGAAAAAATTATGAATGTTAGGGAAGCTAGTTTTACTTTCAATGTCGAAATACATAGGCTATAATTTACACTATGTAAGATAAAATGCGAAATATTTTTTTTTCTTTTAGCACTGCGTCTTATTACCGGTTCAGGTTGTATGCAATTAAAAAATTTTTCACCAAAATTAAACACATTTAATCATTATTGTTTTTATACATTTTTTGCTATAAAAAGGGGATGTTACTCAAATCTGTGTGGAAACTAGATTTAATTTAATATAGGATTAACAATGTGTTAACATTTAAAACCTAAACAATATTACATTTTCTGAAAAATTATAGAATTAAAAATGATAGAAATAATTTATTATATACCCTAAAGTTTATTAACAAAGTGATAAAACATGCTTATTGCAAGCTGGTCGAAAAGCTGTATATTAATGTTTAGTAGGCATGGTGTTCTCCAACTTAGGTCAACTGAGCGACAAGTTCAAAAACCATATTTAAAGTGATCGACAACAAATTGCTTGATGAAGATCAGGGAAGGGTGGGTTAAATGGCGAACACCACTTGGGGTCTACTGTTTGACAAGCTCATACACAGCAGACAACTACTGGTCAACATGCTAGGGCAACTTAAGGAAAGGAGGGACTGACATTTATATAACTACGGTAGAGACTATTTATGACAAATAATAAAACTTAGCATCCCAAAATCATTAAACAACAATATACTAAACCCGCATTGGTGGCCACATGGTATAAGTCACTAATCTTGCAATAGACTAGATTACCAATGTTAGGGAGAGTGTGGTTCGATTCCGGTCGGTTTACAAAGGGTGGCATTTCCCTAAATAGTTTCCCACTTTCCACACAAATTTGTGTACACTTCCTTTGAACTCAACCTTCCTTATCCTTATCCCTAACCCATTCCCATTAGTGTAATTAATAAAGTACATTCACCACTCGAGTTTACTTGGATGACAGTTCAAAAAGTTACTAAAAATAGTCCCTAATGTATCCCTACTCCTCTCTTGACATCTGTCACTTTGGATAGCAATGAAAACACATGGTATTATATGAATGTTTTATGTAATTAACCACAGTAATTTAGGCCAATATTATTTATACTTATTTGTGATCGGGCTTAAAGTTTATTTATTGTTTTATTCCACTTGAAATAATTATTATTCACAGCACTTTCACAAAAGGTCTAACAATTATAGCTTTTAAATGGTGGCCGACAAATTTAAGCCATGTAATTGAAAATGATGCAAACAAGTTCTTTACATTGGTGCACCCACACAGTGGATAAACATATTTTATTCAGTTAAATATTTCAAAATACAATAAAATAACCATAAAATAATATTATATATATATATATTTAAATGATTGTATTTACTTGGAAAAGAGAGAAAAAAAATGTCGGCATTAAAAGGTATTAATGTATGCAATATATTACACATTATCGATAACATTCCAGAACAAAGAATACATATTTTTAATTATGTTTAAAATATTGTTTCGGATTGGGTAAAAAGAAATGATTAAAAGTAATGACATAGTGTGAAAAATTTTTAGCAATTCCGCACAGCATTGCTTGTGACCCCTTTAAAAATTTGTTAGATAAAAATGCTAGTTAAAAATTTAAAAATCTGGCTTCGAGGTGCATTCGGACCCCTTTCCGGCCACCTTTGTTAAACATTTTAGATCTCTGGATGGCGTAGATTTGGCTGGAATCGCACACAAACAAACAAACAAACACACACACAAACAAACAAATCTATTTATTATTATAGATGTAAAATATAACATGTGATTAAAAAACTTATCGTTTATAGCAAAACAATAATCTTTTAGAATTAGTGTTGGCAACCCAAAACCTGAACATATGATTTTTCAACTGTCATTCAGGTAAAAAGCTATGGTGTACAAACTCAACATAAGCTTATAACCCAATTGCTGAATGGGTAGTAAGCCACAATGCTTAAAAAAACACAATATATGAAAGAGGACTTAGATTCATTAGATTAGAGTTAAGAGAAAATGCATATGCATTTGCTTGACAGAGTGGGAAACCATATACTGTTGGAGGAAAAAAACCCTTCCAAATACACCTGGTCTGGATTCAAAACCTGACCTTCCTGTCTTGATAAAGCAGACTAGACAAGCTTGATATTTAGTCTGTGTGCCTCTTGATGCGAATCATTGACATCTTATCTCGCTCAATATTCCTGTATGAAGTATTTTAAACTTTTGATCAAAACTAAATTATTCTAGTTTTATACAATTTTTGAGTTATGTTTTATACGTTTATTAATATAACACTCCATTTTCAAACTTTTGTTTTATATGGGCCACTAACTTGATAGTGCATCTTAATTTACAAAGTTAAATTTTGACTCCCAAAGACACACATTGTATGCCAGGGCCATCAGAAGCTTTTTAAGAAAAACGTGGTTACAAACGCAGATTAATGCATACAAATATTCTAAGGAAAGTTTTAAAACAATTTGAACGCTCCCTCCCAACTTCTAGGGACAAGAGAGGTCCACCTGGATATTTCTAAATATTGGATGCCTCTGGAGTTTTTCCAAAACTATGGTACATATTCCTCCTAAGGATCTCACGTGTAATACGATATAAAATGTTTTTTGATAATAAGTCTGATAAACAAATTAATGATGTCTGGACTTTAGAAGGTCTTTTTGTCCTTAGGAATCGCTGTAAGAAGTATGTTGGTTAGGCCATGGTCTCAAAAGGGGTATGTGATGGGCGAAAGTATGGGTAACATTGGTCTAAAGGTAGTTTTCATTTTAATTGGAACTGAGAGTGAAATTGTTATGGATCTCTAAGGGGAAAGGGATGATACAAGAAGGAAATGAACACATTAATGCTATTTGAATAATGTTTGCCCACTTCAGATAGTACTGTACTTATCTGTAATATATATTTGTATTTCACAAACTAAACACAACATAACTTCATCCTTAAATTCATTTATGCACATAGTAAGGAGGATTATGTTACACTCCCTCTGATCTAATGGTGGGGATATTGTAACCCCCGCCCTCTGTTATAACACCACTGATTATATTATATATGTATATAATCTTGAAAATAAAATATTTCATTTTAAGTAGCGAAATTAAGAACTCAATATCTTATTTCTCTCTCATTTTTGTGGCATGCATCTCTGAATATGTGTGACTTGTTTTGTTGGGCAAAGGGCTTGGGGAAAAATACAATAAATTTAGTATTTTAATATATTAACTTTGACATAGGTCCTTCAAATTCTCAAATACCTTAAATCCTTGAGAATATTCAAGAATTTGAAAAAATGTCAAATTTGAATTTCAAAATAATAATAATATAATAATATTTAGTACTGCGTCTTACTACCTGTTCGGGTTATACTCTTTAAGTACTAATTATGCTAATGGATTAGGAATTGGGAAGGTTTTTAATTAGAGGAAGTGAACCCGCATTTGCGTGGAGGGAGAGTGGAAAACCATCTAGGAAAAACGACCCCCAGTTCACCCGACCGAGATTCGAACCTCGATCTCCCCATCCTCAGCAGTCGAGCTCAACACGACAAGCGCGTTAGCCAACTACGCCACCGAGGCGGGTTTGAATTTCAAAAGAAAATTGTATGTCTTTAGATTTTAAATACTTTTTTTAAAGCAATTATAATTTTTAATACTGTTTTAACCCAGCACATTTACAGATCAAACCTAACAATCAAACCTTAAGCCATTAATTTACCACTTAACTTAATGTTAATTCATATTATAATAAAACATATTTTTGTTTAGTTACACCTTCAATTTTATATAGCAACTAAAGAATTTATGTGAATGAAATCATCTAAGTGTGGGAAAGTTTACTTCTTATGCTAATCATATTTTCCAAGATTCTTATTTTGTTTTAGATTTGGGATTTGTTGGTTAAATGAAGTAAATCTTGATTTTAATTAATACTATATCTCTTTGAGGTTTTGTAAATGCATTGTGCATGCTAAAAAGTGTACATTTAATAAAGATGTACTGATAATTTTACAAAACAGGTACAGTTGAAAGACATGGTACCATTGTTTTGGAAAACATTTGGAACATGATGCAGGGTCACGAAAGTCACTAAAGTCACGAAAAAGTTACTAATTCGCAAAAAATTGTGTCACCAAAAGATTTAAGTTTATTATCTTTACAATAATATATTTGTTTTTATCCAACCTTCAGTAGACACCCTGTGATGGAAAGAATACAATTTAACATTTAATATGAAATATATGTTATTTATTAATTATAGCTTGTTTTTATGACAATAATTGTTGATATGAATGAAGCAGTCAATGATGAGTATGACATCAAGCTTAATAGCCTTTACATTACATATTGTTGATATGAATGAAGCAGTCAATGGATGAGATAGACATCAAGCTTAATAGGCCTACATTACACATTTTGAAATAAACCTACATTTTTCGAATAACCTTTAAAATATTTTTCTTAGCACCGTATTCTATTACCCTTTTGGGATATATACATATATATTATAAATACACTAATGTGCTAAGGGCTTAGAAAAGTTAAATTTAGAAGAAGTGTACCTGTATTTGTATGAAGGGAGGGTAGAAAACCACCCTCAATACACCCGACCATGATCGGACCCCGATCTCTCTGTCTTTCACAGTCTTGTCTATTTCAAGAGTAACATCTTAGACCATACGATCACTGCAGCAGGTTTCAGACCATATTATCTTATAGTGAGACAAATCAATCTTTGGACGAAAGAAATGTGATTAAACAACTTAGAAGTAATTTAAATATTTATTAAATATAATCTGAAAGCTAGATCTCTTTCTCTTTCGAGAGAGAAGATACTTCATCAGTCAGCTGAATTTACTTTTTTGGCACATTGAACTGTCATCAGAAACTTGGAAATATTGAAGGGAAGTTTTGACTCTCGGATTTCTTTTCGATTGATAACTGAGAAGAGATTCTTTATTTTAATGTACCAGTAAGATTTCAAAGCCTACTTTGTCTCATTATAAGGTGTGATTGTCTAAAAATGTACTGAACATTTATTGTATTCAATTTATTATACTTGACTTATTATTTAAATTCATACTTGACGATCATTGACTGGTTGATAGGGATCGAAGCAAGTGTAAATGATGAAATAAAATTGTATAATAATTTCATATCAAATATTTATTATTATTATTATTAGCACCGCGTCTTACTACCCATTCGGGTTATACGCTCTTACGCTAATGTGTAATGGTAGGGTGATTATGAGATGAAATGAAGGACCTACAGTTTAACGTGGAATCCGAACCACGGTGGAGGCCTGGCATTCCCCATATCAAATATTAAATGGTGTCATTGGTTTAAGTGTTTCAAAAACAAGAATATTAACTGATTTATGGCATTTGTAGACCTATATAATACAAATTAGCTTAAAAACTAGGAAAGTGTATATCAAGCATATGTCAAGTTTAACCACTATTTTTCATATAGGCTTAAAATTTATGAAATTAACAATTTATGAACAGTTTGTTAATTAGTTTCTGACACTGGAGTCCTAAGTAGAGCACATTTGTAAATTTTTCTGTCAGATTTGATCATGGTTTTGTAAATAACTGCCAAGTGTAAATTCTTTATTAATAAAAGTTATTCACATAACAGTATTTCTATGGGTGGTATACTCTATATTGGTGGAACACCTCTAATATGTACATATGTGTGTATAAAGTTATAAATATATAATAAGCTTTCCTCATAATAATCTCTTTTTGTTTATTCTATGTTGTTTATTATTATTATTAGCACCGCGTCTTACTTCCTGTTCGGGTTATACACACTTCTATGTTGTAAACTTTCTATTTTTCAAAATCATCAGTGAGTAAATGGAAGGTATTTGTATATTTGTAAAAGTGACAAATTTTATTATAATAATTTCTCTTTATCATTATACATAAATAACTTGACATAGAATAGACACACTGAGAGAGTCAGAGGATACATATTTTGAATTTTTGGCGAAACCCATTCTAAGCTAGTTTTTTTAAGAAGTTGCCATCATTAATGTTTGCATGAAGTTCATATTTTAGGGCAATAATTTTAGGACATTTTGAGGTGATTAAAATAACTAATGCAATATACTCTTAACTCAGTGTGTCAGCTTAGAATATCGGTGGGATGTATATTGTGTACCCACACAGGTTGGAAAACCGTCTTAGGGTGCCAGTCTCGCAGTACTTCACTGATTTATTCAACAATATTAACAAATATTATAACAGGGTTTATAAACACTGAAAATGTTGTAAACAAAGGGTAATATGTTAAGTGCACAATTGGTTTGACTCTCTGATTGGTAAGCTTTGGGTGAAGTGTGATGCAGTATGTGCCCAGGGCTGACAGTGGGCTTTTATGTGGTTGCATGTTGTCAGATCACTAGCCCCAGCCTGGCCCCTGAGGATGTGGCTCTGCCCCCCATTACCACCCCGACGTACGCCCTTGAATTCCAGAAAGCTATTGAAGCGTCTTCCCAGGGCCGGGACGTGCTCACTGTTCAGGTAGGCAGCGTTTCCCTCTTGTGTGCTAGTTTCACGTTTAGCCCCAAATGTCTTTAGTGCTTCCTTACCTTAGTCATATTGTCTTGTTTTAAGTGCAACTTAAAAATGTAGTTAACTGAATAACTCTTTTTTTATAGGATGTTGCAAAAAAGTGTTAAGTGTTTTGCTAAGTACTTGAATCATCACTATCAACACTTTATGGCCGGCTCAGTTTAGTAAAATGCCTCTATCTCCCTCTTTCCTTACACTACTCTTCCTCCTCTATTTGCTGGCATTACTCCCTTATTCTCACACTTGCTGTTTTCTGCTGCTTTAATCTCTTTCTTGGTCTCCATTACGCTCTTTTTCCAACATACTTCATCACCCTCATTCTCTTCGGGATTATTTGCTTTATCATTATCATTACATAGCCATACCATCTCACTCTTGTTTGTTCTACTAACTCATGTACTCCCTGTGCCCCAACTCTTAACTGTTCATTACTATTCTTTTTACTCCTTTTGACATTTAGCATGCCCATCAAAAACTTAATTCCCATGTCCGCCACTTTCCTGGCCTGTTATCCATCCGATGTTCATGCTAAATACTTGAATGCTGTGACAAAACTAAAAAGTAGTCACCTTTACAAAGTTACAAAGAAAACGTCCAAGTGTTTTTAAAGTCGCATGTTATATAATAAATACTCCTAAATAATTGTAGTTACTGTATTAATCATGTCCATAATTTACTATCAAGATACTTGTTTTTTTCCCTCTAAACATTATCTATGCTGACATTGAAAAAGATGTTGCTTTTGGCGTAAAGCCTAAATCCAGTTTTTTTTAAGTCACTGACATTGTCTGACTTATTCAAAATGGTTTCATTCCACACAATCACATTTTTGTATATTCATGTGGATATAGTTTTATTAAATGCAAAGTTAATTTTAAACAGTCATTTTTTTTATTTAACACTCCGTCTTAGTATCCTTTCGAGTTATACACCTTTGAACAGTAATTAAATATAAGGTTGTAATTTTTTAATTGTGTATAAATCTATATATAAAATTACAAAATAATATATAACTAGATGAGTCTAAACTAATTAATTTAAGGCCTGTTGGTTTTGGTTTGTTGACCTCTTACATAATTTCCACATCTCAAGTGTGAATTATTTTAGTTGTAATTTTATTGAGATTCTCCCTGTCATATCCTTATTTTGTTTGTAAAATAATCAATTAGTTTGCAATAGATCTTATAATATACATACCTAATATAACTTATCCTGTAAATATTTGCTTCTGGTGTTGGTTTGTTTTGATGTTTTAGTTATGTTTTCCTTGCAAAGTTAAATTAAGTAGTATGCATAATATGTCAAACAAAATTAAAACCTGCTATACAAAATAGGTTTTAAATGATCTTATTGTACATTTTACATGCAAGTTATGTCTTTTTGGGAGCTAGTCTTAGATTGATAAATAGTTAGATGATGTCATTGCAGTCTCTCACTCGCCTGGGTACCTTGGTGTCCTTGATAGCTAAGTACATGAGATGGAGTAGCTAGTCTTGCTAAGGGGTCTCACTAACATCAACTTTACAAATAGAGATGTAAGGGATTCAGAGTGAATAGTTACATTAACAATGTCTTCAAAGAGAGAGGGAGAGTAGTCATGATATTATCGACCTTGAGAATTGGAAATTATATGGGAAGCAGAGGAAATTCGGGTTAGATTATTTTAGCTAAAATGACAACACAAATTTTGGTTTAGTGTTACAGTTATGAAAATTCCGTCCCTCTAAGGAATTTGGTTTAATTTTATAATGTCTAGGATTTTTTTTTGGTCTATTGACCAGGGAGTGTACAACATCCGTGCACAGCAATGCATAAAAATTCTTGTGTTTTTTATTGGCAGCCAGCATTCTCACTTAGGGCTGAGATAAAGGTAGCTTATGGAAAACAAATGTGTAGGTCAAGTGAATATTGGAGTGCATTTAATGACAATAAGCAGGGCAAACAATTAACACAATGATAAAGTGGTCTGAATGTTAGAAAAGTTAAAGCAGGTAGACTAGATAATTTTTATATCAGTAAAGGATCCACAAATATTTGTTGAGAAAAAGATTAATACACAATTTGTATTAGTTTAGCTGTGACTATTTAAAAAAGCAACACATTCTAGTGCTAAGAAATATCAACCTGAATAATAAAAATGAGTCAAATATGACTTGATGTCCTCCCTTTGTCAAACGTGTAGTCCGAGTTTTAACTAAAGACAAGTGTTCTTTATAATAATAATTTGATACTAACCAAGTTATGCTAGCATTAGAAAACCATTGTAAGAACAAGGCATTGTGCAGGCAATGTTGACATAATAGTTAAATATACTCTTGTCTCAGTCTGGGGCAGTTGGAATTTGTTCTCAGCTGAGTGTACTAAGATGGATTTTCCACCATGTTTACCAACCTCCCTCCCTTTTTATTTAGCAAATGCTTGTGCATTTCCTTAAACATCACCCTTATCATTCTCTTCCTCTAGATTATATAGTCTGTAGAGTCTGTACATGATAGGTTTTTACATGAATGACAGTTCAAAAAATCATATGTTTAAGTTTTGGGTTGCCAACACTTGTACAGTCAACTCTCGATTCTACGACCCCGGGAATAGCGTTCCTCTTGAAGTAACGACCCTTTTTTGGGGAACCGTGAAAAATGTGGGAAAAAAGGTTGAAAAGTTTAAGGAAATCGGCTGTAAAATGTGTTTGTTGCATTTATTTAGGTTGCTGCGTTGCAATTATCTTTGTAAGCGCTGTATTACTAGTAGCTGGGGTGGGTCAGGTATAAAAATAGACACCACCTCATCAATGCCAGCCAATAGCACTTGACTCTGTCCACCCCCTCCCACAAGCAAGACAATGTTTCCCCGCGCGCGACTGCCGCTACATCACGCGCCAGACTTGCTTTTGCCATTGTTATTTCGATTCTCGATTTGGTTTTGATTTTGTGAACATTTTTGACGACCCATGCTATTGTTTAACATTGTTATTTTGATTTGGTTACATTTTTGGTTGGATTTTGTGAACGATTTTTGATGACGCACGCTATTTGTTGTCCAAAAAATGCAATTTTTTTGTATGAAGGTAAGGGGTGGAACAAAATCTGTTAAAATTCCAATAAGACCCTTCGAAATAACGACCCTTTCCCAGGGAACCGTGAAAGGTCGTAGAATCGAGCGTTGACTGTATAATGTACAAGATCACTGTTTTGTCTTGAATGTTAAGTTTTTTAATTACATGTTATATTTTACATTTAAAATAACGTAAAATTAAGTTTTCTTGCACTGTTTCATAAATTTTAATAATTTCTTTTTACCCACTCCGAAACATTGTTTTAAACATAATTAAAAGTACTTACTCTCCGTTTTGGAATATTATCTATTATGTGTAATATAGTGCATACATTAATACCTTTAATAAAGCCATCATATTCACTTGGAAAAGAAAAATATATTTATCATTTATTATGTATGTAATAAATTAATTTATGATTATTTTATCTTATTTCTAAATTTTCAACCAAATAAAATATTTCTATCTACTGCGTGGGTGAATAATTGTAAATAACTTGTTTCTGTCACGTTCAATCACATGGTTTAAATTCGTCGGTCGCCATTTTGTAGCTAGGTTAGTTAGACCTTTTGTGAAAGTAATGTGAATAATAATTTTTTTAAGTGGAATAAAACGATAAAAAAGCTTTGTGTCCGACCCCGAATAAATATGTAAATAATATTGGTCTAAATTACTGTGGTTAACTATCAAATCCATACATTACCATACATTTTCATTACAGTTATCCAAAGTGACAGATGTCAGCTGTTGGCGTAGGGATGTATTAGGGATTATTTCTAGTACCTTTTTGAGCTGTCATACAAGTAAACTAAGGTTGTGAATGTATTATAAGTTACTAGTGGTTGTTTAACTGGCACTAAATGTATCTAAAATAATAAAAATAAATCAATTTCATGAATACGGCTTTATTATGTGAGCTTATGTTTTTTGAAGTAATTCAAACTTAAATTGAAGTCCCTGGTGCAATAACAAGGCAACTTCATTTTCATATATATATTTTTTTTTTCAGGAGGCACAAATAAACTGTTTACAAAAAAACTAGTGTGAATGAACTTATGTAAAAAATGTTATTCTTATGTAGTATTTCGGTAACATATTGTTTTCACACTTCCAGTCACACTAGTTATTTTTATAAACAGTTTTTTGTTACTGCTGAAAAAAAATACAAAAATAGAGCTGTCTTCACTTGTTCAAAGGCAGGAAGAAAAACAATTAGTAGGGTTTGGGGGAGGGCTACACATTATTCATTATGTTTGTTTGTATTATTATTTATCATGTAGTTTACTGTTGTAAAGATTCACCACTATGCAATTTGTTTTAGCTATTAGCTGATAGTTATTTTTATTGATAATGTATTTGTGTTGTTCTAGTTTACTTATTATGGACTTGTTGATTAGTTATTAAGATGTACCGTAACTGCAGAAATTTCTTTCTTTGCAACATTCATCATGAATAATTATTTTAGTTAAAATTAAATTACTTAAAACACTTGTTACAGCTGGCATTATGTTTAAAGTAAATGAATGTACCACACAATCATACACACTAATCTTTTATAGTTTGTGACAAAAAATTTCAAAATCATTTATCAGTTAGTAAGTTTTATTTTGAAAAACAAACATTATGTTGATAACCTAATGAGATTGATGAATCATTTAAATTTAGAACAGAATTATAATTTTAATTTGTTAAAATTAACAATATGATGTAGGGATGTGCAACAATAAAAAATATCTCAATCTATGAGAAAAAAAAATCTCTATCTTGTTTCAAAAGTTAAAAATAAATCTTGAAAATTCAAGAAATTTGAAAAATATAGAAAAACAAATAACTGCCCTTTGAATTTTACAAATCAAACATAGAATTTATTATTTATAACAATACAATACCGTACAGACCAAAAACTAGATAGCACTTTCCCCCCCAAAACAGCCTTTTTTAAGAAATGTTTTGGTTATAAATATTGTTTTTCAATATCAAACTTTGTTTTTCTGGCACATCTATAATATAATGACCTTAGAACTAACTCATAATTTAAATTTATAAAATTGTCTAGTTTAATTTTAACACTTAGTTTTTTGGAGGTGATTCGCAAGAAAGTTAATTTGTGGGAAAGGTCTGAACACAGCCACATTTTGTTTCTTATATTTATCATCTCTGTTTGCCTAACAGAAATACCAAATTGGTAAATGGATGTCTAAACATCTGTTAGAAGAGACCGTAGGGACTACCCATAGTGGTCATGGTAATTAATAACTTTTTAAAAAGCTTTTTATATACTTTGCATTTTTTTATTGTAGAACTAACATAGCCTGTAACTACTCATTAATGTATTTTACAAGGAGATTTTAGCACTTTAATATTCAAGCCTAGGCCTTAATATTTTCTTTACATTTGAGTATTAGTATTATTATTATTTTGTAGTTTTGAAATAATATTTTATGTTTTAATTTACCTATTTCTAAATATTAAATTCATTGTGTAAAGGGTGCTAAAATAGCCTTATGATAAGCATCCTTTGCATAGTGCACTTTGCTGTTATTCGGTTACCACTGAATGATTAAAAAAGCAGTTTTTAAAAGTTGATTAGAATGCATTATTGGATTTTTGACATTTCTAGGAACCACAAACTTGCTTTCTTGATTTAAGATTTAGTATATAGGGTTCTTTTCCGATAAATGTAAAAAAAAAAGAATATAGTCTTTTGCTCTTGGCTTGTGTAATATTGTCTCAAATGTGTATTTATATGTGAATGTTAAAATAAATATTAGTATTTATCCTCTGTTTAGTTACTCTTTTAATAAACACACATAGTACATGGATGTCCTTTAAACTCACTTCAAACCTGCTTTGTTGGTTGATTGAATGGTCTTGGAATAAAATGAACTGCCGATGACAGGGAATTTGATGTTCATACACCTAAATGGGTGTACACTCTCCCTCCAAACAAATGTGGGTACATTTCATTTCATTTCATTTCTGTCTTACACATGCCTAGTCCATTAGGATGCACAAGAATAAAAACACATTTAATGAACTTAAAACAAATTGGATATGAAGTGGAGGAAATATATCACTTTACAATAAAATATTGATTTACTGTATTTAAAGATAATTATTACCAAATTATAGGATTATAAATGCAAGTATTTTGGTTTTTTTATATTGCATGTTCTCTTGAAGTTTAAATATTTGCCAAATATTTTTTGTCCTGTGCATGTAATGGTTTGCTTCCAAAGCATGCATCAATCTAAATGAAGGGGTGCTACAAACCCTAGTTTCCAAACCTAATTCTATTTGGTTCTACTAAAATCAAAAACCCCGCTTCTATTATCTAACCCAGATTTGTAGCTTAGTTCACAGCTTCTATAAACCCATATTCTCAATGAGCTGGTTTTTCCCCACAGGGTCCTTCCTATGTTATATGCATAACATCCTTCTTTGTATTTATTTTCAGTTTATAATTCCAAATCATTCACATTTATCATTTATTTATTATTTCGTATTATAAATAAACATATGTTTTGGTAGACACTACTTTTAAATACTAAAGTTGACCTCAGTGGTCTTGGGTCAGGACCCAATGTTTGTAGGTTCATACCCAGCCGAGGTCAACAGATTTTTTTCAAGCAATAAAAATTCATAACACAACTTCCTTTGTAGGGAAAGTAGAGCTGTTGGTCCCATATTGATCGTGTTGTGTAAAAGAACCCGGGAAGGTATGTGGAAATACCTTTCCTGACAATATTAGTAGGCCCTTTCACTCTCGCTCATATACTTTTTTTTGTGCTGATATAATCAGTTGGTTCAGAAAGTGCTCGTTAAATACCTCAAATACTACTACTAATAAATTTAAATACTAAAACAAAGTCTCGATGGTTAGAGTTTTTTTTATAGTTCAGGGTAAGGATACGCCCAGTGCACCTCCTTTTATGTAGTGTTAATAATGCACGGTTAATGGCAAAATACCCTTCACAAGTTAAAAATCAGAAAACACTTGGTAGGTTTCGTAAAATTATAATAAAACTTTAAAAAAGGTTATATCATCAATATCACTTTTGTTCTAAATTGTTTCAGAAATGCAGGTGTGTCACTTTCTCCTCACTTTTTTTTTCTGCAAGTCACCATTTTCAAGAAAACTCATTTTTATTAATTTTTTTTATCACAGAATGGAGCTTATGTTTTTCATCAACAATTAAGTGAAAAGTGACAAACCTAGACACAAGAATCAGACCTTTGGATTTGCGTGCCAATGCTCTACCACTGAGCCATCCCTGTTTGTCTCGAGGTCCAAGGCCATTTTTCACTAGTTATTGATGTTTTGAGTCCATGGGTCTGTGCATGCCTAGCAGAGAGCACACCACACTTCACTCATATCTTTGCACAATGCACACCAACACTTCACTCCTATCTCTGCACAATGCACACCACACTTCACTCCTATCTTTGCACAATGCACACACACTTCACTCCATATCCCTGCACAGTGCACACCACACTTCACTCTATCTCTGCACAATGCACACCACACTTCACTCCTTTCTCTGCACAATGCACACCACACTTCACTCCTATCTCTGCACAATACACACCACACTTCACTCCCTATCTTGCACAATGCACACCACACTTCACTCTATCTTTGCACAATGCACACCACACTTCACTCCTATCTTGCACAATGCACACCACACTTCACTCTATCTTGCACAATGCACACCACACTTCACTCATATCTTGCACAATGCACACCACACTTCACTCCTATCTCTGCACAATGCACACCACACTTCACTCTATCTTGCACAATGCACACACACTTCACTCCTATCTTTGCACAATGCACACAACACTTCACTCCTATCTTTGCACAATGCACACCAACACTTCACTCCTATCTTTGCACAATGTACACCACACTTCACTCCTATCTCTGAACAATGCACACAACACTTCACTCCTATCTTGCACAATGCACACACACTTCACTCCTATCTTTGCACAATGCACACAACACTTCACTCCTATCTCTGCACAATGCACACCACACTTCACTCCTATCTCTGCACAATGCACACAACACTTCACTCCTATCTTGCACAATGCACACCCAAAACTTCACTCCTATCTTCTGCACAATGCACACAACACTTCACTCCTATCTCTGCACAATGCTACACCACACTTCACTCCTATCTCTGCACAATGCACACAACACTTCACTCCTATCTTGCACAATGCACACAACACTTCACTCCTATCTCTGCACAATGCACACCACACTTCACTCCTATCTCTGCATCAATTTAACCAACCACACTTCACTCCTATCTCTGCACAATGCACACAACACTTCACTCCTATCTCTGCACAATGCACCCACACATGAAACGGGGCTGAGATTGCTCAGAACATTTTATACCCGGCTATAAAAACCTAGTTTCTACAGAGCATTACATACTGCATGTGTTTCTAAATTTCATTTTAAAAATTATAAAAGTTTTATTTTTACTTTTAAACTATTCAATGAACAAGAAAAAAATTATTTGACAACATTAGTGATGATAGTGATGAGACATCAGCAGCAGCAGTAAGATTTTACTTCTCAACCGGTAATAGATCTAGGCAGCTTAGAGCGTATCATATCAATCAGAAGAGACAAACACTGAAAGAATTTTGGGTTACTTCAAAACACTATTTATTAGTTTATCTTTTATGTCTTTCATTAGCTTCATATAATGCACTCAGTCAGCACAAGACAAAAGACGAAGCCCAATTGATAAAAGATAAAATTTCATGTGTATCGAACTACACTTAAGGTTTACTTTAACCTTGAACCAACCAATCAGAACACCACACACTTACCACTACCTTTCACAAAAACAAACCAGTTTGTTTCTTGTGTCTGGTCTGAAAAAGTGCCGAGAGTGGGTTACTTGGCATGAACACTCCCGTTTCCTTACATGGGTTTGTTTCTACTGCTTGTGCGAAGATACGAGTTAGAATACCTGGAAGAAAGTAAATTATAAAAATAAGAAAGAAAATGAATACATTAAAAATATAAAAGGAGATTAGTAAATAATAACAATAGGGAGGAAAGATAACTGCTCACAACATTAATTAAAACAGAAGTTAAAAATTTAAGATTCAAATAAATGCAGTACTGCAAATACATTGTTTACAGAAGCAAATGAATGATTACCAGTATATGTGACTTGGCATAAGAAGAATTTCCATACAAGCGTTTGACAAGTAGATTTGCAAAAAGAGAGGAAAATTTAAGACTGAAGCAAACAACCTTCAAAAAAAATTTAATAACTCAAAAAGTTCTTAAATAATTTCAATCTTTAATTTATTAAAAAAAACTAAAGTATAAAACAGTTTATTTTGTGAAGATTTTTAAAAGTTAAGGGGGACGTTGATCTTAACTGACTTTTTTGATAGAGGACCTTTAAAAAAAATACATGCACACATTATTGCCAATTTTATTCACTCTCTATTTACTTATGTCATTTAGTGACTGACCCAGGTCACTTTTCTCACTTATTTGAAGACGCCTCAGTACTCACTCCCCTGTTTGAAAATATGTATTAAATACTTCTTACACTTAAAAATATGAACGTATTTTAATTTTTTTTCTGGCTACTATGTGTGATTTGAGTTTTCATTTATTTGGGATGGGCCCAGTTCTATTCTACTCGAACTATCGAGTTTCTTCTGTATTTTAATAACACTATACTTAGCTTCGCTTCTACAGTACACCACTAAAATTTCATACCAAGGGTTATAAATGGTACTTTCTTTTACAATCAAAAGTGCTGGTTAAACTATTGCTGTATGTATTATATTTTTTGGTGTATGGCATTATACTCAGTCGTGTTTATGGAATGCCACATTTGATTGAATATTTTACTGCCACCACATTGTAGAAATATAATGTTAATAACATCTTTAAACATGTTTGTGTAGGTAATTTATTTTTATTATGATTCCTAAAATCATTACTCAAGCTACTCTTGTAGATGTTTTCTCACTCAGAGGGTTGTTTCAGTTGTTCAAACCTGACGGCTCCAGTCTGGGGTTCAGCGTTGTTGGCCTCAGGAGCGAAGAGAAAGGAGAGCTTGGCATCTTCGTACAGGAAATACAACCTGCGGGCATAGCTGGCCGGTGAGTCCCAACCTTCTTTTGTATGTTTTTACTGTTGCACTTTTCCTCTAATGAGGACATACACACTATTTTGAAGCTTTTTGATTTGTTGATGCGAACAAGCTTGTTAATATTAACGTGTGCTTAATTTTGTATCATCGCCAAACTTGACAGTAACCTGAACCCACAGAAATGTCCTTTAAAATCACCAACATGTACTGGTAGCTGAGGGTTTTTAAGGGTTTCCCACTCTCCTTCCACACAAATGCAGATAGCTTACTTCTAAAATGCTTCCTGCCTCATATCTATCCCATTAGAGTAATTGTCATATATGCCTATAACCTGAACAGATAGTAAGACTTGGTGATTGAACAAAAATGGTTACATGTTGCTATAATTATTTTTAGCAGCAATAGTGCAAAAAATATTAAATTCCTAAGAGTACATATAACACAAACTAACTTTGGCTTCACCAACGCTGCATTTCAAATTAATTGTTTTATTTTAACAAACACAACCTATTTTTCCTGTTAAGACTAACATATTTATACAGATGGTTGATGGGGAAACAAAACAAGTTAACCCTTATCACTACTAGAAGATTGAACTGAACTATAGATCTCGTTGTTTGAAACTGGACCTTTGAATCATTCTGTACAAAAGGGTCAAACTAACCTTTTTTACTATCACAATTTATGGTAAAATGTAGAGAATAAAAATGATATTCATTCTCATTGATTTTTTTCAATATCCACTAACAATAGACAGAAAACAAGTCAAATTTTGTTTTGTTTAAAATTCTTTGAATGGTTACTATAAAATAACTATTTTGAAAATTTGTGAGCTCAATGGCAATGGATTAAATACTCCACAACACTACCTGTTGGTCTAGTGTTATTTAGTTTTAATGACAAAGTTTTCTAAGATCTTATAATTAGGAATGCCAAATTATCTTGAGGTGTGTTTATCCAAACTTTTACCTAGCACAGTAAATTTAATATCAAAATATTTTTAAAGTTCATTATAGCATTTCTTAATGTATTATACATTTGCGAAATAAAACAAAATTTAATCTATTCATGAAATTGAATACTTTGCATTTTATGTGTGAATTATGGTCAATATGTCTATTTTAATCAGAATGAATTATTTCAAACTAAACACATTTTTATCTAATAATAGACAACATTGTTCTTTGCCTGAAATTTCTGAAAAAAGTACCAATTGTACTATTTTAAGTTTTGTCTTAATATTCCTACAACAAATTAAAGTTCCAGGTCTAGAAAAAATATTTCCCTCCACCAAATACCATTATGTCTGTCAAATTGTGACCAAAGGCAAATATTTAAAATTTAAGAGTTTGAACTTTAGCTGGGTTTTTTCTATATACATCACTATACCACTTAAGTTTGAGTAGATTTAATAACAATTTTTAAGCCGAAACATGCCTTTTATTTGTCGACTTTTAATATCAAAATACAATTTTTTATTTAACGAAATCCAATAATTTTATTTACCACAAATCAAAGACTCCTAATTATAATACTTTTTTCTTACCGGTTCTTACACGCTGCTTGGATTATTCTCGTTTAGTTACATCAAAGATGTAAGGATAAAAAAGTTAGAATTTAAAGGAAATTTGTGGAGGGAGGGTTGTAAACCATCAAAGAAAAAAAACATTGGTACACTTGGCCAGGATTCTAACCCCAACGTCCTCATCACTGTCAAACCAGATCAGACAAACCTTAAGTTTTATTCATGTGCCCACCACTATGGGTCTTTTACTACTACATTTTTCAAGTTTCTGATAAAATGTATCTTTAATGGAATCAAATATATTTGTGTCATTTTCTGTTTGCTCAACTCTGTAACTCTATCCAGAGCACTAATTAAGAGAAGTTTCCCTCTTGAACAGAAGTTTACATCATTAATTTTGCTAATTGGGACTTTTCCTCAAAGCAGAGGCCACCCTCATGTTAAATCTTTCACTTGTAATATTCATGGAACTCGTCAAGTTTAATTAGTTTGTCGTCAGGGTGCCAACATGCCAACTTACCTCTGTGCGTCAAGTCAAAAGCTTACCAAGAACTAACTTTACTTCCAAATGCGTCCCTTCCTAACTTTGCACTCCACAAACTTTGATTATTTGAAACTTTTATCTTTTTGCATGGCTTCACTGTGTCTTGGCGGTGATAAACTTTTTTTAAATATATTTATTGAGGGTGTTAAATCAAACATAGACCCATCCCCGTGACTGAGTGGTTAGAGCTGTTGATCAAAGTTTTGAGGCCCTTGATTCGATTCTTGTTGAGGCTGACAAAGATTCTTAATTACAATAGGATTTGGCTAACTACGTATTGACAAAGTCGAAAAATTGGCTAGTTCCAACTCATTATGATTCCCCATGAAATTTCCTATTTCAATCAACAATAAAAAATAACATTTAACCCACATTTTAAAAGGAAATATTTGGATAGTTCGAAGCCTATATATTGTTATTTTTTTCAGTTTGTACTCATTTCAGACCTAACTTAACAATCTTTATTAAATCAAGAATGTCAAATAAATTATAGGCATGGTAAAAGAGAAAGAAGGAAATTCTGCATCGGTGGCGGCGAGCTGGTTACATAGAATAGGGGCTATGTTGGCTCTACTTTTACTGCTTCGTGTGATACTCGACTGACTGATTATTTCTATCACTGCGTCTTACTACCTATTCAGGTTGTATGCATATGTACTAATAACACCAATTAGTTAAGGATGAGGAAGGTTAAATTCAGAGGAGTTAAACCCACATTTTCTTGGAGGAAGAGTGGAAAACCATTTAGGAAAAACCACCCTAACTGCACCTGACCAGGATTCAAACCATGATATCTTGTCATTTGTGAGAGTAAGGCCTTAGACCATGTGGCCACTGAAGCAGATGACTGATTTAAATTTGCAATTTTGGTATATTAATTTTTCAAAGTTTCTATATTTTGTGTTTAAATTTTTCTTTTCATGTATGTATATGTGTGTACATGTGTTTTTGTTTTATATAGTATATATAAAACGTGTGTGTTTATATGTAGCATATTTTGTGGTTATTAATTTATTATGTACCAGCTCCCTAGATAATAATATAAATGGTTAGTTTGAATTTAGGATATTTTGAGTTTTTTTATACATCCCTTGGACTTCAAATTAAAACGGTTCTACTGTATTTATTCTATCAGGTTGGTGAAAATATAATATTCTAAGAAAGTCACCCAAATTAATTTAAAAAATGCAACAAACACATTAACCACTTTGGTGGCCGCATGGTCTTGCAATAATCTAGACTGCCAATGATGGGGAGATTGTGGCTCGATCCAAGTTGAATGTACTGAGGGTGGTTTTTCCTAAATGGTTTCCCATTCTCTCTCTCTCTCCCTCCCTCCCCCGCCCCCTAACCCCCACCGCTATTGCTGGTACACTTCTAAATTCAAACTTCCTCATTTCCAACACATTAGCTTAATTATTACCTAGTTCAGATGCTCTATGTTTGCTCTGTAAATATGTTACATGTTTTTTCTCCATATATACAGAGTAAAATAAACATTTTTTAAAAATATGTTCTGTAAATCAATTATTTATTAGGTTTTGAAACTTAAAGGTGGAAAATTCTCCTAACTGTAAAATAGAATATTATTTTATAACAGACAAGATAGTTGTTTAATTTATTTAGCTACTTTCTGATTCTTTGGAAGGCATAACAAGACTTGTGTATGGTTGCACAAAATAAACATATTATTAATCCCAAATAATTATTAATAAGCTTTATGTGAGTATTATAGTCCCCCTGGGTCAAAGGGCTGGGAACATTAATTGAATTCAATGGTAATACAGTAGGACCTTTTTTAATATGAAGTCCAAGAATGTGTAAAAGAATATTTATTAAAACATATAAAATTCAATTAACAACTTTTATAAGTGTCTAGGCAGCTGGTACACAATAAATCAATACCCTTAAAATAGACTTTATACAAACACATTTTATTTAATGCTATATAAAACAAACATACACTATATATACATACATTAAAAAACAAGAAAAATTTAAACACATAATACTAAAACTTAAGAAAAAATTTACATACGAAGATGGCAGACTTAATGTCTAAGGTTAAACTTGTGTAAGTTCCACACTTAGAAAGAAATCATAAAAACACCGCTATGTACCCTGGTTAGATGACACTGAGTTGACAGAGGAACAAAGTTGCCAGATTAGGCAGCCATACACATACGTTCTTTCCAGCAGTTGGATCGGCACAGATAGCTTGCATGAAAGAATGGTACTTGGGGAAAAAACTTCCCTCATCCACACACACACACACTAAGAAGTTGTCACGCTACAAGTAATCGTACATTCTTGGACGTGACTTTTGTTACCAAGGTAAAGACTCTTTATGGACAAAGAATGTAATTTATCATGTCATATGGAATGGCACAGTGTTGTCATGTATAAATTTACAACATAATTATGCTATCCTGTGGAGTTTCTAGTGGTGTGTGTGTGATAAGGTGAAGTGACAAGGATTATCAGTGACAGAAAAATTAAAATATTTATTGTTGCCTCTGTTGTTATTGGAATGTCTGCTGTTAACAGCAACCGGAAAATATGAAGTTTTTTTTTATGAAAGAGCCCCTTATCGTATTTTTTTCTGTTGATTGACTTTTGGGTACAATCTGTTTTAAAATTCAACTAGAGCATCATATCTGGGATGTTTTAAATTTCTATTTACATACTCTCTATATTTTACTTTCCATAATGTCGGGTGTAACTTAGAATTTTATAAATTCAGTTAAAAACTCTTTGCTGTCATGACCAATGTCAGTCATGTTTCATACAACTAACACATTTATAAACACAGTATAAACTTAAACACTGATAGCGTAAACACAGTTCAAGCAATAAGCATGGGTGGAATGACATGGATTATTGCAACCTCAATTAAAAAGACACAATACTCCACAGTGTCACAAACCTTTTCACAGTCTTACATGGCTTGTGGCAAAGCCCACTAACACACATTCTTTACCGCATGATTCGAGAGACGCCATTCATTCTCGCGGGTAAGAACGCCTGTGTATGGGTGCCTGATGAGGATGTGCAACTTGAAAGTTTACCCCTTCAATACTAGGCTTATTGGGATTACATTGCTACACAGGAGCGGTGAAAGCCAAGCCAACACAACCCCTATTCTAGGAAACCCACTCGTCGCAGGTGCAGAATTTCCTGCTTTCGCATTTATTATGGGCCAATAGCTTAACTTCATTTGACAGTTTTGGCATATGGGGTAATTTAATAAGGAACGTTAAGTCAGGTTTGAAATGAGTACAAACTTGAAAAATTAACAATGTATAAGCTTTGAATTATCCAAATATTTCTTTCTAAAATTTGAATTGTTATTTTTTTACCATTAACTTGAATAAAAATTTCATGAGGAATCATGGTGGATTCAAATTATCCAATTTTTCTAATTAACCAATGTCTAACTAGGCAGATCTTACTGTAGTATGTTTAAACAAGTTTTCTGTACAGGGTTTTTGGATCTTAAAACTTTTGCTTAGCATCCCACTTTTAAAGGTGAAAGGTTCAATCACAGCTCCAATTGGCATTAATAGTTTGCTTTTTGTTTTGCTGTGCAGCTTGTCTAACTACCTATCTGTGTTATCTGTTGTTTTTTTCCCCACACAAACAGGGTAGGGATGAGTGAGATAAAATTGAGAGAAAATTAACTTATGTTTTTTGGAGGAGGAAGTGGGGAATCATTTAGAGAAAAAAAAAAAACTCAACCAGTAGCAGATTAATCAGTTGGAGGCCTCCAAGCACAACTTGATTTTGAGCACCCCCCCCCCCTTCCCTTCTATAATTTAAAAATTTATAGATCTAAGGATTTTAAACCAAAATGTTCAAATTGAAAAATACATCATTTATTATTTTTCAAATAAACAAAAATGCATACATATCAAAAATTACATACTTGTGCAGTCTTAAAATAAAATCACCTTGTGCTTAGCGTTATAGTACTGTTAGTATTACATTTTCTTCTTGTGCATATTTAATAAAATGATTAACTTCATATATTTAATGTCAATATTAATTTCATTTTTTGTCGGCACAGGATTGATATTAAACACACTTGACATAACTTTTTTGTTTTTGGCAATGTGCTGCGTAAATTCCACCCTCAGTACAGCGTGATTTCTTTCATAGCAATGGCTGTTTAAAATTTGTTTCGCTACGCGGTGATTGGGGCTTTACAGGAAAGTGTATTGGGTTATCTAAGACTAATTAATGGGGTCTGGTTCCAATGGAGCTGGACGGTCCTGTATGCTTGTAAGACTTAGATAAGTTGATATAGAATATTATAAAATTAATTTATAAACTAAGCAGTTAATAAATTGGTTAATTAGTATGTGAAATTGACTAGCACTAAAATGTACAATTTAAATAAAATTTTCACAGAGAAACATAGTGTATGATATGAACAATTAGATAAAATTATAATGCATCATCAACTAAAAATATCATGCTCAAACAAGTTGATGAATAATCTTAAAATATAAGTTGACACATTAAAATATTAATATAAAAAATATAATATACAATATAACGTGATATGAACAATGTTCTTAAGTACAGATTGTTTGAAAATTAAAGAATAAAAATTACGTTAACATCTGCCAAACTGATTAAGAAAATTAGTTGAAGTATTTATGTAATGTAGAATGATCTAAGTCTTGTCTGTGTTTGTGTCCCATTATTCCTTTTTGACCTCCAGAACGGAAAAAAGTCTCTGGATTACTTCATTCCGACATGTTTCGGTTCTATGGTACCATAATCATGGAACTGCAAATGAAACTAAAGAAGGCATGTAGATAAATTCTAAGATTAAAGTTATTATGAGAAGTATTGAGAAATTTTTTGATACGTTATTAAAATAGTAGAGAGGAATTATTAAAACAAACAAACTTACTTATGTAAGACTATGTTGAAAGTGAGACCACGTCATAATGGTTTTGGAAGAACTCTTCTCACTCACAACACTATATGAATATGAAATCCTGTATGTTTGCATGAAGCTTTGCAACTATTTACTTGACCCACCTAGGCACAAAAATACGCTTATGTTAATTTATATCACCTGAAAATATGTTTAAAAAAAAAAGAAAAAAAAAGTTTTGCTTTTTTGAGATCCCTGCTATACAGAGGCCCCAAGTGCATACTTCTTGCCCCTGTACACTGCCTTCAGCACACCCAGCTGAAATTCTAGCTCTAATTTCTTCAGCACCGACAAATTAAATAAGGCTTAACTTGTCTCATCCTTTGGTTTAAATAAGTGGCATTCGGTCCATGTAAGTATTGAAAGCACCACTTGCCTACTTTCAGCAAAATAATTCTTATTTTCTTAGATAAAATAAAATAACTTAATTATTTTTAAGATCCCAAACATTATATATTTTGGCAGCTTCTTTATTTAAACTTTTTTATTTTTCAAATGTGCTGTGGGGTTCTTCTTTCTACGAAGCCCCCTGGTAGCGGGATAGCTTATTAAAAGTGATCTCAATAGTGCCTCTATGGCCTTCAAATGGCATGAGGGCTGAAAGGGAGGGAAATAGGCTAAGGTGCATGTGCGTCTTATATGTCTCCTATATGATCAGTAGAGGTAGAATACAAGCAATGTTTAAACTGCCTCTTACTATATAGTGAATGAAAGAATAACTGTAAATATCCACCTAGTGCTCATTTTCAATGTTGGAGCATGCACAGTGTTAGTTATACGTTAGTTGTGTTTACTGGCAGGTCTTGTACAGATCATAATTGGTTTTATTAAAGTGTTAGTTTCTATATTATATTTTATTTATCATAAAACTATTTATTTTAATTCAATACAATCTTATATTTTCAATATGTGTATGGGTAATGAGGGATGTTTAGCTAGTAAATTATTATTGAAATCCTCTTCAAGTTTTCAAGATTTTGCTTTTAAAAGTGAGACTTTTAAAACCGGTAGAACACATCTGATCTTCCGCAACTTACTTTAAGTAATTTTCTTAGTAAGTCTTAATTCATAGAAAGTTAATTTATTTTTTTGAATTAGTATTTTTTTGCTCTACTCCCAATTTGATCATCTTAAAATTAGTTCATGAATTTTAGTTTATTTTGACTTAAATTATGCTACTACAAATTTAATGCAATAAAACAAACAAAACAAGTCTATTTGCCCTGCTTCCGAGCCCACCAACTGTCACGATTTTAAATATGCAGATAGTCCATATGAAGGCACAGTACACAATTTTATTAGGGTATTGTGGCTTTCTATCTATAATGTATTTTGCTTATTCACATTACATAATCTAAGGACACGAGTTAAAGAAGATTGATTTTAAGAACATACACAAACCCTTCTACTGGAGAGGATGAAAATTCTTACTCAATAAACCTGGTCTAGATTGTAATCCATTTAGAAAAAATAACAAACTTTCAATAAACCTGGGTAGGAATTGAATATTGACTACCCTACCACTTGCAAACTAGATCAGTTTGGTTTAACATTCAGTCTGCAAGCCCACCAATGCCATCCTAATTACAATCCATACTTTATTTGATCAAATTCAGAACTTAATGAAACACGATATCGATTTAATTTAAAAAAGTATTACCAACCAAAAAGATATGATTGATTTGGAAACATCCATTGTTCTTTTATGAATATGTAGTTTTTCAAACAATAATTTAATTTGCATATTGGGTCACTACAAGGTTTTGAAATTGTTACATGTGTAAAATATATTTGCATACGAACACCTTTGAACCTTTTTGTTCCTATTCTAATTCATTCAAAGCTAAATATAAATGTGGTTTTCCACTCTTTTATAACTTTTTTTGTAGCTGTTTTTAATTGCTTGGCAGTATTTCCAAAAATACCTCGCAATAGAATATGGTCAAGTAATAAATAGTAATTATTCTTGCATCAGGAAAACTTTTTTAAAGGGCCATTCAATGAACACCATATTCCACCACAGGCCATGCTATTTATTTTACACTAAAAATTGAGTTTTAATCCTTTTAAAACATGCTGTAATACTCTGTATTATTTATCGTTTGCTATATCTTTTTATTCTCATTATAATGTTTATTACCTGTTTTTATAATGATATTGATGAATGGGTAAATGAGTGTATCTCTTTAATATTGTCTTTTCAATGTTTTGGAGAGATCTTGAACAAACTATATCATTTGATAAAAAGTTTTGGTACATGTGATGCTGAACACTTATTGTTGATAAAGATATATAATATTTTCCTTAAGAATAAAAGTAACAAAATATTATGTTTTATTTAAAAGAAAATTCTTAGTACCGCAACTTACTTACTCATTCGGCTATACACTTATGTACTAATTTCACTTAATAGTTTTAAGGATTAGGAAGGTTATATTTTTAGGAAGTGTGCCCACATTTGAAGGGAAAGTGGAAAACCAATTTGGAAAAATCACCCTACGTAGGCCTACACCCAACTGGGATTCGAACCTTGATCTCCTCGTCATCGGCAGTCTAGTTTACTGTAAGAGTAGTGCCTTAAACCTTGTGGTCACTCAAGTGGGTTATTACAAGTTGTTTAACTTATTGTGAGTATACTATATATATAATTTTTAGCACCGCGTCCTACTACCCCCGTCAAGGTTATACACTTATGTATTAATTACACGAATGGTTTTAGTGATTAGGAAGGTTATATTTAAAGGAAGTGTACCAGCATTGGCTCAACGAGAGAGTGGAAAACTATTCTGGAAAAACTACCTTCAATACACCCCACTAAGATTAAACCTTGATTTTCCCATCATTGGCAGTCTGACACAAGAGTAGCACGTTAAGCCATGCGTGCACCGAAGTGAGTTACTATATATATTGTTCATAAATGATTAGACTTGCTGGACAAACACTATATAGTGGGGCTCCTACTGTGGCATGGGGTTAAACACTATATATTTAACTATTTAAAATAAATTATAACATAATAAATTATAATAATGAACTGCTCCAATATTTCATTTTGCTGATCGAATTCCCCTTAGGCACGAGAAATAATTTCTCTGATAATTATCAACAAATAAAGCACCTGCTTTAAAAAAAAAGTTCGCCAGCCTTAGGCTAGTTAATTTCTTTGTTCCACCTGCTGTCTAGAATATGAATTTACAATTACTAAGCCATAGAGACTGGTAAAAATGAACTGAGGTATATTCTGCCATTGTTCCTTCAATTGTTTACTTTTGAGGTGCCCTGGCAATCTAGGGGCAAGGTGTCGGACTTCTATGCTGGGTGTCCGAGGTTCAATCCTCGGTCCTGGTACATTATTATTATTATTATTATTAGCACTGCGTCTTACTACCCGTTCGGGTTATACGCACTTACGCTAATGTGTAATGGTAGGGTGATTGTGAGATGAAATGAAGGACCTACAGTTTAACGTGGAATCCGAACCACGGTGGCGGCCTGGCATTCCACACATTCACAAGATATCTTGTCAGAGGTGTAGGAAGGGTTTGGAAATCAGATAAATCTCTGCCGGGGCCGAGGATTGAACACCGGCCGCCAGCACAGAAGTCTGACACCTTATCCCTAGACCATCAGGTCACCGTCCCGGCACAGATTTATCTGATTGCCAAACCCTTCCTTCACCTCTGACAAGACGTGTATTAATCACAACTTGTGAATGTTTGGAATTCCAGGCCTCCACAGTGGTTCGGATCCCACGTAAATAAAATTAATAAAAATAAATAAATTACTATTATTAATAATAATAATCTTTACTTATGTTTGTAATATTTTATAGGCTCAAGTTAATTTAGGACATTTTACTATATATTTTCAGTATTATTAATTTAGCTCACAAAGTGTCATAAAACGAATTTACATGAAGCTTATACACTTTCAGACACTACCAACATTTAAAAAAAAAAACAAGTTAAGTGTATTGTTTCATTAATGTTTCTATCAGTGACCTAAAAATTACTAATTTGTATCAAAGTACAACCTTTCTTTATTCCGTAAATATTTCTAACTTCAAATTACAAATAACAAAATTATACTAGTTTTAGCTTTGAATCAGGTCATGTCTACCTTTTGATTGAACTTTGATGTAATGGGGTAGGGGATTCGTGTAATTTAATTGCATGTTTGTAAGCCTGCATTTGAATGATTGTGGACCCAACTTTTTTTTTTGTTACTTCATTATGCTACAAAGGATTCTAAACATTTTCAGGAACCTAAGGGAACCTTTCTACCTTTGTTTTTAATGGGTCGAGTTGGGTGAACAGTTAATGTATCTGATTGATATGAGCTGCTGTGGCTTCATTCTTAACAAACAGTCTTCAAGGCCGGCGCAGACCAGGTGCTATAGTATATAGCACTCTGTTTAGATGCAATATTATAGCTAGAAACACAATATGGACATGCACACACCAGTTACTATAAAATATGCTGTTTTCCCCATAACACTTTTATTCCAAGATGTCCAATAAAACGGACACAGAAACCTTATTATGATTAAATATGGTTTTAAAAGCTAAAGAGAAAATGGATGTATGATATTAACACGTGAAGAGAAGAAATTGGAGCGTTCCATAATTTATTTGAGGGTCACGTCACTATAATCACTACTACTTGTCTGCCACAAACAGGGATGAAGCTTTACCTCCTCTACCAACCATTCTATGGCAAATAATGAAATTATTCAAAATAGCCAACAATCACATGACTACTAGATAACAAAGTTTTAAAGCTTAAAACATATTTTTTCATTCGGCCTGCGATACTCCCTATATTTACATTCTCTACTAAAGTCAGCTATATATCTATATAGTATAGCGCCTGGTTTGCGCCGATCTATATTTTTGTTTTTACACATTTTGTTTTTCTATTCTTCCTCTAAGCAGATTCTGGTGCAATTTCTCTTAATTCTCTCACTTTTTCTTAGGTCGCTCATTATATCTTTGTGTTGAAGATATGGACAAAATGGCTGACAAACTTTAGAAAGCTATCCATTGGCAGCTAAATATGGCTTTTAAGTAGCTCTTTGTCACACTTCTAGAGATGGTTAGTTAACAAATTTCACTGGTTCCTCTTCTATAGAGTTTTTATGTCAATTAAAAATTAATCAAATCAAATTCACTGTACATTTATTTTTGGATTAATCATGTTTCTGAAAGTGTTTAATTTCTTTTGCCTTTTTGTTTTTGATGGGCTGAAGCTTTTGATGCTCTTGTTTGAATGTTTTAATTGTATTTTGCCTGAGTACTTTGTACCCATTTAGGCATTTACCCGGACCTTTTTTTATAACATGGTAGTATGTTATATTGTTTCCCTTTGGTGTTTGTTGTAAATAGTTGAACATCAAAGCTTTTGTGCTTTATTACGTTTGGGAACAGATTTTCATTTAGCTTATATTGTATGTAATTCACTATATACTCATGTACAGAGTTGGGTATAGTCTACAATTTTAATACATTTTAACACATTTAAATTTAGATAATTAGTTTACTAAACTTCTAAAACTAATATTACTCTTTGAAATATCTCTACAAGTAATAATTATAAACATAATTATTACTTGTAGATACTTAGAATTTAAGTGTCAATAATCTCGATAAAAAACCATCAGTATTTGATAGTTCCTTAACGAAAACCCTTATTACTTTTTTAAAGTACATTTGGTTATGTAATTGAAAGAAGAGTTTTCTTAAAGAGCTATTATAATATTCAAATCCTATATGTTAATTTCCTGTGTTTGGCCTTAAAGTTAAGTTCCTTTTACATTTTCTTATTTATATGTCCCATCATTGTTTATCAACTTTTTCTCTCTTTTATGTTATCTGGTTTCCTCTTTCAAGAAGTTGCATTGTGTGCATCACACTTCCTCTTGATGAATTCTGATAGAAAAAACATAGGTTGAAGGATTGATTTTCTTTAAGAGGTAGCCCATTAACTTCCTTGTCCAGGGACAGCAATTTTTTTTCCAAGCATTGCGTCTTACTACACATTTGGTGCATATCCATTCTTTTTCCTTCAATAATAAAATAATAACAATACAAATTAATGTTAGATAAAGAATTGGATTAAGGGTGTACATTTTTACACAAATCCCCCACTATCTTGTTTTGCTAAAATATTACATTTTTACCCCCAACTGTGAGCTTAGACATCTTACTAATCATCTCTGATATACACCTTTTAAGCTAATGAAGTATGGATGAGGATGGTAGAATTTAGAAAATATCTGCCAGCATTAGTGTGGAAGTACACCTAGCTTATATTTGAACCTCAATCTTCCTATCAGCAGAAAACCAGACTAAATGCGTTTGACATTAAGTTTATGGGCCAACCAATATAGAAAGATAGGTAACTAACTACCTATTAAGTTAACCTTAATCTTATCAAACGACTAGTTCTAAAAAAAACATAATTTTTAAAATTTTTTTTACTTTAGACACCTAGCAATAATTGGAGATTGTTCGCCGTATGAAAAAACTTCGTCATTATCCTGACCAATTTATGGCCTAGCTTGCCGCTATTCTAACCTAGTATCTATCATTAAAGTGGAAACCAGGTCCTTATAGGATTGATGGAGGATATCTTTGACTAAGGCATACACAGATATAATGTTTAGAGGAAATCGGGATTGGTGGGGGAGGGGGTTGCAGGGACAATATATATATTGGACCGCTTTTATCATTGAACTAGCGTAAGTAGCCAGCATTGACCAAGGTAATGTTTTGATTTACTTCAAACTGACAGATACTCTTCATTTTATTACTTCTGACCCAGTTTTAAATATTTAATTATAAAAAATGTAATTGAAATGGTAAAATACATGCTTTGAGGTGTATTACAGCATGTTTTAAAAGGATTAAAACTCAATTTTTAGTGTAAAATAAATAGCATGGCCTGTGGTGGAATATAGTGTTCATTGAATGGCCCTTTAAAAAAGTTTGCCTGATGCAAGACTACATACTACTGATTTTGAAATATTAGGCCTCTGTGTAGTAAATATCGCGCAATGCTTGTGACAGACTGACAAACCCTTCATTTTATCAAAATAGATTAACTTTCTACACTGCATAGCCATACATCAATAAGATCATGCCACATTTTCAAAGATAGATTATGTCAAGTCAGATAAAAATTTTGCTATCATATTTTACACAAAATGTATTGTGTATTTAGACACTCATATTTTACACAAAATGTATTGTGTATTTAGACATTCATATTTTACACAAAATGTATTGTGTATTTAGACTCTCAAATTTACACAAAATTATTGTGTATTTAGACACTCATATTTTACACAAAATGTATTGTGTATTTAGACACTCATATTTTACGCAAAATTTTATTGTGTATTTAGAACCTCTATATTTACACAAAATATAGTTGTATATTTAGACACTCATATTTTACACAAAATGTATTGTGTATTTAGACACTCATATTTTACACAAAATGTATGTGTATTTAGACACTCATATTTTACACAAAATGTATTGTGTATTTAGACATTCATATTTACACAAAATATATTGTATATTTAGACATTTATATTTTACACAAAATGTATTGTATATTTAACACTCATATTTTACACAAAATGTATTGTGTATTTAGACACTCATATTTTACACAAAATGTATTGTGTATTTAGACACTCATATTTTACACAAAATGTATTGTATATTTAGACACTCAATTTACACAAAATTATTGGTATTTAGACACTCATATTTTACACAAAATGTAGTGTGTATTTAGATATCAATTTGAACACAAAATGAATTTGTATTGTAACTCTCAATATGTTACCATATATATTGTAAATTAGACACTCATATTTTACACAAAATGTAGTGTGTATTTAGACACTCATATTTTACACAAAATGTATTATGTATTTAGACATTCATATTTTACACAAAATGTATTGTGTATTTAGACACTCATATTTTACGCAAAATGTATTGTGTATTTAGACACTCATATTTTACGCAAAATGTATTGTGTATTTAGACACTCATATTTTACACAAAATGTAGTGTGTATTTAGATATGCAAATGTTGAAATCCACATACATTTTAGTCTGCTACAACTCTAATATGTGGCCTTATATTTTGAGGAAATTTATTACCAAGGCTTAGCAAGGTTGTAGGAGGCTGGGCCTTTCTTATGCTCACACCTATGTCTGTGACACCACAAAAGGTAATTGAAAAAGTCACACGAGTGGTGTAGGTCGACCCTAACAAGCAACCAGCAATGAGCTGAGCACAAGCCCTCTAGGAGGACACATTGTGAGCCATGAGAGGCCTGCATTGATATGTATGATAGGGAAACTCTTGATTTGGGCATATACAGATATGGGGAGATGTTGTACAGAGAGGATCATTGTCTGTACACTCTAATCACATATTATATTTACACTAAATATGGTATGGTAAGGAAGGTAGAATATAGAGGGGATGTACCCATCACTTTCATGGAGGGAGGTTCGAAAACTTTTGATAAACCACCCTCAACACAACACAGGTGGGAACTGAACCCCAACCGACTTAACACCGGCAATCTAGTCGATTGCTAAAGACTAATATCAGCAACAAGGAGTTTGGAGTTGTAATCCCATCTGGGTTCTCTGAAATTAAATTATTTTCCACTCCCCTACCACATAAATAATGGTACATTTAATCTAAAATTCTAACTTCCTCACTCCTACACCATCAGTGTAGTTAAATATCGACATTATGGATGGGAATTAAAAAACGACACACACATAGAAGAAAATAAACATAAACTTTTCAGAGCCACTCACGTCTCTCCAGACCATTACACTGGTATTTAAAAAACTACCCTAGAATAATAAAAAGCTTTTTAGTGTTCTCAGGGTCAAATTATTTGTTGTTTACATTCTTTTAATTTGTACATTTAGCACAAGTACTATTAACAACTAAATTTAAAGGCTGAGGCTGGGTATGGTAGATTATAGAAAATTCACTCTCATCAGCGTTAAGAGATAAAAAGAAAACCACATGGGGTGAACCACCCCTATCACACTTGTTTGGATCTGAAACCTAACCTCCCCAACAACATTGTATAGCTTCTCATTGATGCTTTTAATACAAATGTTTTAAAATATTGTGGTAGAAAAGATCAATTAATTATTGGGAAACACTAGAACTCGCTTGTAGCCGATATAGAAATGACTATTAGGAAAAACACCTCTAACCAACTTGAGTGGATACTGAGAAGACCCACACACCCAGTTTTAGTGCCCAGATATTTATTGATTCAAAAACCAGATGAATTTGTGTATTGATGGTTTTTTTTATCACCGCGTCAAATTCCCGTTCATGTTATACCCTTATGTAGTAATTACGCTAATGGTTTTAGGAATGAGCAAAGCTATATTATAAAAAGTGTACCCGCATTTATGAGGAGGGAAAGTGGAAAACTACTATAGAAAAACCAACTTCACTATACCTGACTGAGATTCAAACCTTAACTGTTCAGTCATCGGCAGTCTGGTCTACTGCAAAAGTAGCGCCTTAGACCGTGCGATCACCAAAGCGGGCTATATTAATAGTAAGTAATTATCTTTGTTCAGCATCACTTGGAATCAAACCGAAATCCCATAGAGCAGGGGTTTCCAAACTGGGCGTCGCGGGCAAAAGGAAAAACTACAACTTATAATGTATAGTGAAATGCAACATGCAAATTTTCAATAGGTGTACTCATACAGATTTTAAAGAATGGAATAAATTATACAAGAAAACATAATATTTTCTTAGGAAAGCACTCCCTTAATATGAGTTCTGGATTCTAATGCTCCTTGAAAACTTGGTGTGATGTCATGCACAACTTTCTCCCCTACAGTATGAAAATGGACTTAGCCAAGGTCATGCGTTTTAAAAAAAATATTGGGTACAGTGACTTCGCACGGAAAATCTGACGTGAAGGGCGGCACAGTCTTAAAAAGTTGGGGAACCCTCGCCCTAGGGTCTAGACTAATGGTTGATAACTCTTTCCTGTTAGCCACAGGGACGGACAGAATATATTATTTTGAACAACAAATCATTCAATTAAATTTTGAAGATAGCCCAATGTACTGAATTAATAATAGAGTCCAATTTTTCATAGTCAGAGATATTTATAAAATAGAAAAATAATTTTAATTTCAAAATTAAGACAATTTTACTATATTAACATACCTTCCAAAAGACAGAACACCTAATAAAAATAAATATAAGTAGATATATAAGATATAATGCATAAGTAACTTGTGTCAAGGATCTTCAACCCGCGACCAGCTGAATGAGTTTTTGTGCTCCTCAAAATATTTGTAATTTTAACTAATTTTACATGGATTAAATAGAAGCCACGTTCTTTGGCTTACCCAGAAATGTACTTACAGTTGTGGGTTCATATAATTTATTGAAGCTATTAATAATGTACCATTTTCAAACTAATAATATTAGGGACACTTTTAATTTGTATAATGATTGACTTATATTTTTTGGAATATTAATTTGTAACACTGCTCTTAAAATCTAGCCTTATACAATTTCATCTTCAGGACTCTATATTTAATTGCACTTCATATGTTTCAAGCTTTTATTAAAATTATTTACGATCTTAGTGGGGTGATGGGGGCAAACGCCTCTCTCCACCTAACTATTCCCTGGGTCATTCTTGTATATGTATGAATCTGTGGTTGGGTTTCTCAAGTCTTAGGCCCACTTTAGACGTTTAAAATATTGTTTGGGGTTCAAAAATGGTTGAAAGACCTCTGTATACTTAAAAAGTAAGCTTGAGTAAACCTTACTTTCACTTAGCTAACAAAGGAAGGTGAGGTGTTTGCTTAAAATCTGGATGGTGGGTAATTTATTTGATTTGATAATTTATTTACACCTGTAAAAATATCAGGGGATCGAGTTTGTTTCTAAAAAGTGTGTATATATATGCCAAAACATTAATCCTGGTTTAAAAAGTAATGTACATCACATTATCTCGATGAGAGAGTGGGACTGGGGTGGACTCAGATTTCACCTGCCTACTCATCTGCTTTTTGTTTAAAATCCTTTCACTATTTTTTTTTTTTCTATTCATACAGCTTTCCTTCCAAACCCCTGAGTCCCCCGCCCAGATATCATCGCACGCTGGGGTGAATCCATGGTACTCGTGCTCCGCGCAGCTTAGGGGGGGGGGGGGGGGAGTTAGAGGAGGGAAAGGAAGGGGCGTAGCGTTTCGCGACATGCGCAAACGGGAGCACGCTAGAAACTTTCACCCGCGCGCCATGTTGGCCGGCCAGTGTTAAAACAGTTGAGAAGCGGCCGTCGTCAGGGTGTTAACATATTTCCCGACAAACCCTAAAATAATCTCTTTTATTTTTTTAATCTTTCGGCACCTTAGTAAAAACCCTCAAAAGTGATTCTTTTTAAAGGAAAAAATAAATCTTATATTTTCTCCTCACGCTCTTCAAGCCCTCCCGCCTTTTACCCGCGCGCGATGTTGTTTTCCCGGACCGGCCGCGATAAGCTAGGGTCCCCGTGTACCGCGGTACTGCCGCCGTCGTCGTGTTTTTCTTCTTCTGTGTTACCACCACTTGTTGGATTGGGCGCGGCCGTCGAAGGGTCTTCGTTGACGCGGGTCGCCGCGGAGTGATGGAGGAATCTCTATTTAGAGGAGTAACGGCTAGGGCGACTTGAGAGTACCTTCTCACGACCCTGTCGCCACCTGTGACGTGACGTGACGTGAGGTCGCGGTCCCCTCATCCCCCCACTGCGTGACGTATGAGTGAGAGAGATACATAAAAAAAACTCTCTCGCGACCTCGTCGTCATATCGACCCGGTGCTCAACTGTTCCTGCCGCTCTGAGACCTACTTGTGTCCGTCACAAACACACCTCTCTCTTGAGGTCTCCCCACCCACCCCCGTCTGACCGACTACCGCGTGCTCTGGTGAGTTGACCACCCCCCGCAACCCTTAAACCAGATTTACAACTACCTAGGGTGTTTACAATCTTCATATGGACCGTGGCGGACAATCTTGAAGTTTTACAATAAGATAGCACCTCATGTTTTTAAATTAATTAGTTTGTTTGACATTCAAGTTATTAGCGGCTTCATCTTGTCTTCCCCTCAGCTCTTACTAACCTTTCGGGTTATACGTATTTTGAAAAACGTAAAGGCCGAGGCGATACTTGCGGCCTAATCGCCGCGACCAAGGTACCATTACGTCAAGCAATGATATTTATATGGGAGACCCAAAGTCTCTCACGTTGGCGACCAAGATGATGTCCACCCTCATAGGCTATGACAAGGCATTCGATTATGGTATCCTGGTTGTGGCGACCAGGCCGTAGCCTTATGGGATAAGAACGATAGGGGTGTAAATTAGAAGAAATGTATCCACCCGCATTTGCGTCGAGGGAAAGGGGAAAACAGTTTAGAGGTTTAAAAAAAACACATTCTGTACACCCGGCTAAGATTTGAACCCCTGAGCTCACTTCCCTTAGAAAATCAGCTCAGACGAGTTTGACGTTTAGTCAGCTAGGCAACCGATATAGGTTATAGCTTTCGTGAGTAGGATTTTTTTTTATAGGACGTTCACCTTTATCATCGTCGTGAGGGAACGGAAATCCACAGTATATTAGCACCGCGTTTTACTACCCGTTCGGGTTATACGCTTGTGTACTAATTACCCCAATGGTTTTAGGGACTAGGAAGGTTATATTTAGAGTAAGTGTAGCTGCATTTGCGTGGAGGGAGAGGGGAAAACTATGTGTTAAAAAAACTCCCTCGGTACACCTGACCGAGATTAGAACCTTGATTTCCACGTCATTGGCAGTCTAGTCTACTGTGAGAATATCTAGTTAGACACAGTGATATGATCACATGTGCAAAGTCCCTGCCCTCCCCCCCCCTACCCTCGCCCTCTTACCGAGATTGGAACCACTGACCTGTCATTGTCATTCCATTATAATGTAAGCGTTACGTCTTAAAGCTAGTAGACACTGATTCGGGTCTTTATGTTTAGTGAAAATAAATCCTCACTTATCTAGAGCGTGTTTCATTAACCTACACTCCAATTTTCATGAAAGGTTCTTTAAAAAAATACAAAAAAATCTTTTTCTCTTAAAAATTTATAACATTTTAATGTTTTATACGTTTTTTTTTTAATATATATCAAAAGTGACATCTGCAGGTCACAAGATTTAACGTATAAATATATGAAAGTAGATCTAGTAACTTTACTAAGCTCTTAGATAAGACCTTTTCTATAAAATTGGCCAGTACAGTTAAGGCCCTTCCTATAAAATTGTCCTTTACAAGTTTACATTTTAGATGATAATTCACTTTTAACGTGTAAGATTAATAAAAAAATATATGTTTTGTAAAGTTACAAATAAAATCGTGTAACTACAAGATAAGTTTTACCATTTACAAGCGTTCTTTGAAAAAACTATTTGTAATTTATATTTACTCACATGTAAATCAAAGAGGATAACCTATAAGTATCAGAATATAAGGAAAAATAACTTCACGAGTGCTACTTTATTGGAAGTTTTCTACTCCAGTCCAGTATTCTACTTAAATTAATAAATCAGATGTGTACACATTTTAAAGTAACATGGATTCTACAGTCTGATTTCCATAGGAAGCCCTTTATTTGAAAAGTGGAAACAGGGATGTAAATAAAAATATTATAATTGTATTTATATTCTTAGTATGTTAGGTTGGTTATTTAAATATCGATTTTACAGTAATCCATAAATAAATATTATTAGAAGTTTTTAATTTTCTTAGATTAACTTTTTAACTAATAGATCAAATAAAATACATTACTTCAATGCCAAGTTTTGAGTGACTTCGAATGATCAATGTTGGTGGTCGAAAGCAAGCGTCCTATAAAAATCAGGGATTGTAAGGAAGGTTAAATTTAGAGGAAGTGTACCTTCATTTGCCTGGAGGGAGAGTGGAAAATCCACCCTCAGTACACCTGACCGGGACTCGAACCCCGACCTTCCTCTTCTTCGGAAGCCCAGTCTATTGCGAGAAAAGCGCCTTAGATCATGCGGCCACCGAGGTTGGAAGTATTATTATTGATCATGACCTTTGGCACACTATTCGAGTATAACGAATGAATTTATTGAGAATTGAAGAACTATTACAAGATATAGGTAATCTAATTTAGATTTAATCAGAAATGCCTTTGTTTAGGAAAAAATAAGTTACGCAAGCGCATTACAATAATGTCGAGTAATTCCCCCACCGACACAAGAACAGAAATAAAATTCGTAATCTTGGGTACTACCCGCAAAGACAACGGGAAAGCAATGTATCCCTTATTTTTCTGGAAAAGCTCCAAAACTAATCATCTTTATGTTTCTTAGTTTTTTTCAAATAACTTATATTTTTGTTTTAAAATTGTGACAGCCGTAGATTTTTAAAAATTGGTTTGTTATAGTTACTGCAACAGCGTTGACCAAACTGAATAATAATGTGTCCCTTGTAAATAATATAATAATAATAGCACCGCGTCTTACTACCCATTCGGGTTATACGCTTTAAGTACTAATTACGCTAATGGATTAGGAATTGGGAAGGTTGAATTAGAGGAAGTGAACCCGCATTTGCGTGGAGGGGGAGTGGAAAACCATTTAGGAAAAACCACCCCCAGTTCACCCGACCGAGATTCGAACCTCGATCTCCCCGTCCTCAGCAGTCGAGCTCAACATGACTAGCGCGTTAGCCAACTACGCCACCTTGTAAATAAAACGGCTGACTTGTAAACACTTTCTTAAAGTGCATCATCAAAAGTATTTATTATTCTCTTTATGATATCCTTTTAATTTATATTAATTGTAAAACATTCACTTGTAAATTATAGTCTTGTAGTTTTTTAATTGTAAAACATTCACTTGTAAATTATAGTCTTGTAGTTTTATCAAACGCTCCAGATATTAATAGACTACCTTAGATCAATTTTCCCCGACCCTGAACGGGTAGTAAGATGCGGTGAACAAAACACCCGAACAAAAATGTTTTTCGAACTTCCGTCAGTCACATACCCTTTCCAGTGCTTCATAAAAAAAAAAGTCACATACCTGTGATCTTGAATGGGATGAATAGTTATTTGAAATCGTATAAGTCTGACACCTTAGCTCAGTCTGTAGCGTGTCTGTCTACTTAGCTAAGAGTACCGGTTTCGATTCCTGGCATGGCCGAAAAAATCTTATCACAGGTCAAATGTGGCGTTCCTCTTTCACAGTAATGTATGAACGGCCGGGTGCTGGATGTTGTATCTGTTAGTGGTTTAAGCTAGTTTGTAAGTCATGTAGTTATATAATACCTAGCTTCAGAAAGTGCACGTTAAATATCTGAAATAAATGAAATCGTAATAATGTTTTAGTGTAAGCTAAACAAAGACGGGACAGAGAAAAAGTAAGGCTTACAAAAGTCTACGATATCACGTCAAAGCTGCGTTAGTTTGTTTATCAGACTTACTACTACTATATAAAAATCGCGTTATCTCTGTAATATTTCTTTTACCCCTTGAGGTATGCTTACCACAGTTTGGGAAACCCTTCTCTAGATCATCAAATGAAACTACTCGATCCTGACCTATGATAAGCCTTTAAAATAGAAATTTCTTCCAGTACTTTATCTCCTCACAGGATAAGTAGGCCTAGACTATATTTATAGCTGCTCTAGTCGTCATAAAACAAGGTCGTTAAGTTTATGCTTCAGACGATAACAAAACAATTTTAGAAAGATTTTTGGTCTTAATCTTAGATATGTGGATGGCTTATTCCTTTCGTGACGTGGAACCATAGATTCAGTTAACCTAGGACACGATCACGTAATAAAACTTCATCGGAAAAGTCGATCTCAACTCTTATGCTTAAAACCTGAACTGGAAGCAAGACGTGGTTATAAAAAGAAAGTATTCTTAACGCGTGAATATTATCATGCAGGCTACTATCAAATAGGATTTTTTTTTAAATATTTGAGTTTTTTGACGTGCATTTGTTGAACCGTCTGATTATATCAGCACATAAGAATTTCTACGAGCAGAGCGAAAGGTCCTAACAATTAGGCCGTAACAGGTATTTTCATATACCTTCCAGATTTCTATTGCATACACCCGCCTAGTGGCGTAGTTGGCTAACGCGCTTGTCGTGTTTAGCTCGACTGCTGAGGACGGGGAGATCGAGGTTCGAATCTCGGTCGGGTGAACTGGTGTGTGTTTTTCCTAAATGGTTTTCCACTCTACCTCCACGCAAATGCGGGTTCACTCCCTCTAATTCAACCTTCCTAATTCCTAATTCATTAGCGTAATTAGTACTTAAAGCGTATAACCCAAACGGGTAGTAAGACGCGGTGCTAAATATATTGCATACCACAATCGACACGGGACTGACGGCTTTACTACCCCTCCGGAGCAAGCTGTGCTGCGGATCTTTACGCGCAAGATAATTACGTCAACCCCAGCAGGGTTCAAACCCACGATTATCGGCTCCTTAGTCTAGCACTTTACCCCAAGACCCCCGAGATTAACAATTTGAGTTTGAATAAAATATCCTTGATCGGTCATAGTAGGTGATTTTCATATAAAAATATAATTTTTATTTATTATATTATTATTTTCTTATAAGTTGGTTGCATATGTATTTAAATAAAAATCAAATTTAATTAATATTATTACACATATTATTATATTAATATATGCGCGAACAAAAAATAATCAAAGAAGATTATAGAAACGATCGGTGATAGCGGTAGCTTTGATCAGTTCATAAGTCGATCTGGGTGCATAAAGGTTTCCAACCCCTGGCTTGACCTAATCCTAGTGGCTTAACACATTATTAATTGCCACTCCGTACCGGTGGGCACGCGGACAAAAGGGTCTATCTCATCTTGTTTAGTTTGACGATGACAGGGATGTCAGCGTTTGAGTCTGGCCAGGGTGTGATTGTGTAGTGGATATACAGGTAATTCCTAAATAGTTTCCCCCACTTTCCCTCTGGGTACATTTACTACACATTTACCCTACTCATCTATATCCCGGTATCTCTGACGAGTAGTAAGACGTGGTGACTTTTTTTTTTAAACACACTTTCAAAATATTGACACTATCTCCACGGGAAGGTTTGTTTTTCCGGCAACTTTTTAACATGGGATGTACACTCGGTTCGCGGTGAAAAATTGCAGTCTTACTTTAAAAAGACATGTTGAATATATATGAGGGGAAGTAGATAAGTGAAGGATTAAATAGCCAAGCTATTATATTTGTTATTTACGGCTATAGCCGCATCTAAATATCATATTCTTAGATTGAAAAATGACACCTGGATAAGGGGATCGTGGTCCCGTATTCGGTTCCCATGTCTAGGTTTAATTTTTCAACTAAAATAATAAAATAGGTGTGTTCAAATTGTGTGTCTTTTGATTTTATCAATAAATTTTTCGTGCGTTGTGTCTAAATATAGTTATTTACACCATTGGGGTAGGTAGGGATGAGGAAGATGGAAACTAACATTTGTTAACAAAACTTGTGAATCTCAATAAACCCGGAAAATATTACGAATTTTCGTTTCGTCTGCACTTAAGTAAAATATGAAACAAATCGTGTCCAACCCAATGTCAAGTGGGTTGAATCTGGTTTGCCGGTGATGGTGAAGTTGGGGCTCGAATCTTGACAAGGTTTAATGAAGGTGGTTTTCCATAAACAAGTTTCCAACTCTGCTTCCTTGCAAATGCGGATATATTTAATATAAATTCCACCTTTGTAATATCTACCACACTACTATAATTATGCTTTTATATATAAACACCCGAATGGGTAATTAGACACACTGTGGGAAAAATAAAATCATGTCTTCATTATTAAAATATTGCCATTAGAGGCCAAGATTTTTTTTTTTAATGTTCATCATTTTAGTAAGAGTCTTTGCAAATTTTGAGGTCAAGAAAGATTGAATTTAGATTTAAGGTAATGAACTTGTATTTAGATTTACGGTAGTGAACTTGTTGTTTTGCTAACGACATTTGTAGCTCCAACTCGAGTCACATTACTGTTCATATTCTGACCTTAGCGTGTAAACAGTATTGTTTGGGGTTCATCTTGATATCTAATAAGCAAATATAGTTCAATTTTCAAAGTAGGGGCCTTATCGGACATAAATATATGACTAGATCTACTTTCACGTATTCATACGTCATGTTATATGATATGCAGTTGTCACTATTGATATAGCTCATGGATATCCAAACTTAAACCCGCGGGCCACATCCGGTCCGTCACAAGAATATATACAAGGTTCCAAGGTTTTATAAAAAAAACAACAACAAATTAATTGTTTCTCTTCGTTATTTCTTAACCACGCAGTTTATTTGACATGTCCAATTTCTGTCCGCACTCATGCTTCCCCTCATGACACCAAGCCAGAGTGCTGTCAGAATCGCAAACCTTCATTTTCAGTCGCAGGTGCCATTCCTTATACCGACAGCAGACTGTAACGATTTTTAGGTAGTTTCAAGTCTTTCGGTAAAGGGTTATCAAAGGAAAGTTCCAAAAGATAAAAAAAAAAGTAATTATATTGACTATTTATTAAAAATACAATTTGTTACATATAAATTGATTCATTTTTCACATAAAAGAATCAACGTCAATCACTTTTATCAAACACTGACTGGCCTTGAAAAGGGGATTTTTTTTATAGATGTGACAAGCCATATGACTTGAATCTAAATTTGCATGTTGAAACAAATTTGATTTATGATCTATTTGCGCATGTCATGGCATTCAGGGCAAAAATAATGCTACTTGAAGAACAGGTGAATGTTACTTTGGCACGCAAAAATGTGTAAAATATATTATGTGGCCCAAATGGCAAAAAGGTTTGGATACCCCTGATATAGGTTATCAATATCTATAAAATATCACTAATAATGTAGTAAAATGTTATCATTGATGACCACCAAAAAAGGTGTATTTTCTAAAATACCCTCTATATCAAAATTTTATTACCTATTTAAATTATTGGACTGGGTGTAGTATCAGGGGTTCTGTCCCGGGTTAAGTTAATTCATTCATGTGTTGTTAAGATTTATGAATTTATAAAATGAATGTTAAATATACCAATAAAAATATGTTACCTTAAGCACAAGAATAAAGATGGGATAATTTTAAAGGAACTGCATCAGCACTCCTCTGAAGAAAGGGTGGGAATATTGTCAGAAATTGAACGTCGGGCAACGCTAACGCTCGCTCAACCCTGTCTATGATAGTTATAATGATCTAGTAATATGCAACAACTTTTTGTTCGTACTGCATCGAGGGAGAAATTTTCCTCCCTCTTTACAACAACTAATTTGAATTTCCTTTACTCCGAGCTAAGCTCCTGTTTTAAATAAACTTTGTTCCTCATTTTATCTGTTTATTTTCTGAATCTGTGAATAATGAATGTAGATTAATTCTGGTTGTACCTGGGGTGTTATTGTTGAAAACATGGCAAGACGTAATGTTTTATAAACACGTCGGTTCAACTTCCGACATGTTTCTCGGTAGTGGCGCTGCCTGCCCATGGTTCCCCTTTCCCCCAACCTTGACTATGGCATTTGTATGGTCATCGACAAAACCAGCTTCGCATCAATTATTTGTAACTAGATGGAAAATTACTTACATTGCATCTGGTTGGAATTAAACCTAGATATGCGATTGGGAAAATCTTCCTCGCTTTTCTTCTCAGGATTTTTTTAATTGGGGGGGGGGGGGGGGGGAGTGGTCGCGTGATCTCATGCGCTACTTTGTCCTGGACTAGACTGTCGAATACGGGGAGATCGGAGTTAGGTGGTTTTTCCTTAAATGGTTTTGCGCTCTCCCTCCACCCAAATTAGGGTGCATTTTCTCTAAACTTTCCTAATTCCTAACCTATTAGTTTTAGTACATAAGCGTATAATCCGAACGGCTAGTAAGACGAGGTGCTAAATAAAATATATGGGTAACCCATGTGGGTAGTAACGCATGGAGCAATAATCAACAATAAAAACAAATTAATGGGGCTAGACATATTTACCATGGTTCCGAAAATTACATATTATCTTGATTGATTTGAGCTCATGTAGTTGGTCAAGTTTATAAAAACCTCTGGGGGACTTTGTTTCGAATCCTTTTGGGGTAGAAATTTATTTTTCTCATGTGGAAGAATCTGACTGTGATTCGGAAATCACTCTGAATTGATCTTATTACCTGGATTTTTTCTAACATTGGTGATTGCTGATTTGTTTTTCATATATTTGCTTGTGTTTTTATCTGTAACGTCCGCCCCTGCCCCCTCCGCTTTAGTCAGTACTCCAGCCATTTCTCCTCCCCTCTTTAGTCGTACTCTAACCTCTCCTCCCCTCTTTAGTCATACTCAACCTTTCTCCTCCCCTCTTTAGTCAGTACTCCACCATTCTCCTCCCTCTTTAGTCGTACTCAACCTCTCACCCCTATTTAGTCATACTCCAACCTACCTTCTTTGTGTCACATACACCTATTCCTCTTCTTGTTCTGCCGTCCTATATAGGTTAGTGATGACTGATGAGCTGCTGTGCTTACCTAGGCTATTTATAATAATAGAGCTCCGGCGAGTCTGGTAGGCTAGGAATAGGGTGAGGGCGGGAGGGTGTTCATTGTTTATCTTTATTTCTTTATTTTAGTTTTATTACTTTCCTACAGAGAAATCGGGCTAAGCGAATGAGGTCCTCGCAAAGGCTAACAGGTTTTTTTTCCGGCTGCTAACGATTTTTTAACACTTGTAACTGAATTTATTGAACTTCAAATCAATCGTACCTCGCCTTCTTTCTAACCTCTACCTGATTGAGATTATAAACATTCAATATCTCTTTAGTTTGATTTTGATTGGGAGTACAGTAAAGAAAATTCAAACATATTTCTTTGCGGCCAACTTTGATAACATTTTACTATATTATTGTGTTATTTTATAGATATTAATATGACTGACTATATTAACATTGTTTTAGTAACAACTATTGTTCTTGCTAGCAAAATCAAAGAATGACTAGGAGATTTTATTTTGCATCGGCCAGGCTATCCTTTTGTTGAGAGTTATTGGGAAGATGAGGAAGGTAGAACTTAAGGGAATTGTACTGTCATTTTCACGGAAGGAGAGCGGGGCATTTCACATTCCCAACATTATCTTTCACGTCCAGGGACTACGAGTGACTTAAACGGAGCCAGTTTTTTTTTCCCGCCATTGACCAGAAGATCGGGGTTCGAAATCCTGCTGGGTGCACTGGGAAGGGTTCCCTACAGGGTGTTAAAAAAAAGGTTCCGAATTTTAGGAAATCGAATTACTTATTAAAAAGAGCAAAACATTCTTGGTAAGCACATGTCCGCAAACCAACTCACGCAGATATACAGGTGATTTTGTCTCTCGGTAATTAAAAAAAGGATAAAAAATGAAGTGTTATTTTGGTTTACATGGCACACTCATTACCTTTGTATTTGGAAATACACCCGATTGTATTTCTCACTAATTTAATGACAAATGCGCATCCTCAGGTCACGATCTGTTGAGTGTTTGTTCATTTTCATAACTGTTCACACGCGTTTGTGCTTTCAAACATTGCACATATTTGGTGCATTAATTTAACAATTTTTGGGAATCAATCTTTGGTGATTATATACTTAAAATTGGCTACATCAGCCTCACTTACTAGATTTTCTCAAATAATCTCCATTTTCCAAATTCCATAATCTCAAGTGGTACGTTTTTACATAGTTTATAAGAAGAAGAATTGGACCACATTGCACGTTGGTTTATCAAAATGTCCACAGGCCACACATAATCATAGAACTTTTCTTAAGACAAAACATATTTCTTGACAAAATAAATCAAATAATTCTCTAGTAGAAACATAGAGTTTAATTTTCTTCACATGGTGATATCAACAATTATTGAATATCTGTTGAGTATGTCCTGGAATTTAATGACAACTTTTTCTCTTCATATAAACAGTTACTCATCGAATGCCGCTATACTCACGGTAGATATTCAAGAACTGTTAATATCACCATGCAAATAAAATTAGACTCTTTGTTTACTTTGTTATAAAAATTGTGAAAAATCTGCCCTTAACTTGACTTCCCTTCCACCCCACCTGTGGTCACAGGAATGCAAATTTCTGGAAATTTTTCAATCATCAAACATTGCTTCTGATTATAAATTTGCCTTTAAAAATAAATAAAATCAACTTTGATAATATACAATTCAGGGATAACTCATATTATGAATATTTCCTTCAACCCCCCTCTCTCACCGCCACCAAACCGTTCGTTAAGGCGGGGTGCTAGTGAGCGCGAGCTTAGGTCAGTATTTTTGCAGTTTTTGTAGCACAAACATCTTTTGGCCAAAATAAATCAAATATTTATTCTATAGAAACATAGAGTTTTGTTTTATCCACATGCTAATCTCAACAGTTGTTGAATATTTGTCATGAGCATGTCGGCATTAGGTGACAAACTTTTTAAATAAAGAGAAAAGTTTGTCACCAAATGCTGTCATGCTCATGACAAATATTCAACAACTGTTGAGATTAGCATGTGCAGAAAACAAAAAACTATGTTTCTATAGAAGAAATATTTGATTTATTTTGGCCAAAAGATGTTTGTGCTATAAAAACTGCAAAAATACTGCCCTAACTCACGTTCACTAGCACTCGACCTTAAGATTTTAGTGTGAGCAAAAACGTCCGCTCGACACACGCGCACCATTGTTACCTCTATGATTAAGTTACCATATTGTTTCTAACGTATCGCTAAAGAACAGATACTGATATTACCTGCTCGTGGGTTTCCCACACTTGGTGCTCACCCCCGCGTGCGTGTCGGGCCTTAGGCACGAACACCAGTAATTTACTTGTTGCCGTGCGTCGCCTGCCAGGTCTGCTATTGATCACGCTTTTCCTCGCGGGACTGTGTCTTCCCCCTTCATTCTCCTAATTTGTGTTTCCTTTAAAGAGAACCTTTCCCTACCTCACGTAGTCATTTCACGTTAAATCATCCATTTGGAGCGTCTTACCAGTTTATTCTTGTGTCAGACCGTCTGGAGAAGCTCTTTAGTTCGTTTTTCATAAATACACTTTATTTTCCCCTCGAGCGTTGTCTCTTTTTGCACTGGGCCGGATTGCCAGTAACGGAAAGATCGGGGCTCTGCTCTGGCTGGTTTTTCCTAAATTGTTTCTCCCACTCTCCCTCTCCGCCAATGCTAGTACATTCTCTTTAAATCCTCTATCTTTCTCATTTGTGACATTAAAAGCGTCTAGCCTGGGCGAGTTGTCAGATGCGGGGTGAAATAAAAACTTGTTATCGTTTTACGGACCGGCGCCCAATTCACGCATCAAACTTACTGCAAGGTCGATCTCAGACAACGAATTTTACACAGCTACAAACTATACAGACTAAGCGTAATGCGTGATTCAGGCATGCAGACTGAGCTCAATGCGTGATTTAGGTATGTAAACTGAGCTCAATGCGTGATTTAGGTATGTAGACCGAGCTTAATGCATGATTTAGGTATGTAAACTGAACTTAATGCGTGATTTATGTATGTAAATCGAGCTTAATGCATGATTTATGTATGTAAACTGAGCTTATTGTATGATTTAGGCATGTAGACTGAGCTCAATGTGTGATTTAGGTATGTAAACTGAACTTAATGCGTGATTTAGGCATGTAGACTGTGCTCAATGTGTGATTTAGGTATGTAGACCGAACTTAATGCATGATTTAGGTATGTAAACTGAACTTAATGCGTGATTTAGGTATGCAAATCGAGCTTAATGCATGATTTAGGTATGTAAACTGAACCTAATGCATGATTTAGGTATGTAAACTGAGCTGAATGCGTGGTTTAGTTATGTAGACTTAGCTTAGTATGTGATTCAGGTATGTAGACTGAGCTTAATGCGTAAAACTTAGGGATGTATATTAATGTTCAGGTTATACTCATTATGATAATTACTCTCACGGGGTAGGGAGGGATGAGGAAACATTTCAGTAAAAACCACCTTCAATAAACCCGACCGGTATTTGAACTCCAATATCCCCGTCATCAGCAAACCAGTTCAACACGAGAGTGACACCTTAGACCATTCATCCTCCGAAGCGGACTAAAAAAAAAAAGAAAAAATATTGAGATAGTATACGTTTTAATACTTCCTCTTTTAAGTGTCCAAAGAGTCATCAGCTTTTATCCATCACCTTGTGAAAATAATCACGCCACTTCAAAACCATCAGCCGTCAAATGCTATTTCTTTCATGGGGGGAATTGATTTGAAAGGTGATTAGAGATGTGTGAGAGGATTGTCGCGATAAACTATTGGAGACATTAGCATCTTTTGCACAGCTCTATGAAAGTCTCAATGCTGTGCCGGTAATCGAACCCATAACCTTTATTTCACTAATACGACATGTTAATCCCTGTCTACAGACTCTGTGATCCGTAAGAGCTCGATGCTACAGAAAAAGATTGCTCTGTTTACACAGTCCTTGTCAGTAAGTCCATAGCCCTGACCGATCTCTGTAGCAGTTGGATAAAAGGACTATTACTTACGGATAAATACTGATAACCTATCACTGTTTAGTAAATATCAGATGATCGAAAGCACCTATGGCAGCGAAAGGATCGTTGCTATGGAAACACATACAAAATTATATGATTGTTGATTTTATAGATATTTCTGAAATATTTCTCTATAAATCTAAAAAACTTGTGAAGCGGGGAATCTCGGAAACGTTAATTCGAACCCACCATTATTCCCCATGAAATTCCTATTTGAACCAATAGTAAAAATAACGGGTATCCGTCATTTGGCCAAATTACTTCTAAGCCAACTGCCGCGTCCCCCAAATAACATTTAATTCGAATTTCAGAAGGAAATATTTGGATAATTTGAAGCCTATTCATTATTAATTTTTACTTTCTCGCTATCTTACAGGTAGAGAAGTATTGTGACCGTCAAAAAAATCGAACTCAAGATTTTGATGAATCTTGACGTTTCATGACCCCCCGAATCCGAAAAAGTTGTTTTTGAATTTCCGTCTGTTTGTCTGTACCTTGGACTAGAACCTAAACTATTTTACCGATTGGGCTAAAACTTGGTATATAGGGTTTTCATAGGGTTGCCCCGGGTTTTTTTTTTAGAATTGTATATCTAACTCTAAAATTGAGGGTAAAAAGAGAAAAAGTCGATTTTCTCAAAATCGGCTTTAACGACTTTGATTAAATTTCATCTCTAAACATTTATAAATATTCCAAACAATATTTCAGCAAAATGACTGATGCGTAAATTATATTTTTATAATATCTCTTAAATTATTTGAGATATGAAATTACTTATCGTTACAAATATGTAGTTTTCTTATAATACAAATATTTTATAAAAAGCATATTTTTATAAAACCAATAACTTTCAAGCTGTACGTAAATATATATATATATATAAAACTTTTCGAACAGAAAAGGTAAAAGTATTGCGACCACAAAAGAAAATCCAACCTGAAATGTTGATGGATGTCGGTCGACGTCTCAAGACCCTCCAAACCCTAAAAAGTTGTCTTTGCACCCCCTAAAAAAAAAATTCAAAATGGCGGATCAACTTTAAAGTTGGTGCAGACCTTTCTTTGGAGGTCTCTTGTGCCTAAACGGTAACACCTATCAAAAAACAGCTCTGGAATTACATTAGCTTACATCCACTTGCAAAGAAAACTCACCGGGATTTAAGGGCAGAGTCCCCAACGAGCAAAGTGAGTTATACATCTAAACCCAGATATACATTAGACATAGGAATCAATAAAGTAATAATAAAAGTACAATTATTTGCTTTGTTTATATACGGAATACCGAACACACACACACACACACATATAAAAAATTTTCAATGTATATAAAAACTATATAATATATATATATATATATATAATTTTTCAATGTATATAAAACTATATAATATAAATTTTTCAATGTATATAAAAACTAATTCAAAGTTTGGTAGCTAAGCTCGTGCAGTAAATATATTTACTAACTGATTGCACTTAACCTACATTTCAATTATATCCTGAACGTCTTCCTAAACAGGATTGTGTTTTCGGTTTGTCTATTGATTAGCTACTTGCTGTTCGCTGTGGAGGATTTTTTAAAAATTGTTTTATTTTACAAAATCTTTAACGTTGTCTGTCATTGGCTGGCACGGTCACGTGATTAAGGATACAGACGGTGTAGACGTAATTAGAATTGCCAAGGCCAATTAAGAACCTAAAGAATATACGGATTTGTAACTTACGGACTATGTAGACAGGACTTAACTGCTTTCCAAAGTACTACTTTAATTTAAAGACAATACAAAATAAACCCAATTGTTTGAATCATGGATTTCAAACACCCCCCTTTTTTTCCCTTTCGGCTATGCATATTACTAACAAAAGATTATATTATATTTTTAATGTTATTTAATTTTAACACAACAACTAGTCTACTCGTGTGTAATATCAATTTTAAAATTCGTCCTAGATTAATCTACATTAATAAAATGAAGAGTTTGTTTGTCTGTCATGAGCATAGCAAGATATCCATCGCACGCGTAGGGCAGAAAATTAAAAAATTAAAATATCCCATGTGCACCTCTAAACAGAAATTTTTAACTAGGTCTTAGAAAATTAAATAAAAACCGTGTCGAAAGTAAATAAATATGAATACAATCTAAAATGGAAAGTTTATTTTTCTGTCAATTAGCATTGCGCAATATCATACCGCACGCAGATGTATGCCCGTGCACGGACATGTGCACCTTGAAGCAGGAATTTAAAAATTTAAACTAAAAACGCCGGATAATTCAATTAGTTTTTTAAAATTATAATTTGCAAATGAGCTTAAACGATCCCTCACAGTCGATTAACCTGAATATTTGACACACTTACGCTCGGACCAGAAATCGCATCGAGATGTAGTTCTATGAATTCTTGATTCGATACCAGCAAAATTGATATCAATGTAATTGATTTAGCATAAAACAGTTTTTTTGGTCTCAATTTGGCTTTATTTATACAAATATAATAAAAGGGTTTGACCGATGTCAATTCCACTGCTTTCTGGTGAAGACTCCAGGCTACCGCAACAAGATGCGACGCCTGGATCAAGCTGTTCTACTCCACGCGCTGATAATTTGTCTTTAAGCGATAAGCATGCTTTTTAATTATAAAATTTAAATTTTACTTGCTTAGGTGGCTTAGATGGCCTAAGTCCAACGCACTACTCTTGTGTTAGACTAGACTTACAAAGACTGGAAGATTGGGTTCGATCACGGTCGGGTGCACTAAGGGTGGCGTTCGTAAATGGTTTTCTACTCTCCCTCCACGTGAATGCACTTCCTCTAAATTAAACCTTCCCAACCCCTAATAAATTAGTGCATTTAGTCATAGACGTATAACCCTAACGGGTAGTAAGACGTGCTGCTGAAAAATAAATTAATTTTTACAAAATAAATTTGAGACAGTTTTTAAAAAATTTCAACATAAATTAGTGCAATACAGTTTATAATGACTTCTAGAATATATCATCCACGTTAAAACCAATAAGATTATACGGACATTGAATCCTTTCATTTACTTTTCATATCAAGAAGTTGTTCAAAATACAATACTCTAGTACATTTTTATAAGTATATTTTAAATAATAGATTAGTTCTTTTCAAGTCTCAGGAAAAGTGGATTATTTTCAATATTTCTTAGCCTAGCTTTTATATATATATAATAAAATAAAATAATTGACCACTCAAATTTTTTGGGACAGTCTTGTTAATAGGAAAAATACGAGTAAACAAAATATTTAAATTAAGAAAAAATACAGAAAATCGCGTTTCATAAAAAATAATAATTAAACTCTCTAATATTTTATTATATCGAAGATTGGGATAGTTCAACATTAATTTATAAACGATTTTTTTTTCTAAGCCGATTAACGTTATCAGTTTCTTACAAATTCGTCTTTCATTACATTAAATGAGAAAATGAAGCTCTCTTATGAAGCCGCTCTCAAAGCACCAGCTGTTAATAAAGCACGATCCTTTAAGACTTGTAAGCGATCTCCCTAATCACTGTTTAATAGGGTGTGGGATCCGTCTCGGTGACAGCATGATCTAAGGCGTCACTATTGCATTAGACTAGATCGCCGATGACGAGGAGGTTGGGATTCGATTACCGGTTGGCTGTACTAAGGGTGATTTTTACTGAATGGCTTTCCACCCTCCACGCAAATGTGGATACACTTCCTCTAAATTCAACCTTTACCGTCCTTAACACATTAGCGTAATTAATACATATGTTTATAACCCGGAAGGGTAATAAGACGCGGTTCTAAAAAAAAATAGGCGTGGGAGGTGTGGGTTTCTTCGATATAAAGTCCCTTTAAAATGGTCGTGACATATTGGAAGTATGTTTAGTATACCACACACGGAACACTCCTCCCTAAGCTGGTCCTCCGGGGAAGAGGGAAGAATAAGCCATCTTGGTCAGAATTCAATCTCCTAGAAAGATAGATGTAAGGGGTCGCTATATGGTGTGTACCCTCCCCCCCCCCTTTTGTTGCTTGCTCTGCTGCGCTCTCTTTTCCAGCCAAGGGGTTAAAAATACCACGGCGTACTCGCAATCTATCAATCGACCCCTCCCCCCCATCAGGATACAAGATAGTAGTCCCTATGGCTTTCTAACTCCTTTATAATTAAATATTGAATTTCTTTCTCATTTCTTCCTCTTGCCCATTTCACCGTAAGCCGGCGTCTAATCTAAAGAACAGAGCAATGGCATAAAAAGAATCTTATTTTTATTTGGCGTGTCCTTGTATCCGTAATGATAAACCATACCCATCTCCTTGCTATACCTACTTCCTTGCTATACCTATCTTCTTGCTATACCTCTCTCCTTGCTATAACCTCTCTCCTGGCTATACCTATACTTCCTTTGCTATACCTATCTTCTTGCTATACCTCTCTCCTTTGCTATACCTCTCTCCTTGCTATATACCTACTTCCCTTGCTATATACCTATCCCCTTGCTATACCTATCTTCTTGCTATACCTCTCTCCTTGCTATACCTATCCCTTGCTATACCTCTCTCCTTGCTATTATACCTATCTCTTGCTATACCTATCTCTTGCTATACCTCTCTCCTTGCTATACTACTTTCCCTTCTCCTTGCTATACCTATCTTCTTGCTATACCTCTCTCCTTGCTATACCCTCTTCCTTGCTATTCCCATATTCCCCCTTGCTATACCTATCTCTGCTATACCTCTCTCCTTGCTATACCTATCCCTTAATTATTCCATATAAATTGAACATGGTAGGTAAGCGTTGAGTATAAAGTAGTTAGGTATGGTTTATCATTACGGCTCTGACTTTTCAAGCTATCCTCATGGTAGTGAGTTAAATTCTTAAATATTATTTTTTACCGACTGAAGCATCTACTTGGTTAGAAAAATCGACCACAAGCTTAGGGAGCTCTGATTTTCAATACCGAGTAAGGCTGACGATATTAACTATTTTTCTATAGCCTTGTGTTACTGCCTGATCAGGTTATAAGCATACATAATAATTACTTTAATTGGACGAGGATGAGGAAGGAAGCATTGAATGTAATCTACCCGTACTAGCGTAGAAGGATAGTGGGAAACCATTTAGGGAAAACCACTCTCAGTAGAACTACAGGGATTCAAACCCCGATTTCGCCGTTGTCATCAGGCCGGTCCAACACGAAAGTGACGTCTTAGACCGTTCGGCCACTGAAGTGGATAATATTAACTATTCGTAAACTAGTTAATTATTATTATTATTATACTACTATAAAGGCACATGACTGATTCACTCACTGACATTAATGTTTAACCTCTTTCTGATGAGCTAGAAACTTGAAATTTGGCAAACTTATAGCTTCTAGCCTGTAACCGACGGGATTTTTTTTTTTAAAAGTTAAAAATTTTAACTTCAAACCCCCGAAAAAAAAAATCAAATTGTTGGACCAACTTCAAAGTCGGTGCACAGGGTGTCTACCATCCGGAAAAATCAGGGGAAACGGGAATTAGCCGGGAATTTGAAGTGATCGGAAAAAAACTGGAATAAGTCGGGAATTTGGTAAATCACGATAAAAATCCGAGAAAATGATATTTTACTTAAAATATGAAATATAGTAATGATTAAATCAGTAAATTATGTCATTTTTTTGTTTGCAGCTGTGTAATATATTTTTAATTCCTAGTAAACAATTTTAATATAAATTTAAAAAATATTCAAATTTTAAAACTTATTATTATTCATAAAAAAGATTAATAGAAAAACGATGGGGGGAGGGGGTGCGAGTTAGAAGGATGTGATATACTTTTTCTTTGTCGGGAGTTTTAGGAAATGATCAGGGGAAATGAGGGAAAAGGTCGGGGAGTTCATTGGTCAAGTTGAGTAGACACCATGTGCAAGAAAAGTGAATCACTAAACATACAACTGTTAGTTCTTGGCTTGTAAAAGGCATACTCGGATATAGGAGGCGTTTTAACAAAGAGCAAACACAATATCCTCTAATAAAACTGTGCGCTCATTTTTGTAAACACATCGCTTAAGATGGTGCGTGTTTTATGCAGGTTCAACAATAACAATTTGATTGAGTTGTATATTATTAACGTACACGTCGTTGTCTCCATATATCGGCTCTTACGATCGAGTGATCGATCCTACACTACTATCCTAAGGGTCGCCTCTGTCGCTTTTTATTCACATTTTATGTTCACATTCTCAGTTATTACTTTTTATGACATCAATTTTGGAAAGAGATTGGAAGTGATCCCGTGAAGAGGAGGGTAGGGTGAGGTGGAGAGGGAGGGTGTGGAGAGAATATACGTGCTATGAACTCTTAGCTTCATGGGATCAATGCATCAAAAGGAAGAGTCGTTGAATTCTCCGCTCGCTACATTTTGAAATATCTAATTTATTTAGTAGATTGTATCGCGGATGTGGGTCCTGACCTATTAGTCTACTTAGTGTGAATTTGGCAAACATGTTTCATTCATACATTAAAAATCAATAAATGTGAACATAAACCCACTTTTGAGCTCAATTTATGATTTATGTAACGGATTGTTAAGAGCCTATTTCATTACCATTAAACCGGGGAAACTGTAAACACGTCTCGCCTTGCTCGTTGGGGGCGGAGCCCCAAACCCCCAGTGAGCTTTCTTTGCAAGTGGATGTAAACTAATGTAATTCCAGAGCCGTTTGTTGATAGGTATTACCGTTTTGCCACAAGAGACCTCCAAAGAAAGGTCCGCACCGACTTTAAAGTTGTTCCGACATTTTTAATTTTTTTTGTAGGTTAAACATAAAAAAAAAACTTTTTGGAATTTTCCCGTCGATTATAAGCTAGAAGCTATAAGTTCACCAAATTTCAAGATTCTAGCTCATCTGGAAGTTGGTAAACATTAATTAATGTCAGTGAGTGAGGTGAGTCAGCCATGTGGCTTTCTAGTAGTATAATTACACACGAAACAAAACTCGCAACGAAAAACATGGTTTTCTGCACTCCTCAGCGAGAGCAGGATAGTTAAATATTTTTTTAAACATTTCACTATCCCAATTCAACTGACTTCTAATGAAGGTTAAAGGGAACCGGTCTTGTGTGAGCTGACTGATTCAGGGGGGGGGAGGCGGGTTGGTTGTGTTAACATTCCTGATTTTGAATGTAGAAGATTGAGACTAGGACATGTATTCATGGGTTGACAATTATTATGGGTACGTACATAAAAAGTATTACTATATAATTGATATTCCGACACCCTCCAGTTCATTCGGTAGCGTGTCTATATACTTAGCTAAGGGTCCTGTGTTTGATTTCTGGCATGACAGAAAAAAATTCTCCCCTCTCACAGTGAAGAATTAACGGACTGGGGTTGTTTTAAATTTACGTTAGTTTATAAGTCGTGTGCTGATATAATCAGTCGATTCAGAAAGTGCACGTTAAATACCTCGAATAAATTTAAAATCATATAATTGTTTGGCTAGGATCATAGTATATTCGGCTTATAAATGGTGACACTTCTAGGTTTGTCAAAATATTCCAGGATTATCACGGTGCCGAACAATAATAAAACAAGGTCAAGATAAAATATAGTTTATTAAAATTTTGCAAAACCCTTTTTATTTTTTAAAACATTCTGTTTTATTTTTAACCAACAAAGGCATTTCACGAATTCTTTCATAGTGAGATAATTTATAGACATTAATACCGCCACAAGAGCGAAGAAAGGTCACACATAATCCAAACTACACGAACGCAAAGAAGTGGAAAAACAATGGTTTGTGGAATAGAAGAGTAGCTCTCGGAGGGAGGGCTTTTTTATTGTTCTCGACTTGTCGGATGAAGAATCTCTTAACACCCGACTCGCAGAAACTGGGAGACTCACGTGAAACAATATAAAGATAATGAATGGCATAGAGTATTTAATGAAGTAATTGAAAATAATGGACAGTAGGTAGAACACATTTTTGAAAACAATAAGAGGCCTTTGTTTTGCCGGTTCAAAAGAAAGTTTATTTTTGCACCGCGTTTCATTAGGCCTACTCGTTAGGTTTATGCACATATACACTAATTACGGTAATTAGATGATGATGTGAATTTTTGATTAAATGTACTCGCGCTTACGTCTAAAACAATTTAAAGAAAACCCCCTTAAGTACACCCCAACGGGATTCAAACGCTTATCTTTCTATCATCAACATTCTAGTTTATTGCTAGAGTGACGCCTTAAAATATTCTATTATCCAATCGGGTCTCGCATATATATTAATTGAGATAAGTGTGATATAGGTGAGGGAAGTATGAAGAGGAAAGGTACCCACATTTGCTTGGAGGGAAAGTGGAAAACCACTTATGAATAAACACAATCTGTACACACGACCGGATCTCGAACTCCGAACTTCCCCTCAATAGCAAACTAGACTAAAATGTATTTGACACTATAGACCGTGTGCCACCGGCGCTAAACGTATTATTTAGTAACAATAAATCAAAAAACTTAAGTTGTTTCTCAACGTTTTACCGTGTAGTAATATTATTTTATTGCCGTACACATTTTTAAATACGTTACCAAATTACCCACTTTGTTTTGCAGCTTTCTCGCACACGTTTATTTAGTCCTGAAAAAATTAATTAAAACGGCCTTATACGAGTTTGCGGTTGAACACTTAAAAATATGTTTACTAATTTCTTTTTTGCGTTTGAAAGCACTTTTCTTTGCTTAAAAAGGTTTTAAAGTGATTTATTATGCGATTTACCCGTGCGCTAAACGGACAAGGATTTAAAAAATAGGGAATTCAAATTTAAATCCCGACTTGCCCTTTATTTCATTTTTATCTTTCCATTCTTTTTCAGAGTTTTACGATGGGGTCGACCTCGGTGGTCTTGGGGTAAAGTGCTCGTCTAAGGAGCCGGTGTTCATGGGCTCAAAACCAGCCGGGATCGATTTCTTTTCTTTGAGCGATAAAAATCCTTAGTACAACTTCCTTCGGAGGGAAAATTATAATTTTTTAAAATAACTTTCAACTAATCAAATATTAATTTAGAACTGTAACATTTGGGTGATTTAATTTGTTAGTAACTTTTTACTGTGGATTATTTTACCGTAATTTACTTAAGTGCTACTATCGATTATCAGCGACTCAAGTTCATAATCTAAAGAAAATGCCTGGAGAGAGTTTGGGAAACGACACTGAACATATACAATTCCATTGCACCCCGACAGAATTGGGCCTGGTAATTCTAAGAAAAGATCCTTTGTTGCATACCTTTTGCTCCACTTATATTAAAGTTTAAATACTCAATATGTCGTTCTTGGGCTGTATTGGTCAAAAATCGTTCAAATATCTCGGTGTGGTGCTATTGTCCACAGTTCATGCCCCGCTGAGGTCAACACAATTATAGTGACATGGACACACTACATGCGGGATAGTTCATTATGGAATAATTTTGTCATCACTTTTGCGTGTTGATATTATATTGATTAGGTTTATGTTATTTATTATCAGGCTATAATTAAAATCACTTATATTTTTGATAAAGTTGTTATTGCTGCGTTATTGCTGTACTAAACAGGGTCGATATGCGATCCAATATCACACGTACTGCCTTTTCACTTCTTAGGGAACTAGGATGATTAAAATGGGATTGGATCAAGATTGATCCACCCTAGCGAACCAGCGCGGAATAATTACGATCTCGTTTCATATTCTCTGACTAATACAAACAAATGTTTTCTCTTGACGAACACAGGTCCCTGACTGCTCTGCGACTATTGTGTCGTCACCTCAGTTTACCAACAGTGTTTTTTTCCCGAAAACCTCGCTTCTAGAATGTTCGAGTAATGGGCCCCCCTCCCCTCTACCCTTGTCCTTTGAGGATATTTTGCCTGTGTGGTTGATATAGAAACATAAAAGAATTCTGAAAATTAGAAAATTACACCTGGACACGGGAATTGAACCCGGGACCCTTGGCTTAGTACGCCACTGCTCTAACCACTGAGTTATCCAGGAACCAACCCGTACCCAGGGTCATTCTTCTCATATTTTAAGGCAGATTTTCCGCACGTCCATCATAGACTCTGCCTAAGGTGAAGTTCTAATGTTTATTTCTTAGCGTCCTACAAATTAAATTAAAAATTAAGACATAAGGGCATTTTTACTAAACACAATTTTTACTTGGGTATGTGTATGTGTATGTGTGTATGTATGTATGTATTTATTTATATATGCATACATATATGTAGCATTTATGTTTGTATATGGGCTGGGTAACCCTTCTCTTGTCAAGGAAAGTAAATTATATTATTCTATTATGAGATCTTGATATATACTTGGAGGTTCTCTTTCGGTCTATGTCCCATAGGAGCAAGGGAGGAGGCCTTTGAAACAAATGGACACTTAGCTAATTGCGTTGCGGCTTTAAATGTACTTGGTTTCGCAAGTGGCAGTCTTTTTTTAAAATTCCTTTCTTTGGTTCTATTTATAGGCCTTATTCTTCAGCGGTTTTTAAGCAGTTGTCATCAGTAGTAGTGTGTCGGTCTCTTGACTCGGGAGTCAAGATTCTATTTGAACTAGGTGCACTGGGTTCTCTAGGTGAATACTGGTACAGTTTATTATGTTCATAAAGGGCACACACTTAGTTTTCTGTTATTACTATTTCAGGTGTGCGTGCGTCACTTTTCTTGTATCTTTTGCTTCTGGTCTTACAACCCGCCCGGGTAATCCCTCCGACGCTAATTGGTGAAGTCTGTGGAAGTTAGTATTTAGAGAAAATTAACCCGTTTTTACACAGAGGGAAAATATCCTCATCATAGGGAGCAGATTTTGCCCTAAATGCCTTTTTAAATCCTATGCTTTGAAAAGTAGGCTTTTGAGGTATAAGTTTGTGAGGATTGCGAAGATAATGTGATAACTTTTACAGTGCATATAAATGCCTATTTCGATGTTTAGTGCCTATTTTACAAATGGGAGCCTTAAAGTGCCTTTTTTTATATCTTTCTCTTCCTCCCACCTCCTTTTTTCTTTCTAAATACTTGCGGCTGCCCCCCTCCCCCTCCTTCACTCCATAAGTCAATCGACGTGGATACTCGTGTTAGGGTTCGGCCAGACTGACAAGCGTGCGAGCGAGCGCGTAATTAGCGGACCTAGTTAGATTATTATTAGCAGCGTCTTACTACCGTTCGGTTATATTACAACGCTAATGTGTAATAGTAGGTTATTGTAGATGAAATGGAGGACCTCGTTTAACGTGAAATCGACCACGTTGGGCTGGCATTCCACATTACAAATGTTTGTCAAGGTGGAATGGAAGGTTTGGAAATAAGAGAATCTGTGCGGGACCGAGATTGAACCGTGCCGCAGCACAGAAGTCTGAACTACCTAACCACTAGGTCACAGCCACCCCCCCCCTAGTTAGAAAAGATGTCTCTGCAAACACACTTGACATCTCTGCTCTCGAATCTTACAGAAAAATGTATTATAAAAGAAAAGTAGAAGTGCATCAATTAATAAATGAGAATGTGTAGTCTGTACTGAGTTTAAAATCAGATGCGCACCAGTGGCAGAGGTGCGTTGCACTCGTTTAGCTTTTGATAGGAAGCAAGTTCGAATCTTGCTCAGTGACGAAGGTGATTTAAACTTATTTGGTTTTCATACTCTCTCCAAACGAATGGTAAATTCTTATTTGTAAAGGCTACTTTGTTATAAATGAAGATTTTAAATATGGTTTTACATATACATTATTTATTTATGGTCTTACCATTAATTAGCATTATTTTAATTATTATTATTATATTATTATATTAATAGCACGCTCTTATCCTTGGGTTTATGCATACTATGTTAATGGTAGGTGATTGAGATGAAATAAGGACTACGTTTAACGTGGAATCCACACGTGGCTGGCTTTCCATTCACAAGATGTTGCAGTGAAGAAGGTTGTAATCAGATAATCTGTGCGGCGAGGATTGACCGCGCGCACAGAGTTGACACCTTACCCTAGACGCCAGGTCACAGGCATTAATAGCAAGTGTGTTAAACCTATCACTGATAGAAAAAAGTCAAATATCATGTCAAAATAAGAAGTTTCCCCAGCACTCAATGAACCAACATACAATAATATTGCTTAGCGCCTGTAAACTAGACTGTACCGGGTCGAGCGCGCGCGCTTGAAAAGTAGAACCAGTTCTATCTTTCAAGCGCGCGCGCTCCAGTGTGGCCACCTCCCATTACAACCAATGTGTTCTATTTTATATTTTAGTCGCTCGCTCGCGCGCTCAGTCTGGCCGTACCCTCATACGTTCAGTCGAGTCAGACTGGCGACGAAGATTTTCTTCTAGCTCACAGCAGTGTCAATTCATTCAGTGGCTGTATATATTACACTGTTACACTGACCGCTGTGGCAGATATGTTGCAAATGTTGTGGTTGGAAAACTAGACTCTATGGTTCCTGGGAAATTTCACTTGGTTTTTTCTAAGATGCTTGAGGCAACCAACAGCTCGACAATTGCCATAGTTGTTCGTGATGCTTTGCGTAAGTATATAACTTAATTTCACAAGATATAATGTGTTAATTTAATGATTTGCGGTGTTATTCCTGTAAAAATGAGAATTATAAATCAGTTAATTTGTTTATATTAGGTGTCCTGTGACCATCAGAAAACAACAACGAAAGGTTTTCGGTACTGCTGACAGACAGTGCGGCCTACATGTTGAAACATCTGCAAACTTAAAAGTATTCTACACCAAGTAATTCACGTCACTTGTCTGGCGCATGCTGTTCATAGGGTTGCAGAAGATATTAGATCACATTTTACAAATGTTAACGCTATTATTTCTACAATCAAGAAAGTGTTTTTGAAGGCTTCATCACGAATCTTTTCATTTAAGGCCGCCCTGCCCAACACATCCTTGCCACAACAGCCAGTGTTAACACGTTGGGGTACATGACTTCATGCTGCGTTGTACTACACAGATCACCTGGGTGACATTCAAAATATATTATACAATACACTATATTTAGGTATGTTCACTAATTAAAATTGCAGTGAGCGCTTACCACTAGTTTTATTAATTCCCCCTGTCCGTCCACATTATTGGAAAAAAAAAAATTAATGGTTATACTTGTAGAACACAATATATTGAAAGAATGGTGAGTTTTGATATCCAACCGTTTTGCTTGTAGTAGTCCAAACTTTTGACGAGGAACAAGCTGTCGCCATTACAGAAGCGAATGCTGCCATCTCCTGCTCAAGTGTCAATGCGGATCTGGCATACGTAAAAAAGCAATTTGAAATTTCCTGGAGCAATAAAAGTTTAGAGGCGAGGGATTTGCCTCTTGTGAAAGCTGTGAATATAATACGGGAATAGAAGAAAACCTGAATCAGGCTTCTGTGTCAGTTGGCCAGCCATCGTCGACAAATTTAACAGAGTATTGCAGCGAAACCCTGGGTGGAAAGTGATGGCAAGTATTGCAGACGTCTTAGAAGGACAGACTAAATCACTCCCAGAAGTCAATCTTAGCTCAGCAGAGATAGCTTGTCTGAAGTTTTGCCTGATGACTTCATGTGAAGTCGAGATAAGTTTTTCACTTTATAAAAACATTTTGTCAGACAACAGAACAAAATTTACATCTGAAATCTTGAGAAATATTTGTAATTAACTCTAATGGTAATTAATTTGTGTTTATGGAAAGTGTATGCTAAATTTTAAGAATTAATAATAAAAATGTTGAGTGTTTTGGTGCATTTTTCCATTACTATGCCTATTTATGTGCTTATTTATTGGCTTTTTTATTTAAATGCCTATTTATGTGCCTATTTTTGAGATTTTTAGTGCCTATTTGCCTGCCTTTTTAAAATTTTCAGTGCCTATAAATCGCCCCCGACTCATCACACGTCAGCTATCATAACCTCTACATAACCGTCAAAAATAAATCCATACCTCTCGGGCAACAGTAACCAAATTCAATGTAAGTTTAACACACATAACCTTGCGGCCACCAATGTGGGTCGAATTTCCACTGCATGCTTGTGCCTTTTAATTAAGGGAAAACTATTTGAAATTCATCTCACTGTTGGGGTATACTGTTTTCCCTCAAGGAAGGGGTACCCCACTGGTGCTCACGCGGTCTAAGGCGTCATTCTGGAAATAAACTGAATTCTCGGTAATGAGGAGTTCAGGGTTAAAATTTGAGGCACATTTTTTTTTTTCGTATGGGACGTATTACTCTGGTAAACCGTGTGCCCACCGGCGTGGGTAGCAGGCGTTTACACCATCGTACCACCACGTGGTTTTGTTCTTCCACAGTAGTGACGAGCCATCTAGAACCTTGATTATTCCTGACACCGTCTTATTGATTCAGGTGTCTCCACGCATCATGGCCGGGGGCAGTTAAAATAACGTAAAATGTGCGCGCGCACAGCGAAGCTTTAGTTAGTTCCCACCTGTCGTCGCACTTTTCGGTGTTTACACCTTGTTTATTATGTAGCGGCTGGCTGACGTCAACACGTCCTGATGCCTTCCCCCAATTACTGGCGCGCCTGGGAGCGGGAGGTTACATATATGTATTAGGCTCGCCCATTCCCAAGATGTAACAATCCTATCATTTATTATAGTCAACCCGTGTTTTTTTTAAATACTGCGTCTTACTATCTGTTCAGGTTGTATGGATATTATATGATAATTACTTTAATGGGATAAGGATTCAAACCCCGATCTCCCTGTCATCGTCGCTAAAATAATTATTTTTCATTTTAGTTCATTTCTAAAAGTGATCAAAAGGTTTCCCTGGTCTCATTTAAGGAAACCGCACAACGAGGCAACCAACGCCTGGCTATCTACCTAGTAGCTATTTAGCTATGCTTGCCTAGTGAGACGGGCTCATTAGTGGGTTGGATGGGATCGTCCGTATTTTTCCAGTTTTTATAACAAATAGCATTTTAAGTCCGAATAAAAATAAAATAAAATATTGCTTCTCTTGATACTTTCAGTTTAATTTTCTACATCAATCAATATCAACAGCTCTTGAATATTACAACAACACCTTTTTTTTTTCAAATTCCGCTATATTCATCACCAATTTTAAAACTGTTAAGAATACTGAGTGTAAAAACATTACATTAAACGAATTTAATAAATAAATATTTTATTTAGTTATACAAAAAAAAGTATTTGTCATAGAAAAAATTGCAAAAATACGGAACTTAACTTTTAATCCTTTTCTAGCCCTCCTTAAATTAAAAAAAATATCGAATAAATAAAATCCGCAACTGTGGGCATGCTCGCCATTCTCGTCTCATATAGTTGTCTGGTGACCGGTAGGTAGTAGATTGAATTTCTAACATGGTTAGATGTGGAGCAAAAGTTAATTTTTTTTCGTTTTCTCAACCCCCCGGAGAAAAAATTATCGTAATCGTTAACAAAATTATACTCGAGTTTTTATAAATGAAGACATTTCATGATCCCCTGATACCGACAAAGTAGTTTTGTCGATACTGTGTGTCCGTCTGTGTGTCTGTAGATAGTTCTAGAGCCGAAACCATTTTACCGATAGGTCTAAAACTTTGTATCTAAGATTTTCATTAGATTCCCACGAGTTTTTTTTTTGTGATTAAATATCTAACGCTAGATTAAGGGTAGTTTACTGAATAAAAAAAAAGATAATGATTTGATTTTCTTGAAATTTTAAGATAATAAAGAAATTTCTTTGGGATGCACTATACATTTATTTAAAGTGTTGAGAAATTTTCTCATGTGATGCTGGTATTCACAAACCATTAGGGGACTTAGGGCTTATTATGGATACAAATCAACATTTCCTTCTCGATGTTGGATACTTTTTGTTTAGTGATCTAGGGATGATGAATACTGGTTTAGCAATAAAACGCGAAGTAAAGAATGGACTACGATTTATGTGCTAAATACAGTGTTAGGTGTTTTAGCTGCGTATATTGACAATTTTAAAATGTCATTTGCTTCTGAATAACTTTTTTTTTTACCTTTTCGAGAATCAGGAACTTTTACTATAACAACATTTATTACGATTATTCATGTGTGAGGTATATACCTTCTAATAACATATTCCATCAATATATTTTTCTAAAACTAAATTTTTGGGCCTTTACCTACCCCAAACGGTTACCATGTTAAATTATTGATATCGCTTGATATCGTTAGTACGCAAAGAGCTCAGATTAATAATAAATTTGATGATAATACTTCTTTTTTCCTGATCTTTTTATTTTTAATACATTTTTAAAGGTCTATGCGCCCCCACCCCCTTGCCCCCGTTAAAACTAAGGGGACATTTTAGATACTTTGCTTTTATTTACATCTGGGCCAATAAAATATGTACCTACCAATGATTGTTTACTGAATCTGTAGTTGAGATGGATTGGCATAAGCTTTCTTTTTAGAAAAATAAATAGAGAGAATTTTCAACTTTGAAAAACGGTCAGTAGATCTATCTTACAGCTAGCTATCAAAATAAAAAGTCACAAGACGCATGGCTTGTGCTATAAATACACGGTCACTTATTTATAGTACAGCTATCAACACAAAAAGTTACACAGGGTGTCCAGCCACTTGGAAAACAGGGAAAAGCCAGGGAATGCTTGGTCAGGAAAAAGTCACGAAACAATCAGGGAATTTTAACATATTCACATTAAAAAAAGAAACGTAACTTTTATTTACAATAGTAAAAATAGACAAAACTACTTTGTCGGTATCAGGGGGTCATGAATGTCGACATTTATAAAAACTCGAGTATAATTTTGTTAACGATTACGATAATTTTTTCTCCGGGGGGGTTGAGAAAACGAAAAAAAATTAACTTTTGCTCCACATCTAACCATGTTAGAAATTCAATCTACTACCTACCGGTCACCAGACAACTATATGAGACGAGAATGGCGAGCATGCCCACAGTTGCGGATTTTATTTATTCGATAATTTTTTTTAATTTAAGGAGGCTAGAAAAGGATTAAAAGTTAAGTTCCGTATTTTTGCAATTTTTTCTATGACAAATACTTTTTTTGTATAACTAAATAAAATATTTATTTATTAAATTCGTTTAATGTAATGTTTTTACACTCAGTATTCTTAACAGTTTTAAAATTGGTGATTAATATAGCGGAATTTGAAAAAAAAGGTGTTGTTGTAATATTCAAGAGCTGTTGATATTGATTGATGTAGAAAATTAAACTGAAAGTATTCTTCCAGTTAACACATACCACTAATCTCGATTCTAAAAGTCAGTGTGTCGTTTTTCCACACCTCTACCGCGCGCCTTTAGCCAAAGTTTGGTCATAGTATGCACTTGAGCGTGAATTTTATTTTATTTAAGGAAGAATAAACTTAAAAAAAAAATGTGTTTCATAATAATTTTAAACTGTACTTGTGTAAGTTATCTTCTAATGTCTCATTATGATCGCAAAGAAATCTAACTTATCGCACTAACTGAATCCGAATGTGTAGTAAAACACGGTGCTAAATGATAATAGTAAAAAAAATCGCACTTCCCGATATCAATGACGTTAGATTGAAATCTTTTAACTTTAACCCCTTTATAGAGTGACAGTGCCTAAAAATATTATTTCATTAAGTTTAGATATTAACAAAATAATGTTTGTAATATATGAGTGTAAAAGTTGGAAACTGTCTCTGGAAAACCTAGAAAAGTCGAGGAATTTTTAAGTAGTTTGGCTGGACACCCTGTACAAGACGCATAACTTGGCCTACTTCAATTAGATTTACCAATTTTTTAAATTTTTTAATACAGTTTTTTGTCTCTCGTGGTGCCTACCTTTCCGTCTGAGGTACTAGCTTATATATACAAATGTGTAAAAAAAAGTAGGTAGAATTTAGATGAAATGTACTCTCCAACATGGGAGCTATAAACAGGGAGAAGTCGGGAAATATTTTTGGTTTCAGGAAATTAAACTAAACCAGGGAATTTAATATTTGACTAAAAAACTCCCAATAATTTTGCACCTAAACACTAAAAAGTAATAGACTTAGTTTCTCGCATGTTAACAAAGGCATAACCAATATATAGCATCCGAGCATGAGATAGTTGATAAGGTTTTTTTGGGGTCATATTCACACAGCTCCACAAATGATTGTGAATATAACATGTAAAAATGTTGTTTTGTGACTGCTAGTAATTTTTTTAAATACCTTATTAATCTAATACAAAAAGAAAAACTGGAACTGCATCGTTGATGGCAGCATGGCTGTATAGCTGTAAAATCTGGAAAAGTAATTTTGAAAATATTAGTTTTTAGCCACCCTGACCAACATGAATGTTCTGGTTGGACAATTCCCTCTACCCCTTGCACCTACTGGTGGTATGATGGGGGGGAGGGCCACAAAACCTTTTTTGTTTCCTTCTTACCACATGTCTTGTTTTCGAGCAGTAAAAACTAAGAGTCCAGCTGGAGTCGACGGATTTTTCTCGAGAGATAAACAATCCATAGCACAACTTCCTTCGGAAGGGATGTAAAGCCGTTGGTCTTATGTCGATGTGGCATGTAAAGAAACCCTGAAAGGATGTGAAAATACCTCCCGGCACAATCGGCAGGCCCTTTCCCTCTCGCACTTAGAAATGTTATTGTGCGATATAATCAGTCTGTTCAGAAAGTGCACGTTAAATATACAAAAAAATAAAATAAGCAACTAAAAAAGTGAGAAGTTATTGCGAGTTGCACTGGATAAATGACGTCATCTGATGAGTGAAACATGCGGGCAGTCCTGATCAAGCTTCTGCCTTACTTCTTCCTAACCCGCCTCGGTGGCGTAGTTGGCTAACGCGCTAGACGGGTTGCGCTCGACTGCTGAGGACGGGGAGATGAGGTTCGAATCTCGGTTGGGTGAACTGGGGGTGGTTTTCCACTCTCCCTCCACGCAAATGCGGGTTCGCTTCTTCTAATTTAACCTTCCCAATTCCTAATCCATTAGCGTAATTAGTAATTAAAGCGTACAACCCGAATGGTTAGTAAGACGCGGTGCTAAATAATAATAATAATAATAATAATAATAATAACAATAATAAATACTTCTTCCTATCTCTTTATAAAGATGATATGTCGCCTAAAGACAATCGATGTGTTTTTGTTTAGTAAACATGGCGCGTTTGCACTCATTTCTCACGCTTCGTTCTTGCATACGGCCTAATGTGTTAACAAAACTGAGTGTTCTTCCATTTGTTCCAGCCCACCCTAATGCTCCATACACATGGACGATGTTTTTGTTATTAATTCTGCATACTAGGAACGTGCTCTTAATTAATGCCTGCAACTATTACGAAATGGCCATTGACGTATTTGCTGCGAAATATACGACGCGCATTCACACGGTCTTTGTTTTCATGCTTATTTTCATCCTTCATGGTGGCAAAAGTCAGGGAAAACCCGGAAAAGTTAGGGAATTTATAACTTAATCAGGTAAATGAAATATCAGGCTGTCAAGGAAAGAGAAAATTCTTAGCTGCAAACTATTCTAACATTGTTTTTTTATTACAGTCTAAAGCCAAATGTCAAATATTGTTGAGTGAGTTTCAAAAATAATTATTCATAACAATTAGGTATTTTGATTTTTTTCACACATTTTAACAAACCTTGATATGAACTTAGATCTGGTAAATCTGAATTATTGGTTCAGAGATAAAAATCAGGGAATTTTACTGCCGATATTTTGTGACCACCCTTTCCTTATTTTGTAGATAGTTAGGCCTAAATGTTATTAACTAAAATACAAAATCTCTCAGAAAATCTTTTGTGGATGCATAAATCAAAGTTCAATGTACATTTTGAAACAATCCGTCATAATTTTGTGTTTATAAATATAGGCTGTATAAAATACATCTTTCTTAAACAATTTTTTCGAGACAAAAATATTTAGTTTTACTATTATTAAAAAAAAGACATAATTGTTCAATTTGCTAATAAATGTAATAATGCTAATACCTTTTTTACGCTTGCGTTTGTACTTAAAACATCGCTGAATACTATGGCCTGTGGAACCACCAAATTTCAAACAAGTTCCCATTATTAGTTGGGTGTTTTGCTAAAAGTCGCCATGACAGTTTGTCGTAAATATTGTAATACTCTAGAGCAGCGCTTTTCAGCCGGCTTGCTGTGAGAACTCGGGGAAGATAAAAAATAAGCAAGAAAAATATTTGAGGAATTAAAAAATATTTTCTAGAATGTATGATCAACATTATTTAAAAAAAACACACACAATTATCAGAATTTTAGCCAATGAACTTGTGAACACAATCTTAATACTCGTTTTGTTTAGTGGTTAAAATCTTCCCTAAAAATTCTGATGTGTCCCTGGACCATTTTAGGGCCTTGTTCAGTGTGACGTGAGTTGAAAGGTTGAAAAGCGCTGCCGCAGTGTCTATAACTCGAATTGAGTGGAAACAGGCCCACCTAGAAACGGTCGAAAACTAGAATTGCATGGAATAACGGTAAAAAATGAAAATACAAGGTAATATATGTAATAAAGTTCCTTTATTTTTATGTCAAAAAGTATCAAAAAACATAAATTTTTTAATTATTAGAATTAGAAAAAATAATTATTTTATTATTGTTTTTAATTTCTCTCGAAAGCTCGGAGAGTCAGAAAGCATTGTGGTCATAAAAAAAACTGAACTCGCGATTTTGATAAATGTTAACATTTCATGACCCCTGAAACCAAAAAAGTGGTTTTTGCAATGCCGTTTGTCTGTACTCGGCTAGAGCCGAAACTATTTTACCGATTGGGCTAAGACTTGGTATTTGGGGTTTTCTTAAAGTCCCCCCGATGAGTTTTTGGAATTAGATATCCATCCTTAAATTTAGGGTTAGTTTACTAAAGGGCAAAAACAGAAAAAAAATTGATTTTCTTGAAATTTGGTCTTAATATTTTGATTTAATTTTTATATCTCGACACTATTTATCATTATAAGGGCTCAGATGTTTATGACCTTAAGAATCGCGAAATATGCATGCAAATAAGCCTTTAAAAATACCAATGTATGGCCCAAAAATTAACAAATATTCCATAAATATAGATTTTAATGATGATGAATATTATTAAAAATATGCCTCAAATCAAGGAAGTAACTTGCAGTAAAAATAATTAGCCGACAAATATTTAATTACTGATCTGATAAACTCACAACTAACTCACAAAGACATTCCAAAGATAACTAGGCGAGTATTTACAATATAAAATGCGAAGCACAAGATAAATTAGAAATATCAGTTAAGTAATTTAATCAAAATATGACCTTATTCTCCCCAAATTGTGGAAATATGACTTGAAATTGATAACTGCTCAAAAGATGCACTTTAATGCAAAATAAAATGTGTATATTTGGAGTCAAGACAGCATAAAAAATGTTTATAGTTCATTACGCATTTAATTGGAGGTGAAATTAAAATATGATATTGTAAACCCTTTCTTTTCACACGGCGTGGCGGCCCGATGGTGTCCGCTCTAACTACGGACTACCGTGGAATTGGGGAGGGGTCTAAATGTCTTATGTGACTGGATGGCTACCTCCGAGCGTATGGGGGTTACTCTGATGGAATGAGTAGGTCGGGAGAAGAGAAGGCTTGTCAATTACAAGGCAGTGTACAGAAAGTTATATTTAAATGAAAATACTAGTATACAATACAATGGGTACATCAGACAGACTTCACTGAACGTGAGGGAGCGTATGAGAACCTCAAGGACCCCGGCTCGACCCTAAGCGGCGAACGATTTTGATAGTTCTCCTTAGAATTATTGTTTATCGAATGGCAGGCAATCCCCACATTAAATCTGGGACTTGCAGATTGTAGTTTATACAATATGAGAACAGGGTCCAAGGTTGCACACGCTGGTTCACGACAACATTTAATGCCAGAAATGGATGAACATATTACTAGAAACAACTTATAAACCAGGGCATTACAATATGTCATAAACATCCGAGCCCTAATCATTATAAACAAGATGACAATTCTCATTTTATCATCAAAATGACTTTGAGGGTACTTTACATAGGGGCATCATTCCAATTTTCATCATTTCTACGCAATCTATTTGAGATAGGAAATAACTTATTGTAAAGTTGTAGTACGGTACTATTAAAGATAACGATATTTTAATTGAAATATAATTTTATAAAACCAAAAGTTTCTAAGCTCTAAGTAAATATATATATATATATATATATATGTTAATTATTCAGGTCTTTGAAAATGAATTTGATTCTTATGCTCTTTGGTGGACAAAGATGTTTCTTTTTTCTCAATTTTTCTTTAACAGTGTTTCTAGTTCCTAATGCCAAAGAGAAAGAGAGTAAACAGTGTATTTATTTCATATATAATCTTTGGTGTATGTTTCTACAACATTGTATAGCCTTATTATTTCGTTTCACAAATCTCATGAGTTTTAGTTAAATACCTATTTTAAGATAGAATAAAGAGAGAGTCTGTGTGGTGCACCTCACTATTTATTTTTCCGTGTGATCCTTGTTTTACCCTGGTCACGTATCTTTCACCCTCTTTTCTCTCTACCTCTACCTCGAACCATCGAGAATCTACTGTAGTCGACTATTACATTGAATCAATTCCGGAGACATTGTATGTCTAAGGGGTTTAAAATGTTGATAAGCCCCGCCGGCGGGACGGACAAGGGCAGACACGAATGGCCGTTCTAAATTCGACCGCCCGCTTCGGTCTGGCCAGGTATATCCGGAATATTTGATCAAAACGTCTGGGAGTTTCTGTTTGAGGAAAGGCAGGCTGGTGATTGGGTGATTGTACAATATGCGAGGCTCTACGCATAAAACATAGTGGTACGAGCTGATGTTTTGTACAACAGCCGAGGTTGGAGTGTACTTTGGGGAGGGGTTCTATTAAACAAGTTCAATTTATTTGACGTCTTAAAAGCTTATGTTAAAATTATTTGTAAGAAATTCATTTTATTGATGTGTGAACGTTTTTTTCCCCTCTTATATTAATTTTATATTATTTTATTTATTATTATTATTATTATTATTATTATTAATTATTATTGCACCGCGTCTTACTACCCATTCGGGTTATACGCACTTACGCTAATGTGTAATGGTAGGGTGATTGTGAGATGAAATGAAGGACCTACAGTTTAACGTGGAATCCGAACCACGGTGGAGGCCTGGCATTCCCCACATAATTTATTATCAATATCGTTTCATAGCAATAGATACGTGTCAATGAAAAGTGACATATGGTGATCACATGACTTTACGTATAAATATATGAAAATGGTTTTAGTAACGTTCATAACTTAAAAAAAAGTCTCTTTCAAAATAAATCGGACTATACAATCCATACCATAGGGAACCAAACATAGCAAGCTTGCCACCTTTAAAAGAAAAACGGATTTATTTTGAGGGTTAGTTTTACCATCAATAATTTGTTCGTTCGTGTTCAGTAGGCCATACACGGAACACTTGTTTCCCCTCAACGCTGAATTGGCACGTCCGGTCTGTTTTCTTTCTCGTGGGAAACTGATGTCCGTCCATGAGGCCGTGCGCGTCAGCCCGAGCCGAAATAGGTCTCGGCCGGGCGCGTGTCTGTTCCACCGTTTTATGGTCTGTGATGCGTGCTATGTTTCTATGTTCAACATGAGAGGGGGAGGCGGGGGTGCATGATATTTCATGTAACAAGTATTTGTGAAGGAAATTCATAAAGCCGTACTTGAAACTTCCCTTATAGTTTTGTTGCTATGGAAGTTATCAGGGCTGCCTACTTGGTGGATTTAGGGTAGTAAACAGGTGCGGGTTGCATATCATTAGGATTCTGGTAAGAAGAGCCTTTTAAAAAATACGCTTTTTTTTTGCATTCAACAGTAATCTGAATTTAATGTTCTCTCGGTGTTATTTTATTTATATCAATGCTATATTTCCAAAGTGTCAGCTGCAGATAGCACAACTGTATGTATGAATATATTAAAATTGTTTTAGTAATTTAGTTTAAACCAACTTCTACTGTTTACTATTATTAGCATCCCGTCTTACTACCCGTTCGGGTTATACGCACTTACGCTAATGTGTAATTGTAGAGTGATTTCTAGTTGAAATGGAGGACCTACAGTTTAACGTGGGATCCGAACCACAGTGGAGGCCTGGCATTCCCCACATTCACAAGTTGTGACTAATATAAGTCTTGTCAGAGGTGAATGAATGGTTTGACAATCAGATAAATCTGTGCCAGGACCGAGGATTGAACCCCGGACCCCAGCACAGAAGTCTGACACCTTGCCCCTAAGCTGCCAGGTCACCAACTTCTATTGTTCTTCCTACCAAATCAGTTATAATAACCTCTTCTAGCTATCAGGAAAAGTCCTTCCTATGAACATTGGACCGTATTCACATGCTCTTTAAAGTTAAGGCCTTTGGCCCTGTCAAGTGCAAGTCTAAAACCTATTTTGTGGGATGGTGTGCGGGAGGGTTAAAGCGTGTCGTGGCTTCACAACCGACCAAAGTATCCTTCCGCGCCAACAAGAACAGATGGATCATGGAAAACGTAGATGGCTCTAGCTACCGGACAGGTCTTGCGGAAAAATAATACGTTAGGAAATATCAGTTTTCTCGAGAACGAGTGAAATTTTTACAGTAATATTTTCAACACCTCTTCTAAGATAATGTATCAATATTTATTAGGTGTTACATTTTTTATTCTTTGCTATAAAACCGGAGTTTTCTATTGAAAAATGTCAAAATTATCGATATTTGATCACTGTTAAAATTATAGAGGAGGTGTGTATATATAAAGTATAAGTTAATAAACATGCTTCTATTTTGAAAAACCGTTTCCGAAAATAAAATTGCAAAACAATAAACATCCATGAAGATAACCGTTTGTTCCCATGGCTCTGAATTTCCACGCCAAATGAAAGGGCCAACTGCTTTAACTCTTGGGATCCCTCATTACAACAGCTCTGCGGCGAGTTGTTCATCAGGATAGGCCACCTGTTGACTTTCTGATATTACCCCTTCTAAACGTTTGTATTCTAATACCACTGTTTACTCATGCACGGCATTAATTCCTATTACCTGTTTCGGTGGCCGCATGTTCTAAGACGCCGTTGTATTCCGGTCGGGTGTACTAGGAGTGGTCTTTTACACGTGATTCATTGCCGTGGTTTCCCCAATATTCTCCACGCTAATGCGGAACGCTTCTTATAAATTTTCTCTCCTCGTACTCATCTCTTTGATTAGGCCTTTACCAACCGGGTTGTTAGTTTCACTTATACATACTAACTAGTTATAACATAGAAACACTTATAATACGTTTTCCAAAATCTAGATGTTCTTATAAATAAAAATAAAATATACGTAGATATATAACAGTTTTTTGTGGGGTTGGAGAAGTGGTTTGAGGAGAGGAAATGAAAAATACCAAATGGGAACATTTTTGAATGTCATTAAATGTTGTTACTGTAGAAAGTTGGATCTGGTACATTTGATAATTTTTTTTCTAAACGAATAATTCAGCAATTTTTGAGCCCTGAAAAATACTAATTTGCAACTATGACACTTCCAAAAATTCTAAAATACCCATACAATATTGAATATCCTGAATTGTACCACTTGAAAGTCCGTAAATGTTAAACTTTGTGATAATATTAGTCTAGTACATGTCACAAAGAAGTTGGCCGAGGTAAAATCAGCCACACACACTCAAATGGGTACTTAACATGTAGACTTCAGTGAGAACTCTTAAGATGGGAGTATAGAAAACGGAGTTAAGGTCACTATGTTTTGCAGCTTTTATATCAAAACATGTTTACTTGCTCAAAAGAAAACAACCATTGCCCCCGTAGAAATATAGTTTAATTTTCTTCACATGCTGACCTCAACATTTGTTGAAGGTATGTATGTCATGAGCATATTAGCATTTGATGAGAAAATTTTAAATGCAAAGAAAAATTTGTCATTAGACTCAAGGACAACCCTGACAGATATTTAACAATTATTGTTGAGGTCATCATGTGAAGAAAATTAAACTTTATCTTTCTACTGAAGAATTAGTTGGTTTAGTTTGATCAACACATATTTTGGAATAAGAATTAAAAAAAAAAACTACCTTTACTTTGCTCGTGTTCCCTTCGCTCCTACCTTAAGGATTTTTTTCTAACTATAGGTTGGTTGTTCTAGAATTTGGTACTTTTCACTATTAATAAACGCTAAATTATTAGCGTAGAACTAAATCTTGAATAGTTCCACTTTTTACTTTCCTATATAAACCAACATTTAATAAAAATACCTAACTGTACCAATTATTCCGAGTGGTTACTTTTCAGTCGGTCCATTTGTTAATGGGTTTAAGGAGGGAAAAGGTATTGGAGCTCCAATATGAGGAAATGGTTTTCTTATAGCTTATAGAGTTTTATCTACCGTCACAATGTTTTTAACCAGCAGGGGTAGGCGAGCGGCTAGCATACCTGGTTCTGAGCTGCGGTTCGTGTTTACATATCGATCACCTGCGCTTAAAAACTACACTTGTCTCACAACAAATGCCAGCTTAGTTTTAAAAAAATAATTTACCCTAATGCTGCTTTTTTTGTGTTTGTGTGCTGCGTATTACTACTAGTTTGTGCTATCTGAATATTTAGGTCTACAATAAATGATGGGGAGGGGAGGAAGGTAAAATTTAAGAGGAAATATACTTGTGCTTGTGTGGAGGAAGAATATAATTTCACTGAGATAAAAACTTACCTCTACCAGGCATTGTTTCGAAACTCGCTCTACCCACTGTGGTAAAATCATAACAAACAAGATTGATGTCTTAGCCCTCATGTCCACCTATGTGAGGTCTCTTATTGCCCCTTTGGGACATGCTGTTAGTCAATACTCGTATTTGATGGGGCTTAGCTTTAAGTTGTAAACTCTTTCTTTGATTTTTTATGCAAATGAAATCATGTTCTACCATATTCTCTAACATTATTCCAACGGAACGCATACGGGTATTGTTGCCGATTCTAATGCGAGCTGCTCCAGTCAAGAGAAAAGCGAATAGTTCGCATAGCAAATAGGAGAGTTTTGCGTGTTCAATGGGCTCGCCTTTGATGATTACTGCCTTGGGCGTCTTGCGCGACGGGCGGGCTCCAACTATTACCGTAACAATGTAGTCCGCTGGCTTTTTGTTATTAATTCAGTTTATTGGAGGAACGTGGAGTAGAACAAGAATACCAAGATATTGATTTTCCAAGCACGATGTTGTATCGGCACATGACCTATTAAACTAACTTAACCTGAAACTATGGCGTGCCAGAAATTCGAATGATTGTATAAAAGGACGGACGCATACACTAAATAGCTCAGAATTCTTAAAAAAACAGAGTAAAGTCAGTATATGTTAGAAAACGGAAAAGCCAGTAGATAATGTCAGAAAAACAGAGAAAGGTTAGGGATGTCAGTTAAATAAGAAAAAGTTAAAATATCACGCCAAAAAAATAGGAAAAAGTTAGTATATCATATCAGAAAAACAGGAAAAAGTCAGGTTTTATGTCAGAAGAACAAGGAAAAGTCAGTATATCATCTCAGAAATGCTAGGAAAAGTTAGAATATCATGTTAGAAAAACAGAAAAAATCAGTTATCACGTCAGAAAAACTGGGAAAAGTCAATATATCATGTCAGAAAGACAAGAAGTCAGAACATCATCTCAGAAAAACAGGTAAAAGTCAGTATATCATGTTAGAAAAACTGAGGAAAAATCAATAAATCATGTCAGAAATACAGGGAAAAGTCAATATATTATGTCAGAAATAGCTAAAAGTTAGTAGATCATGTTAGAAAAACAAGGAAAAATCAGTATGTTGTATCAGGAAAACCGAGAAAGGTCAGTATATAATGTCAGGAGAAATATATATATATATATATATATATATATATATATATATATATATAATATATATATATATTAATATAACACATAACACAATGTTTATAAAGTCTTAATTTAAAGAGCTGTGAGAAGGGGGTAGTTATTTGGAGGTAGTTGGTTCAAAAACTGCATGCCATTACCAAGTACCCATGATTATAGTAATTCATATGTTTACCGGGAAAAAACAATATTTTATGTGTGTAGAAAAACAGGGAAAATATAAAAACGAAAACATTGCTGAGTATTTGAAACATTAATTGCAAGCTTTAAATACCTCTTTCTCAAATTTTATCAATATTGTTTTTCCACTTTTATTTTCCTTGTTTAAACTTATTTAATGTATCACTCTGGAGTAGGCATCAAATTAAACTATTTTCCCCAATAGTTTACGCCAGTTAATTTTTTAATTAATTTATTACACACTTATAATATTACATTATCCTTCATAAAAATATATTAATATATACCCTTAAGGTGTATTCTGCGGTTCTTCGTTTTCATTTACTAAAGTAGCTATATCAATATTGATGCCTGTAGTTGCCATTTGCAATAAACGCGAAAGGGATTTATCAGTCATTGAACATCTGTGTTTGGATTTTAAGAATTTCATCGTTGAAAAAGTAATTTCGCAAATATATGTGCTCCCGAGCATTGAGCACATCCAAAGTCTCTCATTTTTGATGATAGTTTTTAATTATTTAAAAAAAAAATATTTTTATATTCTGCCAGTATCAAAAGTGTCTGATTGCAAATCATACAATAATTCCAGCTGAAGATCAGATCCAATGTTTTATTTTTTTCCGGGTGAAGATTAAAAGCTGTAACCCATAGGAGGGACTTGCAAAATCGTTTAGCGTGCTGCGTCTTGGATAGCTCTAACTTAAACCAAAGGCTGAGGAGCTTGCAGCCTTTTAAGGTATTTGGTGCGGCCTTATCACTTATCATAGCGTGCATTTCAAATAATTAAAATAAAAAAATCGTTGTTTTAAATTAACTGCTCTTATCAATCTTTTCTCTCATTCTTTATCTATGGTCGGCGCACTATCATATTTTGGCTAAATTTACTGCACCATGAAGAATGCGGCTTAATGAGGAATACGTGAAATGACGTATAGGCCCTGGCCACAGAGAATTGTCTGTGGCCCTGGTTTAAACTATGAGTGAGAGTGACCCTAAGCAAGGGGTGATTCCTGGAAGGCTTGTTGGTGATCGTTGGCTTGATAAGCCAAGTACCAGGTTCAATTATCGTGTCCAGATGCCATTTTTGATCTAATTTAAATTCCTTAAATAAATGGTTTTCCAAAGTTTAGATGGAACAATTCAATACACTTGGCTTACACTGGAAGGTGAGGATGTCATGTGGTCAGCACAGCGAGCCATCCGGCCGTTAATCTCACACAAACTGGTAAGACAGGATTAAATGTGGGTTAGTATATTTTAAATTGGTTTTCAGATCATTATTTACAGATACAAATTGCAAATATTAAAAGTTGTCATTTGCCGCTGAACGATAGAGCGATTTTTAAAAAAAATTATCGCCAGTACCGTTTGAAATTTCCCCTAAAGGGAGGACTCCTGTCCAGAAACGCCGATGAAGGAATCCACCCAAGCCGAATGTTCCTTGATTTTCTGCCAGAAGGTTGAACTCTCCCACGCCTATGTACGACCCGTTATTGAGCGATGGGAGGGGCCCATTTCTTGTCCCCAGTAATCATGTCAAGCGTCTGGGGTGGGAGGCACTTCATGTGCGTGATCAAGCTGGAAGGAAAAGGGTATGAAAAATGGCGGGGCTTGCATTTCCTCCCTCTCTTGTGTTTATAGAAGAGCACTTGATTGGGAAGTGCCCGTAGAAAACTCTCGCTACATGGAGGGTGAAATTAGGAGCTGACGCCGACGAAAGACTTGACTCCATTGTTCAGTGGCTCATTGTGGATATTTTTTTTAATGAAGACATTTTCAGTGAAATTTGAATGGCACTTTATTTAGATACAGTATGTAGCACCTACTTCCTGAAAGTCAAGATCATGGACGTGAATACAATACACAATACACACAATTAGTTTTTTTGCTCGTGTTTTTTCCCTCCTCTCCCGTCTTACGTCTTCCGCATCACTACTAGTCAAGGTTATACGCATATTCACTAATAAGAAAATGTGGTAGAGATGGGTAGGCTAAATTAAAGGAAGTGTATCAGCATTTTCGTGGAGCGAGTGTGGAAAATATTTAGGTAAAACAAACACCCTCTGGTACAGCTGACTGGGACTCGAATCCAAATCTTCTCATCACTGGCAAACTAGACTGGATGAGTCTGATATTTCTTGCTCAACAAAGTGGGTGAAGCTGGAAATGCGTTATGAAATGCCTGTTGCACGTTTACCACGAGGTGTTAGATACTAAACCTGTTGGGTTAAGTGTCTTCAAGATTCGCAATAAAATAATATTTTGTAAATGGTACAGTAATTTAGAAAACAAAGAATTCAGGAATTTTGAAAAAAATGCACTTATCATATTTAGATTGGTTGGAGTAATTATTATGAATGAATTTGGCATCTTAGCTCAGTTGGTAGCATGTCTGTCTACTGAGATAAGTGTTCCGGGTTCGATTCTCGCTCTGACCTAAAAATGCATTATTGGTAAAATGTAGGTCTACCCTTTCACAGTGATGAATTAACTACCGGGACTGGATGTTGTGACTTTCCTAGTCTTAAGTTAGATTATAAGCTACACCACAATAAATATTTTATTATCCACAGTCTGATTTTCATAAGAAGCCGCTTGGCCACGAAGACGTTAATAAACTTCTTGATTCTTGAAACTTGTATCACTTTATTGAATGCGATTCCACAGGCATTTGTCTTCATTAAAGGTATACAATTTTGATGCTAAGCTCACAATCAATCACATTTATAGTGGGGTGTTTTTTTATTTAGAGGATGTGTTCAGGTCATCCGTGTGTCGAGTTTGTCCTGTTGGTGACGTACCTCACGTTGTTATATTATGCCGAGTTGATAAACTACTCTTACTGTGGGCGTGACTTGTGATGTAGTGGTTGTCAGAAACACTTGCCTTGACCTTACCCACCATAGTAGTCTATATAACGTGTGGGTTTTAGTGATTACACTACGGCTTGGCTTGGAAGTGCAAATAGATCCACACAATCCTGCCTGTTTATACGTTCAGTTAGATTTGCGCAAACTTACTTATTTCAGTAGTTTCCAGTTTCTTCTCAGTAGTGGCGAGTTTTTACTAGATTCTAATTTCGCCCAAGACAAATGGACGAAGAAGAGTTACTTTTATCAGTCATCGGATTGTGTTGTATAAAGAAGAATCTGAAACAATTTAAGAAAAGTCAAAGGTGGACTAAATCTTGGCTGCTAAAAAGAGAAGAATTTTCACATACTAATATAATCAGTGAATTGCGGGATGATTCAATGATTCTCGGAACTATTTTCGTATGGATGAAGAAACGTATCTACATAACTCCCGTCTCAGCTCCTGTGTGCATCTTTACCGTCTGCGCATGCGCCTGGTTTGTGTAAACTAACAAAACCCATTCACACACTTAGTATTTGCGTCAACCTCAACTAGAAAATCAAATAATAACAGATTTAGCTCAAACCATATCTTTTGGTTCTCGCAAACTACAAAATATCATTTTAACGACACAAATTAATTGAGCGTGTAAATCTCGACTCGTTTGGGAGGAACAAGGAGGGGGCTTATGAGCTAATAAAGCGTCTTCCATTAAAAAAAAAAGTTTGTATCCTTTCTGAACAAAAATAAAATTGAGGACTTCTACATGCCAAAATTCGCGCTATTGACATTGTCAATGAATACGCAATAAATAAAATAAAGTAAAGGCCTACCATAAATTATGAAACGGTTAGTAACGTTCTCACCTAGGATTTAACAACACGCCATTTGACAACCACACAAATACGCTCAGAGGATACTCAAATATAAAAAGTCGTGAGCCATATGAATTCGCGGACCCCTCAAAATAACTTTGTGGTACCTTAGCTGGGAAACAATTTCGCCTGTTCAACACAATAAATCTCATGACTCTCTCACCCGCATAGCTGGCCATGTGGTTTAAATGTCAACCTCATTTAGTCAGGTTTGCTGGTGATAGGTAGGTCGGTGTTTGAATTCCGGCCGAGTTCACTAATTAGGTTTTTTCCTTCGTGTTTTACCACGTTACTTGTACACAGATTAGGGTACATTCACTCTAAACTATAGCTTCAGCTCCACCCCATTATCTTTATTAATTTTTTTAAATAAAATTTAGATATACCCTTTCGGGTTATATGCTTAGTCTATATATATGTTGGGCACAAAGCCCGAAAATGGCCAATGGATGGATTTTTATGCCCATTCCTAGGATTAAACGTTTTAAAATGACCAAAGCCAAAATTTCTATTTGTTAACATATTTGTTTTTATTCATTATATCATTCAAACATTCATTTACATAAGTGGTAAGCTAATGGTTGAGAGTTTGGTTGTTAAATTTATCGTATTTACAAGGTTTTGATTAAACCTCCATTTAATAGTATTAAAACTCTAAAATAAATTCTGATTCCAAATAATTAAAAAATAACAATTTGAATAAGAAGTTTTTCTCTTCAAATTTGAATGCGTGTGTTTATGTATGTATGTATGTATTGTATGTATGTATGTATGTATATATGTATATATGTATGTATGTATGTATATATATAAAGACAAATCTGATATTTTCTTAAATCCTGGGATATTTCCTTAAGGATTAGAGGTATTCGAGGATTCGAAGTTTCAATCCTTGGCTATAACAAACATGTAGAGTAATATAAATTTTATCGAAATATTGTAAATTGTTTACGCGCTCGTAAATTGATTTGCATTATAAATAGTCCCTCTCTCTCTCTCATGTAAATCACTTGTGCAAATGATATGAAAGACAATGTAAAAAAACTCTTTTATCTCTGCGAGTATGTGCAAACCTTAATTTTAATTACTTACAAAAAACAAAGTTTTCTACTGTAAAAAGATTCTTCCCATAGTTTGAAAACAAGCTGAGATAATGTTGGCTTCCATTCCACGGTAGGTTGAATATTTAGGTTAATTCGCGAATCCATTCTTTTTCGCTCAAAGGAGTTTCTCCTGACTATCACATTTAGAAAAGGGTGGTAGAAGGACACTTCAGGTTAACATGTTCACATTCTGTGGGATCAAGGACACTTTGCTATCGCTTGCTTACCTTCTCCTCGGCAAGTTTCACCGCACTACGACAAGCATTTGTTTGATTAGAACTTTTTAAACAACGACCATTAATTTATTATCCAATCCAAGGGGTAAGGATAGAAAAAAAGGTTGTTCAGAGGCGAAGAATATTAAAAGCTCACAAGAGGTATAAAAACCTAATATCAAAAGTACACAAAAAGATATGGGGGAAAAGCGCCCTAGGCCTTGTATCAAAAACGCAGAGGAAAAGCAACTGCATAACGTCTAAACATGGCAAACATGTATTGTAAACAACCCCCTCACCCCCTTTTACTCTTTACAATCATTCGAACAGGGACCTCCCTCCAACTCCGACAAATACAGTGCGAGTCTAATGCCTTAGAACGCACGGTCATCGTTGCTGGTAACCTTTGGTTACAATTTCCAGCTTTAAGATGGGAAAACAGAGGACGAAGTTTTTATAGCAAAATACTTTTTTTTGTAAAAATAAATAAAATATTGTTTTATACAAATATAAAGTATAATTTTCTTCACACAATGATATCAATAGTCGTTGAATATCTGTCAAGGGTGTCCTGAAATTTAATGACAACTTTTTTTATACATTTAAAATGTTTCTTAGATAATTCCACTATACTCATGACAGATGCTCAACAACTGTTACCATCATGTGGAAAAAATTTAAAGTCTTTGTGATTCTTCTGAGCAATATTTTATTTATTTTATTGATAAAAGTGTATGGCATAAAAACTGCAAAAAGACTGCTCCTTAGCTCCCGTTCCTGACATAGACAACATTTCTATCATTCATACGCGGTACGATAGTTCGTGCACTGTGCGAAGGGTTAAGTAATAACACAGTTTCTTATTTAATATAACTCTATGCTTATTAACGGCTTAATTACGGGTAAAGATGAGGCAGGTTGCTTGGAGGAAATGCACTCGCACTAGTGGGGATAGAAGATAGAAAAACCACATACACATAGTATATGGTGGACTACCACTTTATTTGCACCCGGCCTAGATTCGAGTTTCGACCTACTCGTCAGTGACACTTCACTATATTGCGAGCTTGGCATCTTAGACCGCAATACCACAGGGGTGGGTTACATATTAACGAAGACTATTCTAAGGTATTAGTCCTTTTGAAAAACCTTGTGAAAATTTAATAAGGAACTCTGAGGTTAAGATTCGTTTTTGTTCTTCGGCCAGAGAAGTTTACACCAAACTTTCAACTAGTTTAAATTCTTTGAAATCAAACATTTTAAATAGCAGGTTACTGGGTTTGTTAACTTATTTTCTTTACTTCAAACATCTTTATGAAAAAGTCGAGTTGATCCTAGTTTCTACGAAAATAGAAGATTATAAAAAGGAGTTGAAGTGTGTTTTGGTTGGAACAAATTAATATGTTTAGTGTAAAAAAAAAAGGGGAAGTAATATAAGGCTGGGCCAATCAGCATTCTTTGTGTTCTCTTTTAATTTAAAAATATTATGTTACCCGCCTCGGTGGCGTAGTTGGTTAACGCGCTTGTCGTGTTGAGCTCGATTGCTGAGGATGGGGAGATCGAGGTTCGAACTCGGTCGGGTGAACTGGGATTGGTTTTTCCTAAATGGTTTTCCACTCTCCCTACACGCAAATGCGGGTTCACTTCCTCTAATTCAACCTTCCCAATTCTTAATCCATTAGCGTAATTAGTACTTAAAAAGCGTATAACCCGAACGAGTAGTAGGGCGCTAAGACGCGGTGCTAAATATTATTAAATATAATGTTGATTAGTCGAACCTTCTGGATAAGACGGGTCATGTTGGATAGGACACACTCTCACACACTATTTCTCTCTATCTCTCTCTCACACATACACTATTTTTCTCTCTCATTCTTCTTACATACACTATTTCTCTCTCTCATTCTTCTCACATACACTATTTCTCTCTCACTCTCTCTCACACCATATTTTTCTCTCACTTTCTCTCACACACGATACTTCTCTCTCTCTCTCTCTCTCTCCACACACACACACACACACACACAACACCTATCACACACACGTACACATACGTTCTCTCAACTCTTTTTTGTCTAGTTTTTAATTATGTGTAGTAAAATACAATAACGTTTGTTTAAAACGTTTACTAAACGGTTCAGGTTTGATTTGACAACCTTTACATAGACAACAGTAAAATCACGTGAGACAGGCTGGTGTGAACGAAGCTATTTGTAAAGTGGTTTGTCGAGTATGGATAAACCTTTTATAATGTACTAATAACAGTGCCGGTGTTCAAAAATACAAGCATAATATTTTCACGGACAGTATAATACAAGAGGTAATGTTTAGCTTTATTCCCCATATAGATAAAATAATTATAATAGCGCTACATAATAGTACTATTTTTCTGACTGAATTGGCTTACCATTTAGTTTTTAAGAAATTAAATTGCGCTTTCGAAAACATATTTGTTACGTGACTATAAGTTATTGAATGCTCTATAAAATCAGATATTAATATTTTAAATAATACATTGCATCAGTTCCTGCATTTCAGTTTATAGCCTTTACAATTTTTCTCCGAGAGGTACAGAGCCAATTTTCCCAGAGCACTTTGAGAATTGAAAAGAAGGTCGTTTTGTATTAAATCCTTTGTTGAGTTTAAAGTTCCTTTTTTTGAAGCCAGGTTGTGGTGTTTTTTGTCACTGGTTCAGGTATTCTTTTGTGTGCCAAATAGCTCCTAAACTATTCTTCAGTCAACCTAGTTCATTGGGAGCTAATGTTTAGGTAATGTGTACAAAATCTGAGGAGAGAAATTGACTACAAAATATCACCGCATTATGTTTTGCCAGTTTTCAATTTCTTCATTTGGGAAACTTGAGGGATTTTGTTTTTGGAAAAGTAGCACGGGAACGTACAGTTTGATTCGAATAAAAATACACTTTTGGACAGTTGAAAATAATAATAATTAATAATAATAATAATAATAATAATATAATAATAATAATATTTAGCGCCGCGTCTTACTACCCGTTCGGGTTATACGCTTTAAGTACTAATTACACTAATGGATTAGGAATTGGGAAGGTTGAATTAGAGGAAGTGAACCCGCATTTGCGTGGAGGGAGAGTGGAAAACCATTTAGGAAAAACCACCCCCAGTTCACCCGACCGAGATTCGAACCTCGATCTCCCCGTCCTCGGCAGTCAAGCCTCAACACGACAAGCGCGTTAGCCAACTACTCCACCGAGGCGGGTGACGGTTGAAAATGCTTCTTAAACATTTTAAATATATTTTGACGTAGTTATGTGATCTGTAGCCAGACCCGCCAAGTGCTCAAACCGGGCCCGGTACCAGGAAAAAGTGTGCCCCCCCCCCCCCAACCTCTTCTTTTGAAATATTTGACTTCAGAGGCGACAAAACCTTATTTATCCAGGGGTATTTAGAAGGGAAAAAAAGGAGGACCTTTTAAGGACCTGGGGTCCCACCCCTGTCAAATGTTTAGAAAATATTTTTTTGAAATTTAAGCTTATCTTGTTATGCTGTTATAACGTGCCCCTTACTTGGGACGCCAATTTGTAACATCCTTCGACACTTGCCCCTAGTTGGGATGCCCTTTGTAAACAACCCCTCGTAACGGGCCCCTCGTTTGGACGCCAATTGTAACGTCACTAATTAGCTCGTTCCACGTTGTGCGCCTATTGCTATCTTACGTCATAGTTATTATCACTCCCCTACATTAGGCTTCACTTTTTGTGATATAAATAAATAACGTCAGATAAAGTTGATATTAGTTTATTCAATGATAGTTATTGATAACTTTGATAGAAAATGATCATGTTTTACGAGCGGCGAGCACACGTCTGTCCGTGACAATGACTGACATCACAGTGGCTCTGAGATTGCACCACTCGTTTGGTATATCTCAGTCCAATAGAACTTACTAGAATGTTTAAGAACCGGAAACTACCTCAAATTGAACATCACACTATTCTGGGTTGTTCGAGAGCAGGAAGTTAATTTTTAAAGGACTCTAACATTGCAATTTTGACTCAACTTTACATCACACACTGAAGTTAGTTACAGTAGCTGATGCCTCCCAACTTCAGGGCGTGAACTTAAAAACAAGAAATAACTAGTAATTTCTTAGTTAGAATCTGGTAACTATCATCTGAATAATTTACAAGAAGACTTGCTTTAAGCGCAAAGTAATAAAATATAAAATTAAAATAAAATAAAATATATATCTATAATTAAGAGGAGAATATTGTCAATGCTTTCAAATATTCTTTAGGGTCAAATCAGGGACATTACAATCTATAAGATATTTGGAGTGGTCCTTTTCCACAAATTTTTTGAAATTTGAATGCTGCTAAACACTATTTAAATTAGCATTTGCTTAGAATTAAGATAGTCTATTATTGAAATTATTTGAATTCGTCTTACCCCGGAAATTCTTTGATAATTGGGTGACCTAAGAAGTTAGTTGGAGTGTCCTCGCCTTGGAAAATCTTTCAAAATTAAATGTCTCTTGAAACAATTTAGTATGTCACTCTTCCGGCCGATTAGAGTAATTATCATATATGCACATAGCCTGAACAGGTAGTAAGACGCGGTAAAAAAATCAAAGCTCTTTTAAATGAGGTGTCTATTATCCGAATTTAATATACTCTAAATGGATGGAAAGGTCTTTATGTTCTCGGTTTTTATGAAAACAATTTTTTTATTCAAAATAAATCAAATGTAGCATCGATAAATACATTTTGCTTAATTTTTTACTCATAGTTTTTTAATATCTCCCATGGGCATTGCGTAATTATACCAGGCCTTTTTTTAATCTTTATTTAAAAAGTATTTGCCTGTTAAAATATAATTGTGGTTTTCACAAATATTTAAGAACTGTTGCGTTTACTATGTGTAGATAATTAAACTAAACGTCCTTTTTGAAGCAATATTTTGTTTATTTTGGTCACAAAAGTTGTTATATTCCATAAAAACGAAGGTAAAAGTAACCACCTTAACTAGAATTCTATTTCATTTCACCTTAAGCACTTAAGTAAAGTAGTAAGGGTGGATATGTGTGGCTGGCGCCGAAAGGGGTCGAACCAAGTATTTTTTCCTCCCTCCACGTCTCTTTCCCTCGCCGCGTCACTTGGTTATATTTGCTACCTTTTCCATGAAACACGAGCGTAAAAAATGTCGGGCGGGTCTCCACATACAATATGCATGAGTCTCAGTCGACGCCCTCGCTCGCCATTTACACACTCGCTACCTTCCTTGCTTTTATGTGGCCGCTTTGTGTGTGTTCGGAGAACATTTTGGCTCGACCTCCCTCCCTCCCACTCCAAAACATCGACATTTATACCGGCAGACATTGTCAGTCGAGATATTATGGACACTTGCTTTATTGCCTTCAGTGCTGAGTAATGTAGTGAGTAGGGGGAATTTGTGAGAGTGGGAAGGGAAGCTATGCATCTCCCCAGGCTGGCAGGGGACCTAGAGAGAAATTACAATCGGGACTAAGAGGCTCGACCGGAGACAAAGTACAGTTGGGACTAGGAGGCTCGACCGGAGACAAAGTACAGTCTGGACTAGGAGGTTCGACCGGAGACAAAGTACAGTCGGAACTAGGAGGTTCGACCGGAGACAAAGTACAGTCGGGACTAGGAGGTTCGACCGGAGACAAAGTACAGTTGGGACTAGGGATATGTTAGTCATGTGACCTGGATACAGTGTACAATCTAGACTATCTCCTTTTCAATCCTCTGAATACAAGTTTTTAAAATTGATTTAACTCTCAAAAGTTGCTAATTAACCGGATCTAAAAATATACTTCCAAACAGACTTAATAAAATACATAGAAGATCTGTGGTAAACACAAACATAAATTGGCGAACATTTATAACATGAAACTGTACACTACTGCAAACCTGCAACCCTTATTGAAAAACCCGTCCTTATCGTCCCCTTGTTTTGGATATTTCATGCTTTGATAGTAGCAAATACTGAGAGCGTACTAATTAGAAACAAAAGTAAATTATGGAAAGGTGCCGACATATTTACCTCTTAGTCGGGAGAGGGTAGGTAGTGTGTAGCCACGTGTCGGGGGTGGTATTAATTGCCTTCGTGAGTCAGCGTGTGTATGTGTGTGTGTGGAGCGGCGTTCCTATCTCGTATCCGGCGGAGCGTGTGTTTCCGCTCTGAGGAGTCCCGCCACTGCCCACAAACCGCCCGCCCGCTAACGAGTCATCGATCCGACCTGAGCCGTCGGCGAAACTCACGATTACCGGCAGAGAAAATTGAAAGATATGCTCTTTCCATCATTTTTGAGATCTTTCTGGATGCCCGACACCTTTATCTCGGTCGGTAACGCTTCATTCTGTCTCTGGTGCAGCCCAAACATTTATTATTGGGCTGAAGTTAGGGTTTAACTTTTCACGTTGATGAATTGACGGTCGGGGGACTGGGTGTTATGTATTTTCTAGACTTAACTTAGTTTGTAAGTCTTGTGTTAATATAATCATTTAAACAAGAAAATTTAAATCCAATTTTCATAGAAAGAGCCTTATTTGACATCAAGAAAACTACTAGGTCTACATTCACGTATTAATACGTCAAGTCATGTGATCTGCAGCTGTCATTTTTAATATCTATTTTCCCAACCTATAAAATGATACTAATAATTTGGTAAAATGTTATCAAGGTTGGCCGCAAAACAAAATAATTGTATTTTCTAAAAGATTGTTCTCGTGGAAATTGGACTGTGCACTCGCACTCGCAATTTAACTCAAGGACTCAAAATAGAAACTCTAAAAAATATGAATGAACAGGGTAGTTCAGAATAAATACACTTGTACTAGCTATGAGAGAGAGGATATAGAAAAAACATACTAAAAATGACACATGAGAAACTACTCTCTCTGCACTTGAGAGGTGTCTGAAAACCTTGCTTCTCTGTCAACTACGGGCGGCAAATGGCAAAACGAACATAGGTGTTCGTATTAAATGTGTTCAAACAAGACGTCTCATTAAGCTTAAATTAACGTGATTAGTTTTATTGTTGATATCATTGTCTTTTTTTTAATAAGTACTATCGAAGGACGTTGAGATTTTTTTGTTTACCACTATCAGTCATAACCAAAGTTGCTATCCAAATAATGACTATGGCAGGCATTTGTGAATTAGTTTTTTAACGTGTCCCATAAATCCCGTTTATGAATATTTTAAGGGAGTTTCTTGGTTTTCCATAACAATTGGAACACGCTTTTCACCACATCTTCTTGAATAATAATTCAAAATGTTTTTTGAACTTTTTAACCAACACAAATACATTTTGGCTGGTTCGTGAAAAAAAAAAGTAATATCAGAAACAACTTTTTCAAAAAAATTGCATGGCTTTTAACGGCTTTCCATTCTCCTCTTAGTTTTACGGTGGTGCATTTCCTCAACATTATTTATGACACGTTTTCTTTAAACTAGTGCGATTTGTTTTTCAAATGTGTTGTAATACACGTCGCATACCGCCTTTGTTCACGCTCTAACATGAACTCTTTATGTTATTAACTAATGAATTTACATTAACGTCAAAGAACTCTGAGTTAAACTGGCAAGAAAATGGACTTTAAAATACAAAAATAAAAATCCATAAAGAACAGAACGAGGGCAGAAAGAAAGATAAAGAGAACGTGAGAGCTATCAACAGAGGATTCTTATTGGGTGTATTTATAAATCGCCATGGTGTTGAACACCCTTAACCGACCAGGTTACAGACCTACTTAGTTTGTAAACTTGGTTTTCTCGCGCCTGACATGCGATGCATACCAAATTGTATAAGATACACCACTTAAATTCCCAGGGCGGTATTCGAACCGGAAAACCTCAACTGGAGGGTATGTACGCTAACGACCTCTGTTATGAGTAAAGACTTACACGGCGCAAAACCTCATTAGCAATCCTGGAGGTCGGCTGTATTTCAAAGGCACTCACTTTTATCAATCTTGGAGGGTGGATCATTATTTTTATCTTTTGTCGAATATTCACAAGAAGGAACTTTAAAAAAAAAAAAATACACACTTTTTTGCATCCAAAATGGAATCAATTTTGTTATTTTATTAGTGTTTTTATTTGTTATTGATAGTTATCAAAAGTGATATCAGGCGGGTAATTTGACTTGACGTCGTGAAAGTAGTACTATTAACTTTTCTAGGTGTCAGATAATAAAAATAATGCCCTACTGCCCTTACATATGAAAGTTGGCTTGTGGCTATTACAATATTCTCTTACAGATTGAGCTTGTCATACTTATAATCGTCATTGCAAGAACCTTTTAGAAGGCTAAAAAAGCAGACTAAGGTGAAAACCCGACTCGCATTGTTTGTCGCACAGTTTTAAGTCGCCACTCTCGCAATAGATTGGATTGTTGGGGGTGAAAAGGTTGGGGTTTCTAATCCAGTCTGGTGTCCTACTCTACTTCCATGCAAATGCTGGTACATTTACTTTAAATTCTACCTTCCTCGTACCAACCTTGTTGGCGTTGCTAATCCGTATATTCGGATAGCTAATAAGACACGGTGCACAAAATAACACCGAGTCGATTCTAGAAAAGTTTGAAGAACAAATATAAAAAAAAAGCCTTGACTCTAATATGTCAGAATAATTTATAATTTCTACACGTCCAACCTTCGTGGTGTGTAAGGACCTCCCCTCCCTCCTTCTCATACTGGTCCCGCTCACTCTTAAACACCAGAAAATTGTCAGGTGACCTCTGTGCTGCACGCGATCTTAAAAGTGCCGTGCTATGAATGCGGAACGCGGCGTACTTACCCTCACCCCCCGAACCCCCTGGTCGGGAGGAACATGAGAAGGGCGTTAGTTGACATTGAGAGCACCGCCTAGCTACACTTGAATGTTCATAGGAATAACCTTATCTCACGGCTAGAAATACTACTAGATATACTTTCACACATTCATACGTCAAGTCTTGTGTGATGGGCAGCTGTCACTTTTGATATAGATTTGGCCCAAAAATATGTGTTTAATTTTAAAAAGGCCTTTATGAAAACTGGACCGTAGGTGTGCGAGTGATTGTTCCCGAGGTTTTACCGCTGCGGGGTGTGAGTAGAGTAGTGTGTTGATGGAATGAGAGACGAAGGGAGTTAAAATAATACAATTTACAAGTTTTTAATAGAATAATATCTATACAGCCATTCATATTATTCTGACAAATATTGAACACGGGTTTTCATATTTGCAGACAAAAAATAAGTTTAATTAAACTTATGAATAGCAGTGACACATTTTAATTACGTCATGAGCTTTATAGCCGCGTTGATTTTTTCTTTTGCCCATTAATCATTTTATTTAGCACCGCGTCTTACTACCTGTTCAGTTTATACGCCTATGTACTAATTACACTAATGGATTAGGGATTTAGAGGAAATGCACCCGCACATGCGTGTAGTGATAGTGGAAAAACATTTAGGAAATACCACGCTCAGTGCATCCGACCGGGATTGAATCCCGATCTCCCCGTCTTCGGCAGTTTAATCTAACTCGAGATTAGCGCGATAGACCACGCGGCCACCTAATCGGGTCGTTAATAATTATAGGTCACGTTAAATAATTAACCTATAGCACATTGTATGTCAATGTAATTTTTATGCAGAGGATTTCTACCTGAAATCTTCATCTATAAATCAACGTGCTGGAGAAACAAACTGTTATTTGTTTATAAGCATACAACTGTGAGATTTATCCAGGGTGCTTCGTGTAGTCAGCCTCCCTAACCACCCTGACCACCTGGATAGGTGACGTCACTCGTTCTCTGGTCCCCTTAAAAATCTCGCCTTACCGCAGAAGGGGGAGGCGGTGAACGCCGTGAGATAGCAGAAGCGCAACTATGATACGATCGTGTATCGAGGGAACACGTACTTCAAGGGGTCATGAACTGCTTGCTGGTCCTTCCTTACTACATTTGCTCCTTCAAGCATTGTTGACAGCATCGAATTTTCAAAAAAACACGCTAACCTATGCATGTTTAATAAACAATCGATACAGTCACGATACTAATCAAAGGGCTTGGATGAGTGGGGAAGAGAGGAAAGAAAATTTCTAGGAGGGCTAAGTAAATTGATTCTTGCATATTAAGTCGGGGTATGATTCCAATCATTCACTGGTGACGCAATTCTTTAAAATCAGTCATATATATTTACGTTCTAGCGAGCCCTCGGATAGATAAAGTATTGTGATAGTATAATCTAATTTGAGGTATTGATGGATATCGACGTTTTATTACCCCCTGAACCCTTAAAAGTTTTTTTTTGCAACGCCGTCTGTCTTGTCTTAATGGAACAATAGCCAAAAATATTTTACCTATCAGATGGTTATTATGTTTTTCACAAGGCTCCACAGAGGGATTTATGAAATTAGCTATCCATCCTCTAAATTAAGGTTAGTTTATACTAAGGGCTAAAAAAAATATATATCGATTTTCTCGAAATAGGCTCTATCGATTTTGATAAAAATTAGAAACAAAATGTTGTCTCTCATTGTCCCGCGAAAATGACTTTGATGCTACTTTAAATAAGCGAAAATTTCCAATTTTGTCCTATTTCTACAAATCTGATATACACATATAGCTTATCACTGCAAAGTTGTAGGACTCTTAAAACTAAATAACTTTTACCAGAAATAATATTTTATCAAATCAATATTTTTCGAGCTACCGGCATATAGTTTTTTTTTAAAATCAAGCTTAGGGAAATTTGCGTGTTAAAAATACACAAAAAAATAATACGTTTCTGTAAAAGTGACTATTATTTAACATATGCTCTTTTATAAAATCCGTTCTTTTTTCCACATCATGTTTCTGTAACAATCTTACTAGCTATAAAGGAGCGAGAAAGTCTATGCGGTGCATCGTACCATTTATTTTTCCTTGGATAAATACCATGTCTCATGGATATGAGTGGGAATAAAAATTATAGTAGTTTAAAAAAAAGTATTTGCAACACCGCGTTTTACTACCAGTTTGGGTTATACGCCTATATACTAATTACACTAATGTGTTAAGGATTAGGAAGGTTTAAATTATTTAAAATGAACCCGTACTTGCGCAGTGGGGAGAGGAAAACCATTTAGGGAAAACCACCCTCTGTACAGCTGACCAGGATTCGAGCCCGATCTCTCCGTATTTGGCAGTCTAGTCTATCGTACCTTAGACCATACGGCCACCGAAGCAAGTAGTAGTTAAATTATTATATTCTTATCCTATATCTTACCTCACGATTATTAGCTGGCTTACACAAGGCTGTGGAAGACATAAATCTGCGTTGCTGATTGTGTTTCAAATTCCTCATTGTTCTAAAGTATCCTAAATTAGTATATTAGAGGGTGTTAATTTTCCCTGCGAAAATACACAGGTTCATTTAAAATCACTAGGATCCATAATTGATTGATTAGAGGCGAAACTCAAGCTTTGTTTAGATGCAGAGGTGGGAAAACTATTAGTTGAGAACTTCTGTTATACACACGTTACCAGTGCTATAATCGTAATAAGCGCAGTAATTGGACGTTTTCCCGTTCGCAATACGGAACTAAAATTGCGCCCGGCTTTGGAATGTAACTTGTTCACCCAAATTTACAAAAATACAGTTTCTGTTCACTATTATTTTTAAATGCAAAACTACAGTTTTCCTTGAATCTTTTTAGATGCATTCAACAGGTATTAAAATAAAACATTATGCTAATTTTAACACACGCTCACAAACTAACTAAATTTGGACATCACACACCACTCAAGGTTCAATTCTATTGATAGAAATTTCAATATAATATACGTTTAGACTTATATAAACTTTTTGTCAGAACTATCTGTGACTTAAACTATATCATAAAATAAAACAGAATTTAAGTGAATTTAAAGGAAATTTTCATCTGGAGAGAGTAAGGTAAACCCTATTAGAGTCGAGCCCTTTAGACACTAGTACATTGTTCACAAACTCACCGCCCACGCCCGCATGTCTGCAATACTTTTATATTACTATCCAGCTTACGGTCATATACACACGCACAAAACAGAATAGTTTAATTTTAGTGTGTACATAATTATGAATAACAAAAACACATAAGAAATAGCACAGTTTGAAAACGTTAAAATCACTTTAAATACTTGATTATGGGAATTTGTATTTATATAATTTAATAAATACTGCTTCTAGTATTTCGCTAACTCACATAAACACCTAGGAGAATATAAGTTTTTAAATCTTTTAAATATACATTAAGGATTTTAGATTGATAGCATTAATTAGCTTCCATAGAATTATATAGGTGGATGTGTGGATTACGTCTATCTCTTATGGTCTACATAGTATGCCGGCTTCGGGGAGGCCGGAGTTTGAATTCCAACTGGTTGCACAAAGGGGGGCTTTCCTTATATGGTTTTTACATTCCCTTAACTATAATGCTGTTACATTTCATATACATTATATCTTCCTCATCCCTTACCTGTTAGTGGGATTAAAATGTACATAATCCGCATGCGATTTAAGAAAACATGTTTGTATAGGCTCTGGTCCGCAACACGTCCAGAATTTGTGATTCAGGCCCTTTGACTAGTTTGAATTTGAGACCACTGCACTAATATATACTCACACAAGCGATTGATTTTATTCAAGGACCTCTGGTAATCGAATGGGTGCTCCCTAGACCTCTATCCGGCCTCTTTGCTCACTCAGCTGCGGGAACTGACTTTAGGGCCAGTTTCATAGTCAAATTTAGTACGCCTCAAGTGCGGCGCTACACTAAGTACATGACGACACCTACCTAAACCAGAATGGAATGGGCCAGTTTCCTATGCGAGAAAGGCCATTCCATTCTGGTTTAGGTAGGTGTCGTCATGTACTTAGTGTAGCGCCGCACTTGAGGCGTGCTAAATTTGACTGAAACTGGCCCAATGTATTAATACATTGATGAAGCGCGTCGACTATAATGTTTTTGTAAACTGTGCCAAGGGATAAAACTATCTTCAATATTTTCTCGATTCTTTTGCAAGATTTCTTGCAACTTCCTTCATCGCATTACTAGCATTGTTCAGCCATGACAAGTCCAACAATTAGTACGCGTATATGAGGCACTAAACCGTTTTAAAATTCTCATTGCATGTCATCTCTTTGCATAACTTGCATACCCTATGCCCTATGGCATTAGGAACTCTAAAGTTCATGCCGCACTTAAAAAGTATGTCACCTATCCATATCTTGAGCTAGTTCTATCCAGTCCACCTCATTACACCCTTTTCTTTCAGGTACATTCTAATGTTATCCTCCAATCTGAGTTTAGGTCTTTCCAATGGTCTCTTCCCATTGAGTTTGACTGTCAATCCCCTTAACTCGGTTCTAGATTCTCCCATTCTCTCTGCATGTCCTGCCCATCGTAATCTACGAGACTTGATTATCCTAAAAATGTCTTGTGATGAGTAGAAGTCATGTAACTCATAATTATGTAATCTCCTCCCCTCCCCAATATCATCATCCCTCTATGTACCAAAAATCTTCCTAAGCGGCTTGTTTTCGAACATCCTAAATATTTTTTCGTCATTTAAGGTAAGAGACCTAGCATAGCTGTGATTATTAATCGATTAATTACATTTGTTATTTAACATCTGAAAAAAATTAACAATTTGTTATACATATTTTAAATATAATTTAGATATTTAAATTTCCTGGATTCGCGCCGTCACCTTCTGATTGACTTGTGTGCAATTTATTCTTAGTACGTTAACCCCATGACTATAAACGACTAATCTAAGTTCTAAGGAAGAGTAATGTTGTTTATAGGAAGTGCACCCTCGATAGCGTGTATAGGGAAAGGGAGGGGGGGGGGGGACCTGTGCACAAGGTCGAGACTCGAACCTTTACTTTCTCGTAAAAGGCACTTCGTTCAAAAGTGAGCCATACGTCTTAGACCATGGGACCACCAAAGCTCGGGTGGGGTGTTGATAAGAAATGAGGTATCCTAGATGTCCCCGAGACTTGAAATTGGTAAGGAGTTGTCAAAACACAAAACGGTGGTTATTTTAAATTATTGTTTTCGAGAACCAGGTTTGGGATGGAAAATCAGTTTTATTATTTAAACATACAATTTTTTACCAAATTAAATAGAAAAATAACATTTAAAACAAGAATTATAAAAATTACCCGCATCGGCGTTAACACGGTCTCGCGCGTCACTCTCGTGTTGGACTGAATTGCCAGTGAATAGGAAACTGGGGCCAGAATCCCGGTCGGGTGTGCATCTTCCCCCCCTCCCCCCTTAAATCATTTTCCTTTCTCCCTCTATACAAATGCGAGTACATTTCCTTAAAATTCTACATTCCTGGCTTGACAGAATGACAAAAGGGCTATTTATTTGTAAGTTGAAGGTCAACACGCACTTGGCTTATACCTTAGGTTGTCCCCATCCCCCCTGCACGCTAATATGGGTGCACTATCTATACAAATCCTTCCTCATCTCTAGTCTTTAAATCAAGTCGGTAATCACCATGCTGTTAACATGATACAATAAATAAACAAATCATGATGGCGTTAACTGTCTATGAATAATCCTATTAACGACGTTGCCTACGAGGAGATTTAGAAGTTATTTGGTGAAGAGGGTTGCATCTTAACTTGACGCACCCAAGCACTCTAAGCGCTTTCACATTTAAGACGCCAATGTACGGAATAGAAAAAGAGGGAAAAAATGCGCAGTTCACCCTGTGAGGCCTCTTGTTTATCTACTGATAACACTTCCCCTCTCCCCCTGGCAATTTTACACATTCACTTTACTATTTGCGCCATTGAAACATCGACTCTTTTTTTTTTTCCTATTCTAGATATGCATTATGCTACCACGGACTTTTTAATCTATATACATCCCGGCAGAAAGACTTGTAGGTCATTTTCGTGACCAAGCCAAATAGCCTAGTTGTACATGATTTATAAAAATCTATGTTTAAAAAAAAGTTCATGGTACGGAACTCCGCACGGACTTTCTCGCTCTATTGTTTAAAAATAGAGATATCTACCCAAAACTCGTAATATATGTGAAACGAAATAATATACACTAGCAAACCCAAGCATAAATTGCACTAGACTTAAGTAAAACTTTTTTTTGTTGAGTCCCGGTTTTAAATTTCATAATTTTATTTTTAAATAATTAATGTCCTCATTTGTGTGTTTTTTACCGATAAAAAAATCAATACTGGTCCACAAGGGTCAACACTTCGTATTGAAAGTTCAACTTTCGGTTAAAATTTCGACATTTTATTAGCTGTTACAAATCTTCATGCTATCGCATTGCTATTAAATTCCTCATTTATAGATTTTGATCAACAAAAAAATGTAAATATTGACTATTGAGTCTAAAATGGAGATATATCATTGTTCTACAAACATTTTTCCTAAGAGGTTTAAGGAAAATCAACATGCACATTTTGAGAGACTTACCTATATTTAATTACTCTATGCCATTGGAGAATTATTGCGTTAAAACTTAGTAGTATCTATTTACAACTAAAGATCACAAAATTGTATTAATATATTTGCCAATATCTCAGAAACAGTTGGATTTATAAAAATATATTTCATATAAAAGTTTTTTATTTTTAATAATATTACAATTTTGTAATGAAAAGTTATTTAGTATCTCAAATAGTTGCGGAAATACGAATATTTCCACTTCTGTAAAATACCCTAAAAGTCATTTAATGGGAAAATTAAAATAGCCACTTTATTTATAATCTTAATCAACACCTAGATACGAATTTTAATAAAAATCGATTTCTTCTCTTTTCGCCCTTTATTAACCTTCTCTTAATTTTTAGTTTAAACAAACACATAGACAAACGGCATTGCGGAAACCACTTTTTAGGGTTCGGGGGGCCATGAAACATCGACATCCATCAACATCTCGGGTTAGATTATTTTTTACGGTCGCAATACTTGATTTTTAATGTTCGAAAAGTTAAATATATATATTTGCGTTTAGTTTGAAAATTATTGATTTTATAAAAATATTGCTTCAAATAAAATATTTGTATCATAATTAGACCTACATATTATTTGCATTGAAAAGTAATTTCATATCTAAAATAGCTTAGGAGATGTGATAAAAAATTAGAATTTACGCATCAGACTGAAACCCTTAAAATCATTTTGCCGAAAAAATGAGAGTAGCCATTTTGTTTATAATAGTAATCAATGCTTAGAAATGAAATTTAATCAAAATCGTTAGAGTCGATTCCGAGAAAATGTTTTTTTTTCTCTTTCTGCCCTTCAGTAAACTACCCTTAATTTTAGAGTTAGATTTTTTCCAAAAACCCCTCGAGGCAACCTTATAAAAAACCCAGATACTAAGTCTTAGCCCGATCTGTGAAATAGTTTAGGTTCTATTCCGAGGTACAGACAAACGGACGGATGGATAGACAGACATACATACATTCAAAAACAACTTTTTCGGATTCGGAGGGTCATGAAACGTCCAAATTCATAAGTTCGATTTCTTTTGATGATTACAATACTTTCTCTATCTGTAAGATAGCAAGAAAGTAAAAGTATTACTAAACAATGATTTAGATTAGACTAAATATGATAAAGTGAAGAACAAAATTTAAAATCTATAAACTTTGATATTATTTATTTAAAATCCAATAAAACACAATAATGATTATATTAATAATAATGATGTGTTAAACATAGCAAGAAAGATACAAAATTAGCACAATACATTAGTATTAAATCAGGTTTCTCTGTTATTATTATTTATTTTATTATTATTATTAGCACCGCGTCTTACTACCCATTCGGGTTGTACGCACTTACGCTAATGTGTATAATGGTAGGGTGATAGTGAGATGAAATGGAGGACCTACAGTTTAACGTGGAATCCGAACCACGGTGGAGGCCTGGCATTCCCCACATTCACAAGTTGTGATTAATACACGTCTTGTCAGAGGTGAAGGAAGGGTTTGGTAATCAGTTAATCTGTGACGGGACCGAGGATTGAACCCCGGACCCCAGCACGGAAGTCCGACACCTTACCCTAGACCACCAGGTCACCTACTCTGTTCAATTACCACAGGTTCTCAGGCTGTAGTCGTGCGGCAAACTGGAATACCGGTAACTAGGGTGATTTGGAGCGGGTTTCGCCTCAAATTTTTATATAACTGGTCTAATAAGTAGTCAATAACCTTGGTGTGGAACCTAGTAATAATAAAAAAGTGTGCAATGATTACTAGCAAAAGTTTTATTTTCCGTTTCAAATTTAACTTACCTTGGGCATAATGTAGTGACGTAGTGTCCCCCCTCCCCCTAACCCACCACATCCTTTTCAGAACGCCATAGTCACGTCAGCCAGTAAATCACATTTGCCAGCCCCCCCCCCCCCCCCGCGATACGGACATTGGAGTGCGACCTGGCTCCCATCTCATCTCAGACACACTGTCGTAATTTACACGTCCGTTGAGAAATCACATTCTCACACCCACCCCCATCCCCTAAACGTGTCTCAAGAGGACCCACTTTTCGCTAGTAAATCTCGGACACTTGGCTCTGAGATTTGTCAAAATGTTCTTGAGTTGTGTAGGTGGATGAAGAATTACAGATCAATTTCATACCCGATTTTAATAGCAAGGGCCTTCATTCCTTATCTGATGGTTAAAAAAGTTTTTTTTTTGTGTATGTCATATTTGGCTGTGAGAGAGATGCAGTTTCTAGTTGGGTCACCATGTATGTAGACTTTTAGCAGCTCTGTGGGAACGGAACGTTGCTCAGGGTATACCTTGGAGGTTGTGATTATGAAGATGTGGAGCCATTGGAAATCTTAAACCAAACTCAAAACTAATTAACCAGACCATGGTGATCATAGGTACAGTTCCCCTTCGGAAAAAATACTAATGGTACCGCCGGAAATTGAACCCGATACCGCTAGATCAGTATTCAGAGGCGCTGACCCCCTGACCAAGAGGACGGTCAGATACTAGATGTACTTTCATATATTCATACGCCAGATCATGTGATATACAGTAGTCACTTTTGATAGATATTACTTCCTAAGAAATAACACTGATAATATAGTAAAAGATTATCAATGCTTAATGCAAAACAAAAAAAACACGTTTTAACTTATTTTCTAAGATACCTTTCTATGAAAATTGGACTGAAACTACACCTTGTGTCTTTTTTACTAATAATGGCACAGAGCCATTTTACGTATACAGCTAAATATCGCGGTTAAAATCGAGGTTTTATGGTTTTGTTATATTATTTATTTCTCTCTCTCTGAATCAACCAATCATATTTTCACACGGCTTAGAAACTAACTCAACTCTAGAACAAATACTTGCGCGCCAATGATACGTTTTTTTCGACCATGCCGGAAATCGGATTCAAAAACATTGGCTCATACAACATTGTGTGGTTTAGACAGTTTGTTGCAAGTCGATCACCCTAACCACCGATATGAAAACTGTATCCTCATTGAAAAGTTTTGGCTTGCAGATCAAAATTTGAAACAATCTTAGTCTCTGAATAACTTTGAAAAAATTAATGACCCGTTTGGGTCTATCAAAGGGGACTGGATATATTTTGACTTGGTATATTTTTAGAAATCTCTAGCTCATGCGAGAACTACATTTCTCCTTGAAGATGATAAAGAGTTTGATTCGCGACACAGACTTGTAACGCACCCGATTTGTACTTTTTATATACTTCTTTATTTGTACTTATATGTAAAATCACCTCTATATTAGAAAAAGTAATAAAATTTCGCGAATCAAAAGGGAACTTCATTCGAATTTCTTCCCAATTCTTAAAATCCATATTTAAGGTATAGCACTTATCTGTCATGATATATTTTGCCCATCCCTGTGCTCGACTGAATATTTTTCTCCACGTTCTTTTTCTTGAACGGGCGCCGTTTCTTCTTTGATTTATTAACAGACCCGACCAAGTCCATAAAACCCGTCTCTCTCTAGCTTTTAGCCACCTGTGACTTCAGAGACGCGGCTGATTGAAATAGATGGCAATACCGTGTAATTGTTCTGGGAGAGGGTGCGGTAACATTTATTTTGGCACGATATTTTGGCTTATATTATAGACGAAGCTTTCTCTGAAAATACTTTGTGCATACTAAAGAAAATGTGTAACAATCTTGTTAAATCTGAAAAAGTGATTTTTCGAATGCTTCTTTAATAATCACTTGTTTAGTATGCGTCTAATTGGGAAATTAATTATTTAGCAGCGCGTCTTACTACATGTTCAGGTCATACGCATACATACTAATTACCCTAATAAGTCGGAAATGAGAAAGGTTGAGTATAGAAATGTACCTGCATTTCCGTGGAGGGAGGGTGAAAACCCATTTTGGAAAAAAACCTTGGTACATCCAAGCTGTATTCGAACCCCAATCCCTCTGTTATTGGCAGCATATCCTAACACGAGAGTGACGCCTTAGACCATGCGGTCACTGAAGCAGGTTTTTTGTTATCAGTAGGCCTACAGATTAATATATTTTAGACAAAATACAATAGCACAATACTATTTTTGCTGTCTAATTTAAATGGAAAAATATTATTTAGGGCTTTTTTTATGGTGGCTTTAACGATTTTAATTAAATTGAAACTTGAACTGGTGGGCGCGCTGACAGTTATCAGGCTCGTCTGCTCTGTTTTTTTTATGAAGGAGAGCCAAAGGTTTGAATGCCGGTTAGGTATAGTGTTTTTTTTACTTAAATATATTTCTACTCTTCCTTTACGTAAATATAAGTACATTTCCTTTAAATTACTACCTTCCTCATCCCTATCCTAATAGTCTAAATATGTTGATATTCTTAACAATTGAGGGGAAAAAATAGAATAACAAACAAAATAATAACTGATGGATTGAAAGTAAAAAATAAATGGTATTTTGTACCGCACATACTTACTCGCTTTTTAGTCCAAAACTTGATACATGATGTGTGAAACGGAATATTATACATTGTTACAGAAACATCAAAGATCATAACTGAAATGATATACTTTGTTAAATAAACATTGAAAAAAAGGAACGTTATTGGTCACCATATATACATATATTTGCTTACAGCTCGGAAACTGTTGGTTTGATAAAAATATATTTCTAATTAAAGTTTATTTTTATTTTTAATAATATCACAACTTTACAATGAATGATAAATTATTTCGCATCTCAAATAGTGGTGGATCAAAATTAGTAATTGATGCTCATTTAAATTCCCTCAAAGCCATTTTCATTGGAAAATGAAATGTGCCTTCTCGTTTAAAATGGCAAACAGTGGCAAAATATGAATTTTAATCAAAATCGTTAGAGCCAAGTTTGAGAAAATCGATCTTTAATCTTTCCTCCCTTAAGTAAACTACCCTTAATTTTAGAGATGAATACCTAATTCCAAAAACTCTCCCGATAAACTTTACGAAAATCCTAGATACCCATTTTTTTAGCCCGATCAGTAAAATGGTTTTGATTTTAGGCCGGGATACCGACATATACACGCACTCACCGAAACACACACACACACACACACACACACACGACATCTCGAACATCACTTGTTTTTTTTTTTAGCACCGCGCCTTACTACCCGTTGGGGATATACGCTTAAGTACTAATTACGCTATAGGATTAGGAATTTGGAAGGTCAAATATAGAGAAAGTGAACCAGTATTTGCGTGGAATTAGAGTGGAAAACTATTTAGGAAAACCACCCCAGTTCATCCGGGCGAGATTCGATCCTCGATCTCCCCGTCCTCATCAGTCCAACTCAACACGAAACTAGCGCGTTAGCTAATTACGTCACCGAGGCTGATCACTCGTTCTTATTGTCATAAAACGTCCAAATCCATCAAAATCTCGACTTCGATTATTTTTCGACGAATGCAATACCTACTCTCTGAGGGGTCGTGAGAAAGTAAAAATATACCTTGTACTAAACCAATTTTTAAAGTGAAACGTTCCACGGACGACCCAGTGCGAATATTATCTCGACATTATCATCCCTTGTATGTTTATATTCAAACAAATACGATCTATTTTTGAAATACATGATGAAATTGTAATAAGGAAGCAATATTAAACTATCTTTATAGAATTCAATATGAAATATTTAGTGTAACAACGTATAATGAGAAAGAATTTTTGTGAAATTACAAACTTTTACTCTGATATGTCTATATAAATTAATTAATGGATAGTTCGTTGATTAACACACATATGATTTAAGATATGAAACAATTAAAATAACACATTAAAAATGTGAGTCAAGGTCACAACATGTTAACAAGTAAAAATATAACAAGAAACACAAATAATTAAACATAATTAAACTATATGGATAAATTAGTATTGATTGACTAGAGGAATAATGTTTGTAATATAATTGAAAAGAATTATTAGGAAAGAATTAAAAATTAAGAAATGTTCATGAAAGTTGACAAAATGTTGAAGTATATGACAGTTAATTGAATTCTATTTTCTTATCTGAATTCCCTTGCTCCTTTATAGGCATCGTAGAGACGGTCTTAGAAATCTACGTGTTTCGGCACATCTACGGCGCCATCATCAGGACATTTGACTGTGCCTGTGATTTTACACAACAGTTCTCATTTTTAATCAGTTTTGTTTCTGGTATTCACTGGAACAACTCACTCAGGCACAGTCAAATGTCCTGATGATGGCGCCGTAGATGTGCCGAAACACGTAGATTTCTAAGACCGTCTCTACTATGCCTATAAAGGAGCAAGGGAATTCAGATAAGAAAATAGAATTCAATTAACTGTCATATACTTCAACATTTTGTCAACTTTCATGAACATTTCTTAATTTTTAATTTTTTCCTATTAATTATTTTCAATTATATTACAAACATTATTCCTCTAGTCAATCAATACTAATTTATCCATATAGTTTAATTATGTTTAATTATTTGTGTTTCTTGTTATATTTTTACTTGTTAACATGTTGTGACCTTGACTCACATTTTTAATGTGTTATTTTAATTGTTTCATATCTTAAATCATATGTGTGTTAATCAACGAACTATCCATTAATTAATTTATATAGACATATCAGAGTAAAAGTTTGTAATTTCACAAAAATTCTTTCTCATTATACGTTGTTACACTAAATATTTCCTATTGAATTCTATAAAGATAGTTTAATACCATCTAGGCGAAGATTCATATCAAGTGCGAAAAGTGCGAACTGATCAGGTTTTAAATGTTCAGCTGTACATTGACTGGAAATAAATTTATCAAGAGAGATTAGATTTATTGGCAAGGAACCAGCGAAATAGAACTAATCTAGCTCGCTTTGATGGAAATTGTTTAATATTGCCCACATCAATGAAGAGAGAGAGGTAGAGGGGGAGACATCGCGGTCGTATTGAACTCTGCTTCCCCCCATCAGGCCGAAAATATTTAGTATCGCGGGCCTTTGACTCGTAGAGGATCGTCGATTGACGATCTTTGCGGCTTTCCTTAATGTTTTTCGTCCCACGTGCACGGCTAGGTTACAATATTTTGGAGGAAATCCTCGGATATTTCACAGTTGCTTTGGCATAAAATATTTGTTATTTGGAGAATATGTTTGATTTGGCTATTCTTTTATTTTCTAACGATTGTTTGTTGACGTTTGACCCCAGAATTGAGTGCCAGATGGAAAGATTATAGGTATAAGGGAGCCTAGTTTTATTCCAGGTGCAGATATCTAACACTATTTTTGTTATTGGTTTATAGTTTCGTCGTAGTGCCCAAATATTAATCTTTTAGAGAGTCGGGGCTAAACGTTTGACAGCAGAATTGCCACTCGTCTGGAAAAACTGGTAGATCAAATACGGGATTTTTTTGTATCTGAAAAAACAACACGGAAACACAGGGTGTTTCTCAATAAGCCAAATAAAGAATGGAATGTGTTTAAATTTGGGGCATTTAACTGCAACTATTCAAATAAAATAAAAATAAGGAAGAGTGAAGGTGGGAGGGGGGCTCTAGCAGTTGAAAGATTAAACGCATGATTAAAAAAAGTATCCCTATTATAGTGATGATATTTGACCGCATTTGTACGTTAAACTACTCGAGAAGAGTGTAACCGTAACCAATTCTCAAATCAATCTTTAACTACAGAACAACCCGTTTAGGTGGTCGAATGGTCTAAGGCGTAGTCACTGAATCATTTCTCAGTAAAATAAGATAATACTACCGCATTCCTTTATTGATAAATGTTTTATTCTAAGAGAGTAGATGAATGGATTTAAAATGTTATGTTTTCCAGATAATATTTTTAGATGTATCTTATAAAGTTACGAGATGTCCAACGATATACTTATTTTAAAACCCCTCAAAATACCCCAGTGCTCGTCGCTATCAGATATTCTCTCTGAAAGTGGGAGTGTAGGGAGCACGAGTTGAGGGAAGTGTTTTTGCAGTTATTATATATTTTTATTTTATTTATTTGAGTTATTTAACCGACATTATATCAGCAGACGAGAATTTCCATGAGCGAGAGCGAAAGAGCGTATCCATTTTTTCACATACCTTCCAGGGTTCTTTTACACGCCACAATTGACATTGGATCAGCGGTTTTACTTCCCCTCCGAAGGAAGTTGTGCTACGGATTTTAATCTTTCAAGAAACATCCGTTGACCCCCGCTGAGTTTGAACCCATGAATATCGGGTTCCAAAGCGAGCCCTGTACCACAAGACCACCGACATCATCAGTTTTTTGTATGTCCGGGGTTAAATCCTCGGTCCCGGCAAAGATTTATCTGATTACCAAACCCTTCCTTCACCTCTGACAAGACATTTTGTGAATGTGGGGAATGCCAGGCCTCCACCGTGGTTCGGATTCCACGTTAAACTGTAGGTCCTTCATTTCATCTCACAATCACCCTACCATTACACATTAGCGTAAGTGCGTATAACCCGAACGGGTAGTAAGACGCGGTGCTAATAATAATAATAATTTTGTATGTCAAAATAAATACATTATTGCTCCAGGAGGAACAAAGAGTTTAGTTATCTTCAAATGGTGACCTCAACAGTTCTTGAACATTTGTCAAGGATGTCATGGAATTTAATAACTTTTTCTCTTCATTTTAAAAGTTTGTCATCTAATATTCTATGCTCGTGCCGAGACAGATATTCAACCACTGGGCTTACTGTTGATATCACCATTTGAAGGAAGAAAACTAAACTGTCTTTGTATAGAAGCAGTATTTGATTTATTTTTGCAAAAAATAATACTAATAAAAAAATGCGAAAACACTAGAATTGTTTCGCGTTCCCAACATCCCCACCTTAAACACAAGCACACAATTCTTTTTACCATATTGAAATATTTGTTTCGTGAGCATGCTGGTAATACTGTAGCCAACTTTCAAGTTCTAATAATAAGTTTTTTTTTTTCATTTCACTGCCTAGTGATGGCATGTTTTGACGCTTCCATAAGGGAAGCACGAGAGCAATTTAAATCATATACGTATCAATATTACACGTCACACTATGATTTTAACCGTATCTTTAAGTTATGAGCTGTCATATTTTGCAAAATATACACAAAAAGGAAACAATCGAACAATACCAAGGCTACAAGCGTTTCTAGAGGAATCACTTTTCCCCAATGAACCTCTTGGATTACTGGTGATCATATTTCTCTTTTCTGTGACATCTTTGTGATTCTCCTGGTTCTATAACATAGTTCCCAAGTCCCAGAATAAGAGGATTTATGGAACAGGACAGCTTGTCATAAGACTGCGCGAGCCTTCTTAAGTAGACTTGCATACACGGCATATCCAAGTCTTGATGCAAAGTCCCATTGGTTACGTATATTTCTTTTTTCTTACCATGAAGAACCCTTTTTTTGTGTCTAATAGTACAATTCGTCAATAAACCTGTTTGAACACTTCTTTTATCATATATGTACCTTTACCAATTTATTCTCCCGTAAACTACCCATCTGCATCGGTGATCACATGGGCTAAGGCGTCAATTTCGGGTTAGACTAGACTGCCGACGACAGGTTCGAATCTCGGCCGTGTGTACTGAGAGGGTTTCTTCCCCAATGGGTTTTCCACGCAAATGCTGGTATACTTCTTTTAAATTCAACCTACCTCGTCCCTAACTCAATAGCGTAATTAGTACAAATGCGTATAACCTAAACAAATAGTAAGTTGAGGTGCTAAAAAACCCCATACTTTCCCCTTGTTTTGTTCTAGTTATATTTTACCTTATTACCTTTTCGGGCCATCTGAAACTTGCAACAAATAATATAAGGATACAGGTTTATGAGACGTGTGTTTTAAAAACTGTTCGTGGTTGGATTTGAACCCCAGTATTTTCGAGTTTGATTCGGGGCCAAACCACTCAATCAACTCTTGTGTTTCCTCCATTTTCTTTACTTTAAGGGTGCCTTTAAGTAGATGAGATTCTTTTGTATATCTACTTAGATTAACAGTTAATTTACTTTATAGGCAGACTAGCGGTTAAGCTTGTTTCCGACGCGCGCAATTTTAGATTTTTGCGAAGACTGTTCTCTGATGTTTTTATCTATTTTTAGATTTTTCATAACAGAAGGTAGCGTAGTTTGTGTGCATGGTGCTTTCAGATTATCAGGATGTACTAAAAAAAAGAAGAAAAAACGCCTTGAGGGACATACAATTCGGGAATTGTAGATCGATGCTAACATTTTGATACAGGATTCTTCTTTCAGCCTCTGCTCAACCATTTGGCGTTATTCTAACTGAATTATATGATCAAGGCTTTAATACTGCCTTGCTTGTGGTTGGTAGAGGAATAAAATCAAGAGATTATTTGGTTCATTTTAAATAGAGTATTCGCCTTTTAAAAAAATCTCAATATTCTGGCCAAGGACTTTGGAAAATGTCAGTCGGACTGGAATCCAACACCTTAGCTTAATCGGTAGCGTCTCTCTACTGAGTTAAGGGTCCCGGGTTTTATTCCCGGCATGGGGAAATCTGGGTTTACCCTTTTACAATGATGAATTAACGGCCGGGGACTGGACGTTGTGATTGTCCTAGTCTTCAGTTAAATTATAAGGCATACGAAGCCGGTAGTGGAAAATATATCGCTTGAATAAAAACGAATCCTTGCCACAGGCTAGAAACAGTAGTGGATTTAAAGTAAAATAAAGTTGGACTGGGAATTGTCGCCAGCGAAGTACAAAAGCCATGTCCAGATCGGTAGTTGCGAGATGCTATAAAAGCTGGGCTATCTTGTGAAGAACCTGTGAGGATAGTTTACGGAATTACATTTTTTGATCAACTTATCAATTGCTAAGCGAGTTACAATAAATAACTCTCTTTTGGGATTCATATTTCGTAACAACATTACTTCTGCATGTTTTCAAATTCAGTGTATGTGGAGGCCAGGGATCACCAGCGGTGCCCACTTCACCAACGTCCAACCCAACAACGTCTTGAGTAACAGATTAAGACTCGCTTCGGTGGCTGCGTGGTCCAAGGTGTCACTATCGTAGTAGACTAGACCGTTGGTAACGGGGCGCTTGAGATTCGAATCTCGGTCGGGTGTATTTAGGGTGGCTTTCCCAAATTGGTTTTTCACACTCCCTTCATGCAAATGCGGATACACTTCCCATAATATAACTTCCCTTGTCTCTAAAACCATTATCGTAATTAGTAGATGAGTGTATAATTTGAACGGGTAGTAAGACGGGAAGCTATATATATTTCATGGACGTCCGCAGACATTTTTCCAGGGGGGTCAAAATATATTCCTCCCCCCCCCCCACCTCCCCCCCACACACACATACCACGATTGTAAATCTGATAATTGTTAAATGTTGGAAGAAAAAAAATTATAAGGCAAACTAGAAGATTAAAAATTAGACTTCTGTCAAGGGGAACATAGTTTGATAGTTAGAATGTACTAAAACTCCTTTCACGTCATGTAATGCAGTTAGTACCAATAATGTACCTTAAAAAAATGCAAATTATTTAGTAAATTTCAATCAATATTAACCACAAAAAAAAGTTTTCTAAGCCCTTATTCCTACTATATTGTATATAACTATAATTTTGTTTTTCTTTCTGGTTTTGGTTTTATGGTCTGAAGCGTTATACTCGCAATAGACTGGACTACTGGTTATCGGAGAGGATAAGGTTCAAATTTTGTTTGGATTTCTCTTATCCCTCCGGCAGATGAGGGTGCATATTCAGAAATTACCCCCATCCCTATACCATGGATTACACTGTAAAATACTCTTTTGTGTAAAAATTCACAAACCAGAATAATTGTCTACCAAATTTAATTTATTCCCGCAAGGAGAATGAAATCTCTGGATTAAGTGGGGGTGCTTCTATTAAAGGTAACTTTTTTTTAACAGTTATCAAAAGGTTACTTAAATAGCTCTTTATTAATCCATCTCGTGGTTATGTTTTCCCACTTTACACAAGTGAGTGAACTGACCTTTATGGTAACATTTATAAGACATATTTATGAGTCGGATTTATAAAGACAAACGTTCGAGTTACTTGTGGACGTTCAGAAAAGGACAAAGTTGGCGGGAACACAACAGGCCTAGGTACTACGGCTATCCTGATGTGTTCACAATCATTGTTTATACTTGTTGGAGCTGTAGATGGAGTGTCAAAAAGAAACTTTTCTACCCTAAAATATACATCTAGAGTAAATTAGGATTTTATAGGAAATAACTTTTATATAATACGAACATATTTTTTTTACGGTCAACATTGATTATATTTGACGCTATTATTATAGTTTTATTTTTCTAAAGAATGTGACAGCTGCAGACAACATTATTTGACGCATGAATACGTGAAATTTGCAACACTTCTAGAGGTCACATATGGTTCTCCTTATTGAAATTGGACTGCAACCAACATTGACAAAGGGCCACTCTATTTAGCTTAAAGATGTACAATTTAAGGCCATATGTACAGAATTTTTTTTTTTCGTCATTCGAAAGAGTTTTATTCTATGAAATATTAAACATCAAAAATTTATTTTAAACTATTTTTATTCAAGAGCTATGAGGGTAAGAAACTTCAATTTTTACGTTTTCCAAATCAAGTTTTAGGCTAAACTTTTTGAAATAAAATTTTGAAAATTAAAATTTAGTATCTTTAATACTATACCTAATTGATAAAGCTGGGATTTTACCGTAGTTATTAGCATACTCTATATAAATATACTCAAAGTTTCCTTAAAATCAACACAATTCAACAATTGTTTATTAATACTAATTCATCTATAAATATATAATATTAGTATTCATGCGATGTATTGATGTGTATACTTAAGATTAAAAATATATTCAGATTTAAATATGCAAAGTTTTACTGAATAACTTGATTTGCGTATGACATAAAAATATGCACTGAAATTCCAAGTTCGCTGACGGGATCAAAACTTTGTAGGGAAGTGTAGCTTAGTCGACAAGAACGGTTGATAGCCCGCCTCCACAGCAGTTACACCAGCTGTATTATCACAAACACACAAGTAATCTGCAGTCCTTGCGAGATTCGAGATTTCTGTTTGAACGATCATTCACAAGTTGTCTCTTAAAATAGTTAGACTCATATTAATAATAATATTTAGAAACGCGTCTTACTAACCGTTCGGGTAGAATCATATTGTAGTGATATTAATATTTATACCACTATCAGGGTTATTTCATTATTAAAACATGTTGTAGTAATTTTTAGATTTGTGTTTTATTTGTGATCTCTGTGAACCGTAAACACTATATATAATTATTAAAATTATAAACAATGGTTCCTTCCATCACAACCTGGAAAACGTCTAGCTTTGAAACCGAGTACGGGCATAATATAATGTATTATATAGGCAGATAGGCTTTATGTTTGTTTTATATGTTAGGGGTTTCCAGAATCAGTAACATAGAATATACGATCTAGTAAACAATAAATGGCTGTAAGCGATCGCCCAAGGTTTCGACACATTTCATATCAAGAATGATGAAATAAATATTTAACATTTAAAAACACTTTTTACAGCCATTGTATAAAAATTCTTTTTCATGAAAAAATTTCAATTTAGGCAATTTATAGTGTTTAAACTAGTTCAAAAAGCTAAGAAATTAAGTCATTATTAATGCAGAAAAAGGCATTATTTTATATAGTTTAAATTGGCAAAACTTATTACTCTGAATACATTAATATGCATATGGAAAAAATAATTTCACAATCTTCAAATTAGTGAACACTGCACTTATTATTTTCAATTAAATTATTTATGTTTTTACTATAGGTATAATATTTATACTGTCAGTCAGACTTAGATCTTGGTTCATATGGGATTATCTGCATGATAAATTTGATTGATTAATTACATTTTTATAACATTAAAATTTTGTGATTATTTACATTTTAAATCATATGGGCGATTTTCCTCAAAATAGTTAGGCCTAGGTTATAGGTAAATATAATGTGGGCATAAATGGTGATTATGAAAGCATTAATATATATATATATATATATATATATGCACTTTATCTTAAGAAGCAAACCCAAAAAGTTAAGTGGTTACAATTAAATTGATTATATTGTTCAAATATTTGATAATTTTAGGAATATGGCAAGTTTCTACAGTTAAATAGAATTATTGAATTCTAAGACATATACAACATCCAGAAGAAGGCCGAGAAGTGTTCAAATAATAAATACTACGCCCTTACCAGAAATCGATCCCGAAGCTCTTTGCACTGTAGACCATCCCACTAGCGACTGAGCTAACGTGTCGGGCTATAATACTATAATTATATCACATTTATAGCCTGTATTTTCTTACGTTCTCTCCTACAACTGTCAAACTGTTAATTAAGTGGCCTCTTATTATTATTATTATTATTATTATTATTATTATTATTATTAGCACCGCGTCTTACTACCCATTCGGGTTATACGCACTTACGCTAATGTGTAATGGTAGGGTGATTGTGAGATGAAATGAAGGACCTACAGTTTAACAAGGAATCCGAACCACGGTGGAGACCTGGCATTCCCCACATTCACAAGATGTCTTGTCAGAGGTGAAGGAAGGGTTTGGTAATCAGATAAATCTGTGCCGGGACCGAGGATTGAACCCCGGCCGCCAGCACTGAAGTCTGACACCTTACCCCTAGACCACCAGGTCACCGAGTGGCCTCTTGAAAATATGCTTAAGGGCATTAGTACCACTAGCAACTCTAGAGCTTCGCATGGATACATGACTTCAGCTTTATCATGGTAGTGTACGTCAAGCAGCCTTGTTGTGTCGGCACAGAAGCACAGACGTAAGCTGATACTCCTTGGGTCAACTGTTTGAACTTAGTGTTTGATAATTTCGTTGGCTGGTCAGTGATGAAGTATCCGAGTAGCAAGGGCCGGGAATTGTTGATTAGCTTGCAAAAAGAGCAATCCATTCATTCTTCGGTTACATTTCTGGCTGGATATCCGTCATTTACGTCCGTAGTTGGTCTATCATTATGAAAAGGTCAAGATTTTATGATTACAATCTTTGTTCTGGATTGTTCCGTGAAGATTTTCGTTTGTTCCATTTTGATAAACCCAAAAATGATATGCTTATTATATTGGGGGGAATCTTTACGGTAGACCTCCCCCCCCCACATACATTTGGAAAATTGACATTTTCATTGTTTCGTTGTTTGTTCCGAATTGTTCCGCAAAAAGTTTCGTTTGCTGTGTATTTGTTCTTGCACAAATAGGACGTAAATTTGACACTTTCTTTACTCATGAGGGGCCAACTTCATGGAAACATCTCACCCCCACACACTTTTGAAAATTCATGGCGTTTTGATTGCAATCGTTTGTTCCTTGCTTGTTCCGGATTGTTAGACACATGTTTTTGCTTGTTCTGGTTTGAAAAACCCACAAATAGTATGTTTACATTGGGGAAGAGGGGCCAACTTCATGGTAGCCCATTCTGGTTTGAATAAGATCGAGGCACTTATGTTAAATTAGTATATTTTTAAATGATATCGATATTTTATAATCTATAAATACTCAAACCTATTGTTTTTAATCAAATAGTTGTAGGAATGATAAGATAATGTTGAAAATGAACTATGTATCCTATTTGTTTGTCATGTTTGTAAAATCTACATAAACAATTAGACGCTGAAATTAAACGATGGGATGGGATTTTTTTTAAACTAAATTTTTGTAAATCAATATTATATTTACCAGAATGCAAGAGTTTAGCTGTTAAAAGACTTTATTGCATAGCTATTTTTTATTTTCCATTTGTAAAGGCACGTGTTTGATATAGTTATGTGCATTCATTTCGATTTTTTGTTTTAATTTCTTAGTTTGGTTTTTTTGGCAAATTTTTAGCAATTTTTTAGAATTTCAGGCTATTCTATAGATATTCTTAATAACTTTTTTTGGAAATTTATTCTAGGTCCTGTTAGTAAACTTTGATTTGAAAAAATAATTTTTACTGTCGAGGAGTTTCTTAATCTTTTTTGTAAGTGTCAGTTGGAACAATTGACATTTCCTTCCAATCATGTCTCTTTGCGGTCAAAGGTACTATTTACTACATCATAACAGTAATAGTAGCAAACAAAAGGAGGGTGCGATGTCAATACTTTATGATAACCTAGCTATGAGCTCTCTTGAGGGGGTGAGGGAAGGAGGGTATCTTTCGGTAATTTCACAACAGCCCAATTAGACGAAACCAATATTTTGAAGCTTAGGAGGAAGTAAGGCCTAAAAAAATACTTTTCTTTACTATGAGTTTTATGGCATGCAATAAGTTGAAGACCAAGTTTTGTTATTTCTGACTTGCTCCGCCATTTTATTGTTTTTTTGTGCATAGTGAGCGAATCAAAGACATTATTTTTCATACTTTGACACAGAGGGTGGGACATTCTTATACAGGTCGCACATACAAAAGGCCATCATCTCTAGTGACACTAGTTTATTTAGCGTTTGTAAGAGATCTAAGAACTAACAAACTAAAATATAATGCACAATAATCTGGAACAAACTAATAAAGTTTTAAAATAAAAAATAAAAATTTTGTTATATTTTATCCAGTTGAGGTGAGGAAACGGAGCTTAGCATATTGATAAAAATATAGTAATTTTAAAACTATCAACATGAAATAAACACATTTTTAAAAGAAATTCAGAACGAAATAAAGATAAACATGTTAAGGAACACAAACAAAATAAAAACAAACTTTAAACAAAAATAGTTCAAGTTTTGTAATAATGTGAGAGAGCTACTACTAGAAAAAATTATCGAGGCTTTACAAAAGGAATAAATGGAAATCTTCGCAAAAAGAAATTTAAAACTAACCAAGAACGTATTATTGTTTGCAAAGATAAAATACTATTTTTAAAAGTTGCATGTGTTCATGTGGAGAATATGGATGCCATAGAGCGTCAATCTACGCTCCTAGTGTAAATAAATCTTGTGTTGTCCTGTCAAAACGAAATGTGCGTTTTTTCAGGAACCTTCCGGAACAAACGAAGAACAAATTATTGCAATCATAAAAATATGGATTTTTAAAAGATGGGGGAAGGGAGTCAACTTCATTGACGTGCAATGTAAACATACAATTTATGGGCGTATAAAGACATATCAAACTATTTTTTCCTGAACAATCCGGAACAAACGAAGAACAAAAATTGCAATCATAAAATTTATTTTTTAAAGGTTTTTAGGGGGAAAAGATGGTGAGGCAGCTTCGTGGAGATACAAAGTAAACATATCATTTGTGAGCATATCAATACGGAAAAACAGATTATTATTTTTTTGCGGAACAATCCGGAACTAACGAAGGAAACAGTATTGTAATCATAAAAAAAATTGTTTTTAAAAGAGGAGAAGGGTGAATTCATGAATGTCAAATGTAAAGTATAGCTAATTTTGGGGACGTATCAAAAGGTAAATAATTTTTTTTTTAACAATCCGAAATAAATGATCGCAACCATAAAAATTTCATTTCTCAAAAGTGAGGGGAAGATATCGTAAAGTTGGCACTACCAATGTAAACATACCATTTGTGGGCCTATTAAAACGGACAAACGAAATTTTTGCTGGACAATCCGAAACAAGCGAATGCAATAGTAAATACATGAATTTTTCAAAGTGGAGGGGCTACCGTAAAGTTGGCCTCTCATGAGTAAGCAAAGTGTCACAAGTTCATGTCCCATTTGTGCAAGAACAAATGCAGAACAAACGAGTCTTTTTGCGGTATAATCCGGAAACAAACGATCGGAAAACATAAAAATGTGATTTTTTAAAAGTGTGTGTGGGGGGGGGGGCGGGGGGGGGGGGGGGGGGGCCGGGGGGGTGTTACCGTGAAGTTGGCCCCACCAATGTAGACATATCATTTGTGGGCCTATCAAAACAGAACAAACGAAAATATTTGTGGAACAATCTGCAACAAGCGAAAAACAAACGATTGCAATAAAAAAAACTTGAATTTTTAAATTGGGGGAGAGGGCAACTTCGCGGACGTGTTTTTTTTTTACAGTTGGTACCTACGTATGGTACAAATTGTGGGATTATTTAAGAAATATTAAATATCTATCCATGATTCCTGTTATATTATTTTTGACGGAGGTATCGTTCTCATCAATAATCTAGGTATGTCATCGTCACTTTCCTATACAACTCAAAATTCTTAATTTTCTATTGAACTAATCTCACAACTATCATCTTCAGAGCTTTGGAATTCTGAATCGGTATTAGGGCCTAAATTATCATTTTGAAATGTATATTATTTATTCTAATAAAAACCAGGCCAATAATGATTTTTCATTAGAGATAAAGCGTATTATAAAGATAAATATGTTTTATACAACAATATAAGCTGTAATTTTATATATATATATATACACCAGAGAGAGAAAATTGGACAAAACTGATGATTACGTTGTTCATTTGTGCAAGTCATGTGACATATAATAATATATTATTTCAAAGTGAGCATATATTATATAAAGCCAAACTTCGATAAGGACTTGAATCGGTTGGTGAATCAGGTAGAAAATATGTATTCAAAAAATTACTAGGAACTTGCAGCAATAAACTAGAGTTTACAATAAAAAGGTGGGTTTATTAATAATTTACCTAGACAAATAAAATATATATATAATTTTTACAAATTTTTAGGTGGCTTTCCACATGTGTTCTCTTTCTATAGTTTTGCAATCCACTCTCCAAGTAAATATGGTGCATTTACTATTAAATTGTGTTTCCTTCTCCTTGCACCCTAGAATAACTCAAACCTCAAAACCTAATCACTAAATAATTCAAAGGGTCTAAAAACATTGGAGAGCGATTATATATAAGTTACATCTTATTTACCCGCCTCGGTGGCGTAGTTTGTCTAACGCGCTTGTGTTGAGATCGACTGCTGAGGACGGGGAGATCGAGGTTCAAATCTCAGTCGGGTGAACCTTCCCAATTCCTAATCCATTTGCGTAATTAGTACTTAAAGCGTATAACCCGAAGGGTAGTAAGACGTGGTGCTAAATATTATTATTATTATTATTATTACATCTTATTTGGATAAGAATGTTTCAGTTATTTTGATTAAATTAATCCAAATAAAAATCGTTCTCTCTCTCACACATAATTTTTTATGAGTCATATGTAATAAAATACATTCCTTAGTGAATGAAATAATTATTTTATTACATTATTTATTTGCAAAAAAATAATAAAAAAATGTGTAGAAAGACTGTCGTTACAATAGTAAATAGCGGTTTTTCATTTGAGGTAAATTCAAAGTGCTCACACTCTTGCAAATGCAAACATCAATTGCTACTATAATATCATACTTGGGCCTAAAATTACTCTCTAAGTGAGTTAAAAATGCATAAATAATTAACACTATACCTTTCTATATTGTTTAGGTCCCCAACTGGATATCTCACTAATTGGCACATCATCATTATAGACTACTTATATAGGAGCTACAACGTTTAACTTGACCTAATTATACCCTTATAAGTGGAATTAACAGAGAAATTCTAAATATACCAATAGAATTTCAAAATTTAAGTAATATAAAATGCTGGAAAAATTGCAAGCTTAAACGTAGATTCTTGCATTCACACAATTTTTAAGGCGATAAATAATCTATTTCTTATCAAGCATATTTTCAAGAGGCCACTCGGTGACCTGGTGGTCTAGGGGTAAGGTGTCAGACTTCAGTGCTGGCGGCCGGGGTTCAATCCTCGGTCCCGGCAAAGATTTATCTGATTACCAAACCCTTCCTTCACCTCTGACAAGACATCTTGTGAATGTGGGGAATGCCAGGTCTCCACCGTGGTTCGGATTCCACGTTAAACTGTAGGTCCTCCATTTCATCTCACAATCACCCTACCATTACACATTAGCGTAAGTGCGTATAACCCGAATGGGTAGTAAGACGCGGTGCTAATAATAATAATAATAATAATAATAATAATAATAAGAGGCCACTTAATTAACAGTTTGACAGTTGTAGGAGAGAACGTAAGAAAATACAGGCTATAAATGTGATATAATTATAGTATTATAGCCCGACACGTTAGCTCAGTCGCTAGTGGGATGGTCTACAGTGCAAAGAGCTTCGGGATCGATTTCTGGTAAGGGCGTAGTATTTATTATTTGAACACTTCTCGGCCTTCTTCTGGATGTTGTATATGTCTTAGAATTCAATAATTCTATTTAACTGTAGAAACTTGCCATATTCCTAAAATTATCAAATATTTGAACAATATAATCAATTTAATTGTAACCACTTAACTTTTTGGGTTTGCTTCTTAAGATAAAGTGCGCATATATATATATATATATATATATATATATATATATATATATATTAATGCTTTCATAATCACCATTTATGCCCACATTATATTTACCTATAACCTAGGCCTAACTAATTTGAGGAAAATCGCCCATATGATTTAAAATGTAAATAATCACAAAATTGTAATGTTATAAAATGTAATTAATCAATCAAATTTATCATGCAGATAATCCCATATGAACCAAGATCTAAGTCTGACTGACAGTATAAATATTCTACCTCTAATAAAACATAAATAATTTAATTGAAAATAATAATTGCAGTGTTCACTAAATTGAAGATTGTGAAATTATTTTTTCCATATGCATATTAATGTATTCAGAGTAATAAGTTTTGCCAATTTAAACTATATAAAATAATGCCTTTTTCTGCATTAATAATGACTTAATTTCTTAGCTATTTGTACAAGTTTAAACACTATAAATTGCCTAAATTGAAATTTTTTCATGAAAAAGATTTTTTATACAATGGCTGTAAAAAGTGTTTTTAAATGTTAAATATTTATTTCATCATTCTTGATATGAAATGTGTCGAAACCTTGGGCGATCGCTTACAGCCATTTATTGTTTACTAGATCGTATATTCTATGTTACTGATTCTGGAAACCCCTAACATATAAAACAAACATAAAGCCTATCTGCCTATATAATACATTATATTATGCCCGTACTCGGTTTCAAAGCTTGACGTTTTCCAGGTTGTGATGGAAGGAACCATTGTTTATTATTTTAATAATTATATATATATATATATAGTGTGTTTACGGTTCACAGAGATCACAAATAAAACACAAATCTAAAAATTACTACAACATGTTTTAATAATGAAATAACCCTGATAGTGGTATAAATATTAATATCACTACAATATGATTCTACCCGAACGGTTAGTAAGACGCGTTTCTAAATATTATTATTAATATGAGTCTAACTATTTTAAGAGACAACTTGTGAATGATCGTTCAAACAGAAATCTCGAATCTCGCAAGGACTGCAGATTACTTGTGTGTTTGTGATAATACAGCCGGTGTAACTGCTGTGGAGGCGGGCTATCAACCGTTCTTGTCGACTAAGCTACACTTCCCTACAAAGTTTTGATCCCATCAGCGAACTTGGAATTTCAGTGCATATTTTTATATCATACGCAAATCAAGTTATTCAGTAAAACTTTGCATATTTAAATCTGAATATATTTTTAATCTTAAGTATACACATCAATACATCGCATGAATACTAATATTATATATTTATAGATGAATTAGTATTAATAAACAATTGTTGAATTGTGTTGATTTTAAGGGAACTTTGAGTATATTTATATAGAGTATGCTAATAACTACGGTAAAATCCCAGCTTTATCAAATAGGTATAGTATTAAAGATACTAAATTTTAATTTTCAAAATTTTATTTCAAAAAGTTTAGCCTAAAACTTGATTTGGAAAACGTAAAAATTGAAGTTTCTTACCCTCATAGCTCTTGAATAAAAATAGTTAAAAATAAATTTTTGATGTTTAATATTTCATAGAATAAAACTCTTTCGAATGACGAAAAAAAAAAATTCTGTACATATGGCCTTAACACAATCTTTCAAAAGTGGAAGTTTGACGTTTGAGTAAAATTTGTAAATTTTTGAAACTGCTAAATAAGGTTCTTGTCTTGGTACACTCACCATTGGGAACCTTGACCAATGTGTCGGTCTTTCCCTATTCTGGTCTACCAGTGACGAGGAGGTTGGGGTTCGAATCCAAGCTGGGTATACTTGAGTGGTTTTATATTAATAAAATGGTTGTTAACTCTCCCCACGATAGTGCGGTTGACTCCTAATCCTCACTCCTTTGGTGTAAATGAAGGCGGACAATCATGACAGGTAGTGATTAGGACTCGGTGCTAGGAAAGCAAAAGGTTTTTTGCTGTGATGAGCTGACAATAATCTCATTTTAATAGTAATTAGGGCCTATGGGGTGCCAAAAAAGTTACTATATTTATTTTCACGTATTCATACGTCAAGTAATGTGATCTGAAGCTGTTGCTTTTAATTTATATAAGGGGCCGTTCATAAAATACGTACGCATATCGGCGGTGGTAGGGGCCCGCCGCGACGATGGAAGGAGCAGTCAGATAATGCATGAGTCACATTACAACCAAGCATATAGGACATAGTTCTGTGTTCCGACTGCGCGCACATATTAACAAACAATGATCGACAGACACATTCACTTTGATCACCATTCACCGAGCTTGGTGAACACGTGCGAACACGTTTCAATAAAAGGGCTATATAGTCTCTACAATTAAGAACACCATTTAAATAGGGGAAGGGTGTTTTGAGTGATATTGTGACGTAGAAAGAGGGACTACAAAATTGTAACTGTGTGACAAGGGTTGGGGGTAGGGGGTAAAAAATAATAATAGTAGTACGTAGTTTATGGACAGTCCCTTAACAATACCTATAAAATAACACTAATAACAATAGCAAAATGTTATCAGTGTTTACCGAAAAAAAGTTTGTTTTTTTATAAAAATCCTTGTCTATGGCGATGTTATTGTAGCAGAGCGTGATGTATATCTGAAGGGGCCGGACTGGAGGGCACTCCCGTTGATTGCCTCGGCGGACTGTGGGAACGGGTCAGCGGATCGAAGCCGTGTGTCATTTCTATTGACAACTCGGCTGGGAACGCTCCTAGGGCCGCTCTTTAAAAATGCAGTTGGCGGCCGTGTGTGGAAGGTTAATGGGTTGTAGCCGGATGTGTCGTTTACAGCTTTACACGACCCGATGAGCCGTAATTTTCCCGGATATTAGCAGTTCCCTATTTGTTTATCTCTAGTTTCACTCTTTATCGTGCAACCCATTTAAAAACTTGATGAATTAAAATTACTTGAGGTATTTTTTTTTTAATATAAGGAAGCGTCTGTGATGGACATGTGGAAATCATTGACTTACTTACTATGAGCTTTCATTAATTTTTCAATTGTGTGAGTGAGCTATCAGGGATCTCCTCCATGTCAATGTGTCATCCCGGATATCTCAGCCGGTAGAGTGGTCGGCGCGTAAAGCTGGACGGCCAGGGTTTCGAACCCTTTCCAGGTGTAATTATTTTTCAGTAGTTACCCAAACCAAAATAGCTACCTTCTTGTTCGTATATGAAATACGTCACTCCTAGTTAGGTTACGAACTGGAAGTACAAGGATTGTGGCATAGAACCTCAGAATAGACCATATGCCCACCGTTGGGGACATGTTCGATTTTGAAGCTTCAGGAAATTGAAATTGATGAACAAGTTTGAACATTGCATTGAATGCTTTTCATAAACTGTATACAAATAATTAAAGAACAAACAAATATAAAGGAGCCTTAACAAATGCATTATGGTATGTGTTCTTATTTTTTGAAGTCACATAATTAGTGTAAGAAATATACTTTGTTCTTCTTAAGGCCCCATGGGAACAAACGATTATCTTCAAGAAATTTTATTATTTTGCATTTTTTTTTGGAAACGGTTTGTCCAAGAATAGAAGCATGTTGATTAAGTTATACTTTTTATATACACCTCTCCCCTATAATTATTTTAACCGTGATCAACTATCGATAATATTAACTTTTTCAACTGCCGGTTTCATAACAAAAAATAAGAAAATGTAACAATTAATAAACATCGATACATCATTTTAGAAGGGGTGTTGAAAATATTAACATAAAAATATCGATGGAAGTAAGTTAACACTCCTATAAATAATTGTACCTGAGTAACGAATCTTAGAAGTTGGAAATGTCCTTGAGATTAGTGATGTAGCCACATCAAGTACCATATTCGTAAATTTAAAAATAACACCTGGAGACGGGAATTCAACCCAGGACTCTTGGCTAAGCTTGCCAATGCTCTAAAGCAGTGGTATCAAGTTCAAACTAGTCGAAGGACCAGAATCACAAACTCTGGACGTGTTGCTGACCACAGCCCATACAAATATGTTTGCTTAGATCGCATCTTAGTACCCTTCCGGATTACGCACATTTTAATCACGCTTATAAGTAATGGAGGAAGAAGATATCATTTAGAGGAAATGTAACCGCATTTGAGAACGTGAAAAACATATAAACCACCCTTTGTACATCGATCTGGAATTCAAACTTACTGCCCAATGCCTGCAAACTGGATCATAAGAATCTGACTTTCAAACCGCGCACCCACCGATGTATCTCTCTATAGCTATTTGATGTTATAGATCTAAAATCTTTAATGCATTTTTAAAATATTTAAAAATTTATATTCTCTTAGATGTTTATGCGAATTAGCAAAATACTAGAAACAGTATTTATTAAATTATGCAAATAAAAATTCCCACACTCAAGTATTTAAAGTGATAGAATATTTCAAACTGTGCTATTGTTTTATATGTTTTTTTGTTATTAATATTTATGTACACACTAAAATTAAACTATTATGTTTTTTTTGTGTGTTTGTGTGTATACGACTGTAGGCTGGATAGTAATATAAAAGTATTGCAGACAAGAGGACTGGTTAGCTTTATCAGCTTTATCTCGGGCTGGATGCGGCCGTGAGTTTGCGGACCTTGCTCTTAAGCATAACTACAGATTATATAACTTGACGCATTACTTTAAAGTTGTTTTATTTCTATAAATTATTATTGCCATCGTGATCCTTTTAGCCTAAACTATTTATACACATTGTAGACTGTAGGGGTGAGGTATTATTAATAAACCTATTATGTACGATTCTCGCAGTAGACTAGACTGACTATAACGGGGGAGCTCAAGGTTCGACTCTCGGTCGGGTGTCCTAAAAATATAGGGTACGATAAAGTAGGCCTACTATCATAGCTTTAGATTGAAAAATATTGCCGAATATACTGAATATGCTGATATTACTGAATATTGCTGATTTACTGAATATTGCGAATATTACTGAATATTTTTTCATAAGAGTAAGTTGAACCTCCGAGAGGAAAAATTGTTACATCCTGTCATCCTGATCTCAATTAAAATTTATTTTCATTACCAGTTTAAACACATTTTTAAACATTTTTTTTTTAGCTTGAACATGATCCCCCTCCCCCCGGCCTCACTTTGGGTGAAAAATAAAGTTTAAAAGGTTGTCGTGTGTCAGATTCCAATTAACATACACAGGGTCCATGAATTTGCATGGAACCTTTTCTCGTTTGCAAATTGGATCCCCACACCCCCGTTTCGCCCCCTTTCCCAAAAATCTGTTGTTTTATTTCATATTCGCGTGGTTGGCCGGATTAGCTGATGTTTCCCACGGCCGTCAATCAATAAATAGATGTGTTGTGAAGCTCTATATGCTGTTCGTATTTTGAGATCTGACCTTGTGTGCTGTGTAATTAACCCCTCGCTGGTTGAACTACGCGGTCAGCTTTTTAACCTTATTTATTTTATTGGTGAGGGGGAGCTATCGATTAAAGTTTGCACACTAGCCCTTCCCCTGGAACGCCAATACATATTTACAGTTTTGTTAGAGTACGAATTTAAATATGATTAATAAAAATATTGATATAACTACAACGGATTTTTTTTTCCATTGTATTATTACTATCTCTAGGTGTTTACGTATTTTAATTACGTTAATGGACTAAGAAGGTAAAATTTACCCAATTTTAAAATTTACCTGAGTTAGATTGGATGTGGGGGAAAAACATCCTCAGCATACTAGTCCGGGATTCGAGCCCCTACCTTTCCATCGCCGGCAAACTAGATTAGATTAGCCTGACATTTAGACCGCGTATCCAACTGATTTGGCTTGCAGCTCATAATAATTATGAATATATTAATACTACCCTCATTGGTGGGCACGTTGTCTGCCTTGCTTTGTCTATGACGAGTGGGTCGGGCTCAAATCTCAGCCGGATGTTTTCTCATTAGGGTTTTTCCTAAGTTATTTTCCATTCTATTCCTACGCAAATTTGATTAAATTCGTTATACATTTTACTTTCCGCATCCCAATTCCATTATTATAGTTAAATGTGGAAAGCCTTGGCAAGTATTAACATGCGGTGTAAATAAAAAGGCTTATTTATTTAATTTTTATATTTTATTAAATTGTGTTATTTGTTACATATATATTTCCACATCTTTGTATTTTCTATAATATACTTTCCTCGCCCCTCCTTCAACTAAGTCGTTAGTGAATATAGTGTTAAACGTAAGAGTAAATAATGATTTAGTCATGTTTTCCATTCGAGTGTTGATATCTGTGAGAGGATGATCCGTGGGATACCACTGAGAACTGGTTTGATGTCCACCTCAGTGGTCTTGGGGTAAAGTGTTCGCATCAGAACAGAATGCCTGTGGGTTCAAACCAAGCCAGTATCGATGGATTTTTCTCCAGCGATAAAAATCCGTAGCACAACTTCCTTCGGAGGGGAAGAAAAGCCGTCGGTCCCCATGTCGATTGTGGCAAATAAAAGATCCCTGAAAGATACGTGAAAAAATTGATGGGCCCTTTCGCTCTCGCTCATAGAAATTATCGTCTTCTGATATAATCATTCGGTTAAGAAAGTGTACGTTAAATACTAAGAATTTTTTTTTTTTGCTGAAGATGGTGTTGAGGGGGTTGGGGGCGTCACAGTGACAGCTGAGTTGAGTTGAGCGATTAAGCTGCTGGTTTCATCTCGTCTCGTCTTCCTTGCTCGAAGCTTGCTCCGCGACGATGATAGATTGTTCCTAGTGTCATGTTATCTCTCTCTCTCCTCTTTGGAGACATTGTTTCTTAAACAGGATCGGAGGGAAGCTCTTCATGCACTTCGGGCTGGTTCATAACTTGACGTCTACTCGAGGTCTCTGCCATTTTGCAAACAGTAAAATAACTCGGTGACACACATTTTATCTTACCAGGGAGTCGAACGGATCCATTATAGTTATCGGTTATGGTTCTTGTTCAAGTTTTTCCAGTAAACATTTTAAGGTTTCGTTTCTGGTTCCGGCTAGAGGAAAATAAAAGTCCCTGTTCTTTTTGGTTCTTAATTAGGTGCCGGTGATGGTTCTTTTTTTATTTTTTATTTAATAATTAATTACCATTATTACATTTGTAAATAGAAAAGTACATTAAAATAATCTACAACAAATTAAAAGGTATCTATATAAATAAAATCCACATACATCCGGCTTTAACAAAAAAATTCCCAATAAATAAAAAATAGAATATTTCAAAATAATAATAAATTAAAGAAACAAGGGCATAAAATGCAATTTTTAAAAATAATTTAAGAACTGAAAGTAGCCTTCATATATATCAGTTTCAACTCCTGTTTTGGTTCCTTAAAATTAACTGTTTATTTTATTAATCGGTTTTGGTTCCAGTTCAGCACCCTTGATTTTACTGAATGTGTGACTTTAAGAATTAGAAGTGGGGCAGACAATGCGATCATACACAATTAATACTTAGGCCTCAAAAGCTCAAGTTTTTTTTTACTTTACAAATCCAGAATATTTTAAATGTAAACTCTTCAAGTTTTTTGACCAGCCCATCACTAACTAAGCATTTTCTTGCGAGTGTTTAAAGTCTGCTATAGCTTAACGATGAAAAGTTGTCAGCCATATTTGTATATAATTATAAAAGTATATGAAATTGGAACATGATCAGGGCCACCTTTAACAACTTGAGGCCCTGGGCAAAAGCTATCGTGAGATTTATCCAATGTAAAGAGACAGACAGACAAATGCAAATTTATAGAGTTAAAACGAAGAACTCTCTATTCAATCGTTCAATAAATCAAACCACATGATTATGTTTTATTTGTTTTTACACTCTGATCATCTACACAAGAGTAGCCTATACGAGCGCACAAGAAAAACAAAAAAAATCCACCCCAATTTGTTTTTTTGATCTGTTACCTAATCAAGCGCGAGCCCCCTTTCACCCACCCCTCAATTGCGGGGTTCTATGTGGTCACACTGTTTGCACACCCCTGAGGGGGGCCCTTAACATGATTATTATTATTGGAGTATGAGACTTTTGAAAAAAAGTAATTTTTAAGTAACTAACATGTAATTAAATTATAGCAGTAGCTTTGCTGACGAGTATGGCCTCGCATGCTTGAACGGTGGTATACAAACTGGAACTATTTATATACTTAGTATCTTAGGGAGAACTTCTATCAATCACACCAGTATTCGTTGACTCAATTTTAAATCATATTTATTACACTTCATTAAAGTGGGGGTGTAAGGAACGTTAGAAGAGGCCAGTGTTTTTACAGTTTTTATAGCAAATATTTTTTGGCCAGAATAAATCAATTCTCCAGTAGAAACATAGATTTATTCGTACATGGTGGTATCAACATTTGTCATGAGCATAGCGGCATTAGATGATACACTTTTTATAAATAAAAAGAAAAGTTGTCATTAAGTTCCTGGATAACCGTGACAGATAATTAATCAACAACTGTTGGTGTTACCATGTGTAGAAAATTAAACTCTATTTGTACTGGAACAATATTTGATAAATTATGTTTTGGTATAAAAACCGCAAAAACAACTACCATTTCTCGTGTCCCAGACCCCACCTTATACATATTACGTAAAATTCATTATATGTTCATGAAAAAAACCCAAGTATTTTTGGCATAATGTTTTGCCTCTAAACAGCGGACAACCAGCGTTTAATGTTGGCCTCGTGTGCAGAAATCAACAATCAGTTCATTCCTTTTCTTTTCCAACGCATTGAACTGCTCGACCACCAGTTTGGGTCTGGGTAGCAAGACATTTGTGTATTTATACCATTTTAGGCATCCCCACCTATTTCAATGGTCGAACGATCTAAGGCGTCACTCTCGGTTTAGGCTTGCCTGCTGATGACTGGGAGATCAGGGTTTGAATCCCGCTGAATCTACATAGTGTGTTTTTTCCAAAACAGTTTCCCACTTTACTTTCACACTAATGCGGATCAATTACCTCTAAAATGCTTCCTTCCTCATCCCTGCCCCTTTAGAGTAATTATCATGTATGCGTATAACCTGAACATAGGTTAAGAAGCGGCGATAAAAATAAATAATAGACATCTCTTGAGACCAAACCAAGTCCTTTTGGTTTAAAACATTTCATTACCTTTTCATATATGGAGCTCTGACAGGTGACCCAAAATCCTTTTGCAAAAACAATTACCTTATCACCTAGATTTAAATTACCTAAATAAGGCCTTTAAGTATTTAATTCAAATACTTGAGTGGTGTATGGGTATCTAGGTAACAGAGTCCAAAACAATGAAATAGGACCTAGTGGTGGTTTCCCTAACCACTCTAACACAGGAATAATAAGTTCCCAGGTTTGGTTCTGATATATTTTGAGCTTTATCAATCGTCCATTGTATTGCATTTTTTTTAATCTTGGGATAAGTTTATTTACTATTGTGTCTTTCTCGGCTTCATGTTCGGCTGGTGTGATTGATTATGTATCGAGACTGAAGTCCAAAGTCTGCCCTGAAACCCTGAAAATAACTTTCCCATCCTATTTTCAGATGAATGCTTGAGCATTCCTTCTTAAATAATTTTGTAATCCCTATTCCATGATAATTAATGATTTGTTAAACTTACAACACAATACATTTATTTATCTCATACGTGACTTGTTTAATTTTGGTTTTTAATGATTTCTTTTTATTCATTTACAGTACATAAGTATATCTCTTTGATCATTCCTATTTGGCTGGTGAAGCTAAAAAGTTTTAACTGAGGACAACAAGTAAACTAAACTGGTTTTCAAGTTATTTGGTTTAATATAGGTCACAAGGTTCATCTTAAGAGACAATACTCTACGACTTGTCATTGTTCAAATGACATTCATTTGAGTGTGGTATGTTACTATTCTGGTTGAATCTGGTTATTGCCTTTATGTGGTGCATGTCTTCAGAAATATCTTCCTTATAAAGTTTCTAGTGGTACACTCCCGACTAGACTCCAGGGTAAAACGATGAGAAAGGAAAGAGGGTTTTGGGGGTTCATGTGAAAGAGCAATAAATCTTGTCTGTGCTTATCTTTTGAGGAAGGGAATGTTTTGAAAGATTGATTTTCAAAGAGCAAGTTTATTTTTTTCTCACACACTTTTCCTTCCATTTATTTAAAACATTAATTTTATTTTTTATGGATTAAATGGTTAAATATCTTAATTGAATCTTATAAATTACCTAGCATTCTAGGATCGTTAACATTTCAAATTGAAACTGGTAAAATATTGTAATTGTTTGGTAACAGAAAGCAAAACCAAGGTAATTTGTTGATGTTTTTATTTATTTAAAACTGGTATTTGTCCTTTTCGAGAACTTTTTTGGGTTATATGGGGAGGATGGGGGCCGGGGGGGGGATACTGTCTGTAGACACTTTTTCAAACCCCCCAGTTCACTCATTATACCTTCCTAAACAATTTTTTTCAAATCTAGTAAGGCGACCAATGCCCATTTGGTTAAAGGTGAAAACCAAATCACTAAATCTATCCTATTTTACATCTCATTCCTGAAAGTGAAAATAACATGTTAGCCAACAGTAAATAAATAAGCTAAACAAATTGTGTTGTAAATAATTCTGAGTTATTATTAACTTTATTAAAATCCCTATGATGTAATTTTTGTTACAATGATTTTTTTAATATTATGGCATAAGATAATACTAATGTTTCAAAATGCCTGTTCAGGGTTCAACTTAAGTCATTCGACCATCAAAATTTTATTGCGTAATTTTAACAAGCATAATTAATGATTCGCTATATATAGTGATTCACTGATTTCAAATCATTACACTTCATGAGCTATAAGTGGTTAAACTCGCTATTTTATGCTTTTACTGTACCATTGTTAATATAAGGTAAAGGAATAAAAATATGGGGCTGAAATTAGACATTCGTATGAGGTGTACACAATGAAACATTTATATATGATTACTATTAAAATTGTTAATATTATGATTTGAAATCATTGAATCACTATTTACAGTATTTACACTATTATACACGTGTTAAAATTGTGCAGTAAAATGCTGATGGATGAAGACCTTAAACAGAACTCACTTCTCTGCAAACTAATCAGATTGTGGGTTGGTGCGTTTAGATTTAGAATTTCATGTTCCAATTTTTCAAATTATACTTACAGAAGCTCATTTAACAAGTTCTGTAGTTTATAATTTCTACAACTTTTGTTGAATATTTTTGATAAATTGTTTAAAACTTACTAAATCATGGTCAACATTTTGAATATTTCTTTGACTATTTTAATATGATCTGCAAATGGGGTGAGGATGGAATCTCTTTGGCCAATAATTTGTATTATTTTCAGGAAATATTTATTTTATATGTGCGACCTCTACAATAACATTTTATAGTTGAAAAACCAACAGCACTTGTTATATCATTAACTTACCTTTCTGGTTACATTCTCACCAAATTGTTGCCTCTTAATGCTCGTGCACATTTTTATTAATTATATTATTCGCCACAATCATAGTGTTTTCAAGAGATAAAGGTGTAAAAGATAGAAATGTGCATATCATCGGAGCTAAAAATCACTAAATTCTGAAAAGATAGCGGCTTCTCTACAGTAATGTCCTTTCTGGTTTGTTTTGTCATATTGTACACTAGAGGGGGGAAATGAGGGTGTTAAAGAGTACAAATAACTTACATTCGCTTTGAAAGACCCCAAAGATAATTACATACAAATTTGACATCCAGTAAGAGAGCCGTAAAAAGTTTGTACTAAAAAGGATGCCTGGATGAATCAGGGTTGGTACCGTAATTAATTAAATGTCTAAAAACACTTAAACCACACAAAGAGGTTTTATGAGAGGGCATCTGCTGTTGAATAAATCATGACAAGGGTCCAAACTACTCTACAGATACTAAATAACTGTCATAGTAATCACCAGTTTATAAAATATCAAAGCCATATATCTGTACTTTTTCCCCATATAGGATCTTTAGGGACACTTTTAATATAACTTAATACCTTTTGAATATAAATTTATAGTCTTTGTTTTATAAATTAGCCAAATTATTTGACCCGGCTTCATTGCTTACATGGTTTTAAGATTTTATTAAAATTAGAGAGATATTGGAGGGAGAAGGCCCAGCACAGTGGTGGAGGCAGCGGTCGGGCCTTTGATCGGCACTATTAATAATACAAATAATTTGAAGTCTTAGAGGGGCGAATGCCCTGCATTTTCCCGCTTTGGGTGTCCCACCAGCTATAGCATTTGATGAACCATAATATGTTTCGTACATCACTGAAATAAATATTATTGTACACCTTAGTAAAATTTTGAGTTTTGTTTATCATATTTGGAACTTGTTTGTTTTCAGAGATGCTCGGCTTCACGAAGGAGACCAGATCCTAGCCATCGATGGGCAGCCCTTGGACTCAAACATCTCCCACCAGCAGGCCATCAGCATCTTGCAGAAGGCGCGGGGCTGGTGGAACTGGTGGTAGCCCGCACAGGGGCTGAAGAGACCCCGCCCTCTCCTTCCCGCTCTCCCTCTGCCGTCAGCGACACCTCCAAGGCTGGTTCAGACATGGTGGTATGGAAAAATACTTTATTTACTTAACCCTTATAGTGCCATGGAATGATTTGATCGGCTTTGCCTTTTATTGGTGAAAGTGCCAGAACCGATGTGGATGGCCTTACAGATTGCCGCTATTTTCATGGTGTTAAGATGTTATATATAACTAGAAATAAAATATTCTACTCTATTATGTTCTACACAGTTGGCAACATAAATCGCTGGTTACAAAATATGCCACACACAACCTGAAATAAGCTTGGCTCTCTTTCTCTTCTTCTGGCATAGGCAGTGGCACTAAAATAAAAGATAAACTGTAAGGTTAGCGAGCCAATGTTTTTACTACTGTAGATACTCTGCCTCAAACTATGAGGGAAGAACTAAATCGATAGAGAAACTATTCCTGGATAGCTCAGTGGTAAGACAAATGTCCCTTGCTCAATTCCCGTGTCCAGGCCTAATTTTTTCATTATGTTTTTAATTTACATCGTTAATTTGTTTCCCACTCTTACTGCCCTTTGGAAAATCACAGCCTTGAAACTGATCAAAACATTCTACATACATGTTTTAAGTTAAAAGACTATTTTCATAATATATATTTTGGAAATGTTTCATAATCATTATAAGTATTTAAAGTGCAGGATTACTTCTAATAAATTGTTGTCATTTGTTGTTTTCTAATACTTAGCTAAACACTGAATGGGCTCAAGTTGAAGTTATCGACCTAATCAATGATGGCTCTGGTCTGGGATTTGGTATCATTGGCGGCCGCAGCACTGGTGTGGTGGTTAAAACCATTTTACCTGGCGGGGTGGCTGACAGGGTGAGTTATACCTTCTCGTTTCTGTTATACTACGTTTCCATAATAGCCTAAACATGGCTGTGAACAATATGAGTTATTTGAGTATTTCTGTGTTAAATCACTAGTAGGTGCAGGTATAGTTCAATGTGAGTTGCAAAGCATTCATTCTAATGTTAATTGTAATACATCCATACAAGTTGAAGAGTGGATTTTATTGAAACATTTTGTCTTGTAAAGTTTATGATTTGATGTTTAAGCTGGGTTTGGATTCATACATAAACCATAACAAATAGTTATAGCACACAATGCTTACAAATTTGAAACACATTTCTTTCCATAGTAGAATTCACAACCGAAACATAGTGAATAATGGACATTTCTTAAAGTTTATTTAACTCTTTACATACTGTGTATTGACTTGAGTATAGACATTCATTGGTCTTGAGGTGTATCATCCAATGAGAATACGAACAGAGGCTCTAGCCAATTAAAGCACTTGTATATTCAGCAGACAGAAAATATATTTTGTACATATTGTAAATGTTTTTTTGTAACCATACTTGTTTGTAATTATTGAAATTTTATTTTGTAATAGCGTCAATTACCACAGTAATGATTGTAGATAAAGGTGAAAATTAAAGAGGGAATAACAATTTTTTTATTCTGTTATTGATACGTATGTATATCCTTATATTGATATCGGTAATAAAATCAAACCAAAGAAAGAAATTATTTTTTTAATGAAACAGGCATTACTTAAATTATGTTACTTTTATGTTTTAACCTAAAGAATTTAATGATTGAGGTAAAAAGAATTATTTTTAGAAACACTATAAACTAGGGTAGAGATGTTATACCAATTTGTAGAAATAAAAACAAACAATTTATGTAAGACTTTAATCATGACATTTAATCTTAAGTGGCTATGTTTTTTTACGAGTACTATATGATTTGTAAACTGAAAGATATGGACTATATTTTTAACTAGCTATGCAATATGCATTAATCTAAACCCAGCTGTATCGTTCCCAAACTCTTTATCATTTGGCTGCACCATTTATACCCTGGCTTCTATAATGTAGTATTGATAATAATTAATAATAATAAACATTATTAATAAAACCAGGGATTGTGCAATCGGGAAAAAAAAGAAAAGTATATCATATGAAAGGGTTTTTTAAAACCGAGAAAAGCTTAACACAAATAGGTATTGTAATTTACATTTTAAAGAGCAATCAACACACGTTTAAGGTGGATAGCAAAGAATAACATGAACATTTATTTACACTTAAAATGTTTTTAATGAAGTCATGTAAAAATATCATAAATCTTCATCATTTAACAATGCCATAAATAGTAAATTTAAAGAAATAAACCATTTATTTAGAACTGTTAAGTATTCCTGATTAGTCATTAAACTAGAAAACCTAATTACACAATGATTGGAAAAAAACTATTATTTATTCTATGGAAAATAGTTTCAGAAACACTATCATGTGGTTATGTTGGGTATGGCAGTATCATTTTTTAATACAAATAAATGTTAATACACTTTAATCTAACCACCGTCCTGGCGGCGTAGTTGGCTAACGCGCTAGTCGATGTTGAGCTCGACTGCTGAGGACGGGGAGATCGAGGCTCGAATCTCGGTCGGGTGAACTGGGGTGGTTTTTCCTAAATGTTTACCACTCTCCCTCCACCCAAATGCGGGTTCACTTCCTCTAATTCAACCTTCCCAATTCCTAATCCATCAGCGTAATTAGTACTTAAAGCGTATAACCCGAACAGGTAGTAAGACGCGGTGCAGATATTATTATTATTATTTATCTAATTATTTCCATGTTTTACGATATATTTGTTTATGTTTAAGGACAACCGTCTGCAGAGTGGTGACCATATCCTACAGATCGGTGATGTCAACTTGCGAGGGATGGGCTCTGAGCAGGTGGCAGCAGTGTTGCGACAGTCAGGGAGTCACGTGAGGCTGGTGGTGGCTCGCCCTGTCGAGCCCACCTCGCCAGACTATCAGGTACATTGTCTAGCTGACCAATGAAGTAACAGTATTATTACAACATGGGTTGAATTTGATTTCACATAAATAATCTATACACTTTTTTTTATCTCTCAAGTAGAGATGGGTAGAATCCACTATTTCTCGAATCCGAATCTACATTTTATTTTCGAATCTCGAATCCGAATCCTACAAATCGTTATACATTTTTAATGATTTACAAATAGACCTACATTATACAATATAGGCCTAAACTGTGAATTAAGATTTATTTCAATCATGCTTTCAATTTTAATCAACCTCAACCACTCCTCGCAAAATACAGGTTAAAATCCAGCCAAATTAAACAATATAGACTCATATTATTGTGTGAAAATCAAATCAATCAAAATTTGAGTGTCATTTAGTTATTTTTAAAAGTGTTGTTAGAATGAGTTAGGTTTCTAAAAAAAACACGTTAAATAAACAGAATAGGCGTAGATATCCTTTGATCAACTTTAATCATCATTAAATGATATTTTATTGCATTAAGATAGCAAAAATAAAAATACAAATGGATATATTTATTAAAGACTAAAACAACATGCTTAACAATTAAACATACATTGGAAATAGAGAACTCAATAATGCCTAAGTATGTTTTATTATTATTTTATTATATATCCATTATCTATTTTCGCGTAGATAACAAATATATTCGATTCTTGTATTATATCGATTTCTGAGCATACATTCTATTTAAAACACGAACATATTTTCGACTACAAAATGTTCATTTCCATTTTCTAAGGCAGGACTATGTTTGAATAATTCTACAATTACTACAATAACATATTTAAAAAAATAATAAAAACTTAAGTTAAAATCAATTTAAAAATAAATAATGGATTAAACCGGTCATTATTTGATTCTTAAAACTTGAGAGCGCTTACTAAGTGATCAGATTACCTGAATTGATTTAAACAAACAATCGATATACGATACGTACGCCGTAGGATAAATAAAGTTTTATCACTGTCTGACTGTTGACAGTATTTATTTTTCATGAAACCTAATAAAATGTTTAACTTAAGGATTGTATTAAATAAATTGGGTTCTTTGCATAGTTGTAGATAATTAAAACCAGTTGGGTATTAAGAATTAACATTATCTTTATTTTAATCATCACTCGAGCGAGTAAACATAATATATGTCATGGTGGCTGACTTTATATCGTGTGTAATGGCGCCTGACTTTGTATCATCCATAATGTGTTCTTATTTATGTAAAAAAAAAGCCATAATTGGTTTTATTTATTTCGAGTTTATTTGTAATTCTAGTTTTGATTTTCAGTTTTTGAAGAGTTTTGATGTGTTAATTAAAATATTTACAAGATTGTTTGTTAGGTGAAAGTTTTAGAAGTGACCATGTGCCGAAACATTCAAGTCCAAGTTTCCCATACGGTTGGAGGGTAGGGTACTAGGCATGTAAGATTTTACACACCTAACAATTTTTTTAAAGACGATTTTATTCATGTTTATCTCTTTGCCCGACAAAATAAATATTACAGATTAAGTTGTGCTTTTCAAGTAGGCCTAACTAAGTAATTTTTGAATTCAAAATATTATGCTTTGTTTATGAGGTGAAAGATTCGATCATCGAATCCAGTAAAACACAGAATTCTCGAATCTCGAATATTTGTCAGGATTCGGTGGATTCGAAGATTCAAGTGGCTCATCTCTACTTTCAAGATTTACTTGATTTGGTTTGCTAATTTTTTGAAACTCTCATTTATACACTATCATTTTTGATGGGAATTCATATTTGGTCACTCCATTATTTTAAGAAATTTTTCTGACAATTCAAAAAAGATCAACTCCTATGCATTTTTATGTCATATAATGTGTGTTTGGCTTCTACTTCTGACAGAGGGTATCAATTTCGAGATTTGAAAAGTAAAATATAGGTGACTTTTAACAATGTTAGCTATTTTTATAATACATTTCTATATCCCTGAAAGTTTCTTCGTGGCATTGGTAGGATTTTGTTAAAACCACCACCATTGAAATTGTTATTATAATTATAAAGATTTAAAATATTTTAATCTATAATGTAATTAAATTCAGTAATATTTAGTAAAAAAATTTATACCACGAGTGATTATTATTATTAATTTTAGCTCAAACTTAACACATTCGAGAGCTACCATCTCTACAAAAGGATTGTGTTTGACCTTCGATTATAGATATAAATCTGAAAGCTTTCAGGCAGAATATGAGTAGTTCAGACACCACAACAATCAGGAAGTACTAATTGTTAACAACTCAACCAAATTAAGTGTCTGAGAATCTTAGAAAACAATATTTGTCATTATAATAATATTTGTACATGGCTCTTTAATTTTTGTACAGATCTTTAGTGGTTAAATCTTTGTTCTAAGGCACTCGGAAGTCATGCCCCGATTGTCCCCACCAAGCTTTTGGGTGACCCTGAAGAACTGGACCGACACCTGCTTCAGAATGGCTACACTGAGACGTTCAACCCCAACACCCCTGTGCTCGACCCCTACGATGGCCAGTTCATTTACACTCGGCAGGACTCCGAGATTGAACTGCATGTATGAATTTAAACTTAACTAATTCAAGCTTGAAAAATTATTATTACTTTTTTTATAATTCATTGAATACATGTATTTATTTTAAAGTTCTTTTAAAAATAAAAATGATCCTCTACTTTCCTAAATTTTCACAGGCAAAATATTCAAGTAACTATATTTCTTCATTGAAAGACTGGGTCAATGGCTGGCTAAAGTTGAAGAAGGTTTTCTTGACATGTTCCGAAGACTGAACGAAACACTTGAAGAACATGACAATGTGCGGCACGATTTTAACACAATTTTTATCACTGACCATCTCAAATTGCTAAAATTAGGATTCAATAAATATTTTAAGGAATCTGTTGATGAGGTCAGTCAAAATGAGCGGGTGTGAAATCCTTTTTCTGCTGAAGCAAAAAAGAGGTTGCCAACTATGAACAAGAAAAACTGATAGACTTGTCCTTGGATCGTACAATGGAACACAATTTTAAAACATGTGAGCTCACACAATTTTGGCTTCAGGATGAAAATGAGTACCCAACAACGAGTGCATAAGCTGTATCAATTTCTTCGCCGTTTTCCACGTACTATCATTGCAAAACAGGATTTTCTGCTCTGGCTACCATTAAAACTAAATATATAGAAATCAGCTTAACATATACCCTGATCGCAGATTGTCTATTTCTTCACTAGTGCCAAGATTTAATAAACTATGTGGATCAATGCAGGCTCAAAAATCTCACTAACTGTTTAGCTTATCTTTAGTTTCTTTTGACATTGTTTATGCTATCTATACACTTTGTTTTTTAAATTGTTTATTAAAAGTGAGTGATACATTTGATATTAGTTATATTATCATTTTATATCAATTCAAAATTTAAGATCCAAACGCAAGGGGCAGCAACAATCTCAGTGGCAAAAATTGGGGTCGCACTCCAAAAAAGGTTGGAAACCACTATTCTCTATGGCAATAAAAAATTTATAATATTAACTCTCTATTTTGAAATGTATTTAAATGATCATATTTATATCGGTATTCAAATACACGCATACCTCGACTAATGACACGTCTCACTTATGCTGCTTTTCAATTGCTACCATACTTCGAACTCGAGGTGCTTGCTCTGCAGACAACTTAGCAACATGACACTACCATTCATATCATTAGCCAATATGTTTATTTTTTTTCGATATACAAGGCCCATAGTGTTTATTTAAGCTACAAACGTGCTATTTACGACAGCTATATCTGTACATTATGATCGCAATGCAGTACAGTCATTGATAAGTGGAAAAAATGTATTGCTTTGAGTTGTGAAAGTGGTCTGCAACTTAACCAGTCGTAAGTGTGTGATGTGCTTGTATTATGTTTCACCAGCAGAGTTAGATGTACACTTTATATTGTAGAAGCTAGTAACCTTACCTTGATTGATCACACTATGGTTTAATACTATAAGCTACACTAAAGAGGAACCAAAGAAGGTAACCATTCAGGATGAGTAGTGTGTGCATTCAAATGTTTGACTTGATTTCATGAGATCATAATTTAACCTAAATTGTTTATTTAAAACAACTCATATAAATTTACCTCTAAAATCCATAACTCTGACAATATTGATTAGTAAGTAACTTTCCCTCTTATTCAGGTATAATGGAAGTATTAATGAAAGTTTCTATGCTTGACTGTTTTTGTCCAATAATTTTGTATGTAATCTGAATGTCCTTAACACCTTTTCCTTCTCTCTCTTTCACCGGTTAAACAATTATTATTTTGTTATATTGTTATTATTATTATTATTATTATTTATTATTATTATTATTATTATTATATTTATATTATTTTTCCTTTCAGCCGGAGCCCAACATGATTGTAGATGTGGTTAGGAATCCCCTTCCTATCGGTCCACCTCCTCTCCTGCCCTTGCTGACCACCACACCCTCCCTTCCTGTCCTCACCATGGACATGATGTCGCTAGAAAGCCCCTTACCTGAGATGGAGAAGTTCACCGTTGAGCTTAAGAAGGACTATCATGGCTTGGGTATCACCATCGCCGGCTACGTCTGTGAGAAAGGTAATGTTTGGCTGCAAACGCTTTTATATATATATTATTAGTTCACAAGTTCGGTAGTGACACATGTATTTTCAAAGTGATTTCTTAAAATGTTAAAATCATCCAACCACGCTTTAACAATAATTTGTCATCAATAACAATAAATTATTATTATATTATTATCAGCACCGCGTCTTACTACCCGTTCAGGTTATATGCACTTACGCTAATGTGTAATGGTAGGGTGATTATGAGATGAAATGAAGGACCTACAGTTTAACGTGAAATACGAACCACGGTGGAGCCCTGGCATTCCCCACATTCACAAGATGTCTTGTCAGAGGTGAAGGAAGGGTTTGGAAATAAGATAAATCTGTGCTGGGACCGAGGATTGAACCCCGGCCGCCAGCACAGAAGTCTGACACCTTACCCCTAGATCACCAGGTCACCTAATAATATATATAAAAAAAAAAAACTCATGTTGATAATACTTGTGACAGAAGCTGAGAAGCTTAAGGTGGTGTACTTGACCACCGTCTACGGGGAAGGAATACAAAACCAGTTTCAAGCATGCATTTCACTGGGGTTTCCTAACCTACTTTCACATTAATGCAAGTGCATTATTTCTAAGCTATCTAACTCACTCTAAACCCTTATACTAGGTTGTTGATAAAATTTGTGCTAAACATTACTAATAAAATAATAATAAAATTAATATAAGATAATATTATTAGCATTATTTGCACCGCGTCTTACTACCCGTTACAGTTATACACACACTAATGTGTAATGAATGGTAGGGTGATTGTGAGATGAAATGCAGGACCTACAGTTTAACGTGGGATCAGAACCACGGTGGAGGCCTGGCATTCCCCACATTCACAAGTTGTGATTAATACACGTAGATCTATTTTCATAACACATGTCTATATCAGTAAACTAACCTAAACCATTTTAGGACACTTCCTTTTAAACAGTATTAATACAAACCCATTCACACCCCAAAATTGGATTTAGTTTTCTTAAGTGTCTTTACTATTCCCCCTTCCCTACATCCCTCCCCAACTTTTTTTAAAATATATAAGCAACAATGTTGAAATATTACCCATTTTGGGTTAAAATTTGTGTGTGAGTACATCTATTATAGAAGGCAGAAGAAAGGAATAAGATGTCACCTTTGGGCATTGGATTCTTCCCACATTTTCCCTCTGTAAATTCACACTTGTGTACTTATTTTTCTTTATTCTTATACGTTTCCATTTTATAAAACCCATTCAAAAGTAATACATTATGGTTGTTGAATAAAAGTATTTATATATATAGTTTATCAAATATTTTTTACTATGTAAACGGAAACAAAATATTAATGTAGATATAAAAAATTAATTATGAAAATTGTGTCTATTCTCTCTAAAATGTCTTCCATATTTTACTTCATCATCATCCTATTACATTTAAACTTGAAATTATCAGGGCAGTTATATTTTATATATTTTTATTCTTTGGTTGCAATGAAACTATATTTTTGTTTGTTTTTAAATTTCAGAGGAACTGTCTGGTATATTTGTGAAAAGTATTAGTGAAGGCAGTGCAGCAGACCTTTGCAAGAAGATCCAAGTGAACGACCGAATTGTAGAGGTACAAATAGCTCAGACTTATCCATTACACATAAATATATTTAATCTTTCAATATGTTTATGTTTAAATATTGTCATAAAACAATTGCATGGGCAATTATTTGGGTATCAGATGAAAGTTAGTTACACAATTTTTACTCTTTATCTTTTATTTAACAAACAACCCCTTACCTTTATTTTCTTACACATGGATTTAATCTTTGATTTGCTTTATTTTAAAATTTATCAAAATAAAAAATAATCTTGTTACCGGATCATTTGAGATGGGTTGAATCCACTTTTTCTGGATTAAAATCTTGAATTTGAATCTTTATTTTATTAATTACAAATCCCAAATTTGAATTTGGATCTTAGAAAACATGTTAAATAAAATAAGTTGACTTAACTTAACTACCTTTTTTAGCACCGCGTCTTAATGCCTCTTCAGGTTCCGTGCATACTATTTCTACTACGCCAATCTTACGTTAATTAGTTTGAAGTGTACCCACTATTGCTTGAAGGGAAAGTGGAAAACCATTTAGCAAAAACCACTCGCAATACATACAACCGGGATTCCAACCTCAATCTCCCTGTCATCGGCTGTCTAGTCAATTGTGAGCAGCCTTAGACTATGCAGCCATCGAAGCAGGTACTACTACATTATTCTTGAGTTGCTATAAAACATAAAAATAGCACTTAAAAGTTGATTTTTTTCCTTAAAGTAGATTTGTTAATTGTCTTAGTCTGTTTATTAAGTTTTTAATATAATTATACTTGGCTAAAACACCAAATAATTAGTACAAAATCTCCTAAGCAAATTGTAACTTATTTTTCTTCCTTGTCCAAATTTTGATTTTAATATTTTCTTGAATCGTCAAATTTTGAATCTTGAAGGATTCAAGTATTTGCACATCTCGTCCATAAATATCGGTAAATATTTAACAATTAACTATGTTGCTTTTAGTTTTCTTCTCAAAACAAAGTTTTGATACAAAGTAACATTTATCCTTAAAAATTTTTATGTATAGTAGAAAATTATATTTCCGAATGATACAGTTTTGCAATACCACACACATTAAAATGCTCTATATTCAAATTTAATATATTTTCTGTTGCTTCTTCCATGTACAGTAGGGCCCGCTTTACGACGTTTCACTTTACGGCGTTCCGCTAATACAACGGTTTCCAATTTATAGACATGATTCATTATGTTCAGTGCCTGTCTCACTCTTGATTCACTATGTTCGGCGCCTGTCTCGTTCTTAAGTCGATTTTAAAGATGTCATCTGCACACTATTTTGTAAGAGAGATAAACATTTGGGTATTTCTCTTTCTCTCTCTCTCTCTCACACATTTTATAATTGTTCACTAATTTTGCATGAACATAAGATATATCAATGCATTTTTAGCTAAATGAAATAAATATGTTACTAAAAGGTTTGAACATCATTAGTAAGTTCGAAACTCTTGAATTGTTTCTTTAAATAAGTTGATGAAGGTTAATATAATAAAACTTTCTTCAGTCTAGCATTGGGAACACTCACTGGCAGCAGCTGAGTTACATAAAGTCTTTGGCCACCATTTTATTTTGATAACTCAGTCTGTTTACAGTATTTGTGCATTTGTTGGATTATTTTATATAAAATACTGGTACTGAGTAATATTTATTACTAGTTACAATGACTTCTAAGCGTAGTAGTGATAAAAAGAGAACTCGTAAACCGCTTACTTTAAATACCAAGCTAGAAATTACAATGATGCCAGTGGGTCACTTTTCTCACTTTTAGTCACTTTTTTGTACTATTCACTTTTCTAAACAAATTTATTAACTATTAAGTATGCTTAATATAATAAAACTTTCTTCAGTCTAGCATTGGGAACACTCACTGGCAGCAGCTGAGTTACATAAAGTCTTTGGCCACCATTTTATTTTGATAACTCAGTCTGTTTACAGTATTTGTGCATTTGTTGGATTATTTTATATAAAATACTGGTACTGAGTAATATTTATTACTAGTTACAATGACTTCTAAGCGTAGTAGTGATAAAAAGAGAACTCGTAAACCGCTTACTTTAAATACCAAGCTAGAAATTACAATGATGCCAGTGGGTCACTTTTCTCACTTTTAGTCACTTTTTTGTACTATTCACTTTTCTAAACAAATTTATTAACTATTAAGTATGCTTAATATAATAAAACTTTCTTCAGTCTAGCATTGGGAACACTCACTGGCAGCAGCTGAGTTACATAAAGTCTTTGGCCACCATTTTATTTTGATAACTCAGTCTGTTTACAGTATTTGTGCATTTGTTGGATTATTTTATATAAAATACTGGTACTGAGTAATATTTATTACTAGTTACAATGACTTCTAAGCGTAGTAGTGATAAAAAGAGAACTCGTAAACCGCTTACTTTAAATACCAAGCTAGAAATTACAATGATGCCAGTGGGTCACTTTTCTCACTTTTAGTCACTTTTTTGTACTATTCACTTTTCTAAACAAATTTATTAACTATTAAGTATGCTTACTTACCTAACAGTTTGAAGGGTTTTTCAAGAAGGAAGATTATCATTTAGTAATCTTATTCAGAAACATTGAATATAAGTATAAAATCACATAATTGCATAATATAGCCCACATGTTAGTTGTTGTTTTTCACTACCATAATTTAAAGTGAATATCACATATGAGAAACTGATCAGTTTTCTTAAAAACATGTAGCCTACTAAGGGTTTTGCTCGATATTACATTGCTGCTTATTGCTTTGATGACCATGGTCTAAGGTGGGTTATTAGCTCTTGCCTAAGATGCTCACAAAAGCCATCAAAATTATCTGGGAGAAAAGAAAAGAAAAATTATGATAAAAAAAAAGAAAGAAAAGAAATGCATTGAAAGAAGAAGAGGAAAATTTAAGGAACATCACAAAAGGAAAGGAAGAAAATTTGAAAAATGAAGGCAAACTAAAAAGAGACACGGAAACTTGAAGAAGAAAAACACAAAACTGCAAATTAATTGTTCACAGAAACAAATGAAAGGTTAATAATAAGAGTTTGAAGATGAAGAATTTTCAGGGAGCAGAACTTGCCCGAGCAATATTGGTTGGTGTTTGCCAAGTACAAAAAGAGGAAGAAATTACCAGAAAAAAAAAATTGAAAAATGCAAAACATATTTAATAACTTCATTCTTTAATACAAAACCTAAAATATTATTTAGTTGTCTTTTATAACTCTTTCAAGATAAAATAATACTAACCATTGTTTTTAAACCATACCCCATCCAGGATCTAAGCTCAAATTACATTTCTTTTAAAATTTATTTTGGTGAATTTCTTAAAGTTAAGTTAAACTTTCGTCTTAACTGTCCTTTTTGGTAGGGGATGAAGAAAAATACACATTCATGGTTTAAACTTCTTCGATATTATCACTTTTAATCATCCTAAGTTGCTTTTTCATCAATCTTTTATGGCTTCTTGTCACTCTCATCACTTATTTGAAGACATTTTGGCACTTGCATTCCTGAAATTATTAAACTAAGTGAATAAGACATTCCTTTGGCTTGGATAGGCCGTAAGTCAGGTTTGGCTCCCACAGCCATTAATTAGTACAATCACGAACGCTAGAAAGAAAGTGTTGAAATAAATTAAAAGTGTTACACCAGTGAACACTAAAGTTATAATAAAACAGGATAACCTTATTGCAGAAATGGATAAAACCTTTACTGATGTGGATTGAGGATCAAACTTAACACAACGTGCCTCGAGGATTTTTATGCATTTTAAGTTAAAAGAAGGTTAAGTCCCACTTAACAGCGGGGCATTGGAACATACACCCACCATATGACCAGGGCTCGACTTTATGACAAAACATATCATGACAAAGGAAAATAAGTTTTCTCTAAAGACATATATTAAATATAGATGGGATGCTCGAACCCTCCTTATTCTATGGTATTAAATGTTTAAAAATGAGGTGTCCCAATTGCTAGATAATTTTATACTAAAGGAAATTGATAAAACTAAAGAAAAAGGAAAATTAAACTACTAAGAGTAAATTTGATTTAGAAAGCTCACCTAGGGAAAGAGGAAAAATTTGGGAAGAATCCAATGCACAAAGGTGACATCTTCTTCCTTTCTTCCGTCTTCTATAGTAGAAGTAACACACACATTTTAACACAAATAGAATAATATTTCGACATTGTTGCCTTTAACAAACACAAAGAAGAAGAGAGTACAAATTACACAAAACACTGGTAAATTCCTTGGCTATGGCTAATATCTATTAAAGCAATTTGAGTTTAGTACTAATCTCAAAAAATTATCTTGAATACAATAATGAAGACCTTGACTGGATAAGGAATTATATGAACTTATGTAGTTGGGATAGTAACAAAATCATAAAAAGGACAAATTAGTGTATTGATAATTTACTAAAAAGGGTTTTATTTGTTGTCTGTGACGCAATAGACACGACAAAAAATAAAATTGTAAAAACATTCTCACTCTAACTAGAATCTCTCCAATCTTTTAAGATTCAAGGATTTGATTTTGGATTCGATAATCAGATTTGAGAAATAAAGGATTCACCTCATCTCTAATATTATATACTCAATAAAATAAAATTAAGATATTGTATTTGGTTATTTTTTTAAAATTTTCTATATCACATATTAAATAAATGTTGATTTAATAAATATTACCTTATCAATTGTTCTACCAAATTTGTAAAATCCTGAAGTTAGTAATCTTACTTTATAAATGGTGTTATTTCATGCACTTAAAATTCTTGGGCTACTTACTATCAACTTCTATTATAATGCACTTTAAACCACTTATAGCCTGGCTGATAAAGTTCCACTCATAAAACTTATTAGAGTGTTTAGTTTAACAGCCTGTAAATTGTCAAAGGGGGCAGATAAACAGTAAAACTAGACATTTTCAGGCCTTAGTCTTGCAATATTCTTCTTTACAAGCAACAAGAAAATTCGAACTTGAAACCTCTGCTGTTTGTAATGATCAATGGTTCTCTACCTATCATCTTAAGCTACATTCACACCAAAGCGAATCGTGGGGATTTTGACTGCATGAGCATTCAGAGAACTTTAGGTACCATTTGCTCCTGATTCACTCAGACCTATTCAAGGGGAGTTTAGACTGGGAGGAACAACTTGAGAATTGGGGTGAAATGCTCGTATCTAAGAATTTTGAGCACTTGTATAATTATAGGCTATATTTTTAGTTTTGAGTAGAGAATTATGGAAAGTAGTGATAGTGAAGACCAGCTAGAATTAGCTTGTATGGCGGGTGCACTCACATTCATGCTTAAAATTCTACAGAAAGGAAGGAAAAAAAGAGAAAAATGAGTGTCAGAACTTTTAAGTAGACATCAAACGCACATGTCGCATATCAATTGGCAGATCAAACCTTCCTTAAGCCTGTTTTACAACCTTATTCTCATAACACCGGAGGATTTATTTTTTACGAGAAAGTATGAACACTAATCCTTACTGTAGAAACACAAAAATATATTATGAAGAGTAGTACGCAAGCAATGTCCTAATTGGTGAGCCCCTTTACCCTAGAACGAATATAAAACAAGGGAGAGCACAAATTTCTTTTGTTGATTCGCTCAAAGACCGACGGTGGGCGGATCATCAGCAAATGCGAACTGAACTTGAGCGAACACTGCGGAATGGTGCTTGTTGCAGCTCACAAACTGTTTACACTCAAGTGAATACTCCAATCACCGATGCTCGTTTACCGGTATTCACTACCATTCACTCAGGTGTATATGTAGCTTAATCGATTAAACAACCTATATAATCCTAACCTCTTGGATTAATCAATAAATAATTTGTCACCAACCATAACTATTTAAAAAAATGTAGACCTAATATAATCTTAAAATTGGATTAGTTATGTAGAAAAATATATTTTCAATATAACAAACAGCCATTTGATTATAATTTTTTTAATCTTCAAATTTAATATTGAATCTCTCATATTATATTTTACTATGTGTTAAAATATACACTTTAATTCATTTAGATTAAAAATGACAACCTGAACATAGGAATCAAACCCAGACAAAATTTCTAGTTTTGATACATATGTTAGGTTGTTTATTTTACACTTTATGAATTTGATTCACTTATCAGAAATGATGTGGATAACCCATCAGGTATCAATTTGTGATACACCTGAATTAATAATATTCTTTAATTTCTCCATTAGTAGATATTAACACATAATAGTTAAATCAGTGATTACCTAATTCACCCTACACAAAACTAAGCTGTCATTTAGATTACTCTAAGTTAAGCAGTTGGGTGGATATAAATCCTCTGAAATATGATTTAGTAAGAATAATGTTAGTGTGTATGTGTGTTTAGGTTGATGATCAGTCACTACAAGGTTACACTAACCATCAAGCAGTGGACGTCCTGAGAAGTACCGGACAGGTAGTCACCCTTTGTCTCGAGAGATACTTGAGAGGTCCCAAGTTTGAGCAACTCCAACAGGCCATTGCCAACAGCGAGCTCAAACCACCAACACCCTCCTCGCCATCTGCTACCTCTCTGCCACGCTTCCCGATCAGCACGGTAACACACACTGATTTTCTCTCTCATTAAATGAAGTACTTTAACTGGTTTAGGTTTTTTTAAAAAGAGTTTGATAAAAAAAAATCTTCAAGAATTTAGTAACAAATTTTATCTACACTTGATTGATTGCTTCAATTGTTATATTAAAGATACTAAATGTATAGGGGTGTACAAAGCTTCAAAATTGTTGACTCTGCCTCAAAAAAAATATCGGCTTTGACTTGGTTTCAAAATACACGAGTATGCTTCAAAAAATAAAAATCCGTTTTGACTTTGCGTCGAAGTACTCATATAGATTTTATTGTTACCAAACTTCACTCATAAAAAATATTGACATCTAAAATACCCATTAGTGTTCAGTTATTGCCATTCAGAGCTTTCATGTATTAGTTTGATGTCTTGACCTGTGTATCTACCTATCCAGGTTCAGTTATCAATATCAATAACAATACACTTACAAATTGTGACAGTTATAAAACTGTATTAATATGACTTAAGTTTTTTCTAGAAATAATTCACTTTAATTCATATAATGTTTAGGTGTATACATACGAGCACAAGTTTTTTATTTGAGTCAAGCTCAAGTAAATTTCTTATGAAGCTTCAAAGTATCAAGTTGAGTCAAGCTTGAATTGAATAAATATATAATTTTAAAACTTAATTTTATAAATAAAAAACCAAAACCATTTATATATATTAGGGAAATAACACATATATTAAAAAAGTTTAAAAATCTAAAATTTCTTATTTTTAAATAGTTAAAATCATAATAAATTATAAGATTAGATTTTAAATATACAGTGATGATGACTGAAAAAGTAATTATTCAATTTAATGATACTAAGGAAAGTTTAAATAAAACGCCTTCATGAAAAAAAAAATGTTGATGGTTCATATAAAATATTGTGAGGAAAGTCTGGAACACTTTCAAACATTTGTAAATAATTTATGAAAACAGCTTAACTCACTTTATATTCTTCTTGTGAAAAGCTTTAAAACCACATTTAGGGTATTACAATGCAGCTATTAGGATACACAGGTGATTGGGCAATAGTAAGAAAGCTGTTGCAAGAAATGCAGAAATGTTATTAGAGACTAGTAAGGAAATATGGTAAAAATTGAATGCTGAAAAGACCAAGTATATGATTATACAGAGAACACAGATTGAGAATGATGATTTAGAGATTACTGAAATAACATTTCATTTGATGGGTTTAATGAGTTTATATATTTAGAAACAATTTTAACAATCAATAGCGATATTAGATTGGCTATCAGGGAAAGAATACAGTTGGGAAATTGCTTGCTATTACTCGGTCAATAAGTTGTTGACATATCCCCTACTTTCAAGGAATCAACAAATAGTTTAACCGGTTCTCTATTGGTGTGAAATGTGGTCTCTTACCTTAGGTGATGACATTTTTTTTTAGGGTTTTCGAAACAAGGTGCTTGGTAAAATATTTTGTCCAAAAAGAGATTAGTCTCTTGGGTAGTGGAGGAAGTTATATAATGGTGTGCTACATACCTTGTACTTATTACAAGACTTTGATAGGCCAGTCAAGACTCATAGATTATAGTGAGTAGGACATGCAGCACAAATTGAAAAATCTAGAACCCTGTTCAAGATATTGACTGGCAAACCCAATGGGAAGAGACCATTGGTAAAATCTTGACACAGATGGGGGGATAACATTAAAATGGACCTGAAAGATATAACATTTATTGAGGTGGACTGGATAGAATTATCTTAAGATAGAGCTAGGTGGCATACTTTTGTAAGTGGAGCAATGAACTTTCGAGTTTGTAATGCCTTAGTGTAAGTAAGTAAGCTTTGTAACTGTCAACGCCAGATTTTTTTTAAGCAAAGTCTAAGTTTAGAAGCTTTGTACACCCCTACTAGCAGGTTATCATGTTGGTAGGACGGGGAAGAGACTGAGATAGAAATTGAAGGAGAGTCCCACACTACAATCGATTCAAACATCCTGGAACAGCCGATTGAAGCCATGAACCCTGATGTGGTGATAGAGGATGTGGAGGACCTTATAGACTCTGACTATACTGGTGAGCTACATCCTCAAGTGGAGGCGGCCATTCACGCCAAGTGGAGCAAGACTATGGGACCTGACATGGAAATAGTGGTCAGTACGCATAGACATTGTTCCTATTGTTTCTTTAGTTCTTGGTTAAAAATTTATACAAATTTGAGCCAGGGTAAAAACAATCCCACACAAATCTTCTTCAAAAATAAGGTGCATCATATTTTGTGCTTGGGTCAATTTTCCCTCTAATAAATAAAACATTTATTTAAATCTTATTTCTTTCAATTATACACAAATAAATTATATATTATTTCGGAGTAAAGACTGGCCTCTTGTTCTAGTGGTCAGTGTTCCTGGCTGCTAATCTAGAGGTCTTGTGTTAAATTCGACGGTACCATAGGTATTATTCCCAAAAGGGGGCTTGTTCCTATGGTGGTAATGGTCTGATTCATTAAGCCTAAAATAGTTTTACGACTTCTACTTACACCACATAATCATAATCATTATAGTCACATCATCTCTTTGGAGTAATGTAACTATACCTACATGGTATCCCTCTCTCAGAAGTTGGTTACATATCAGCCAACACTAGTAGATGACCAGAGATGTCAAGCCGACAAACTCTGGTGGCATTAAGGGGGTTTGGGCGGTGGAAGAATTATTCTACCAATTAATTAATTTGTTTATATCATAGTATAAATAGTGGTGTAATATTCAAAACTTCGATTATTTTTGAATATCAATTTATGAACTATTCGAATTCAAAGTTTGAATACTTATTCTGAAATTTTGAATTATTCACACATTTTGGAATACCTAACCACAGATATTGGTTCATTCGATTTCACCACAGATTTTTGTATACTATCAAGCGATTATTATATGAAGGGATGCATATTTATTTCATTTATTTATAAAGAGTAATTGTCCTATATTTCTTGAATTCGAATCTTGAATTTTCTTTCAAATCTCTTATCCAAATTTGAATTCTAAAAAAAGTATTATGTCTCATCATCATCATCATCATCATCATCATCATCATTCATCATCATCATCTCATCATCACTCATCACCATCCACCACCTCACCATCACCACCACCACCACCACGGTCTTACTACCTGTTCGGGTTGTACGCACTTACGCTAATGTGTAATGGTAGGGTGATTATGAGATGAAATGAAGGACCTACAGTTTAACGTGGAATCCGAACCACGGTGGTGGCCTGGCATTCCCCACATTCACAAGATGTCTTGTCAGAGGTGAAGGAAGGTTTGGTAATCAGATAAATCTGTGCCGGGACCGAGGATTGAACCTTGGTCTCCAGCACAGAAGTCCGACACCTTACCCCAGATCACCAGGTCACCCATCTAAAAAATGTAATTTTTAAAGTGAACATAATTAAAATTTAATTAAATTCTTTTTTAAAACTTTTTGGGACTGGTGTCACATAAACACTTCTTCAAGTTTTACCGGTGGAGTACTTTGTCGCGCTAGCGCGACATACGGTTCTTTCACACACATGTGCTGCATTCTTTTAGCTCTAGAATGAACTCTTAACACTATTGATATATTTAAGTTTACATAAAACACCACTATGAAAATCATGCTACCACTAATTTTAAATTAATAGTCGAGCATAAACAACTATGTCGAACCCATCACAGATGTCATCTAGTTTTATTTACAAGTTTTTCGAGGACCATGTGGTTAATAAAAATAAATACTTGAAATTTTAATTAAATGCGGAATCTGATGATGAATAAAGTTATTATAGGAGAGATAATTATTTTGAAAATGAGGATGAATTAGACACTAACGATATTGTTAGGGGCATTACTTTATGTGAAGAACTACCTTCTGATATCGAACTAGACATATATATTTCTACACAGACTACTGACGAACTGACAAATCAACTGACAAAACAATGTAAAATAGACCCAGTAAGTGAAAAGAACCTATAATAATTGGTAGTCTAATCAAATCTGACAATGAATTCAACCCTCTCGTTCACCATTTTGAAGATTATAACTTGGCATACAATCTAATATTTTTACCGATGAAACTGATTTTGCGGGTTATTTTAAATTGTTCAAATTGTTGTAGTTAAAACTAAGAGATATTATGAACAAGTTTCCACCACAACTCATCTTTCACCAGGTTCAAATTTGAAACATGAAAACCAGCGATGTAAATTAAATTGATACATTTATAAGTAACCATAATCATAACATAAAGTAACAGTAACAGTAAAAGTAACAGAAATTTAAAAAAATGCTAAAAGAGTATTGGTAAACGAACAGACCTTTGTACACGCCCATAATTTTGAAACCATCAGAATATTCACTTCATAACCTAGTCTGTGCATGAATTCTGGATTTTAGAATGGTAGTTCGAAAAGCTTAAGGTGCGACTTAAAAATGATATTTTGTTTCTCATATCTCATCATCAACTGTTTCCAGCCTATGGCCAGGTCAATTTAGTGAAATGCATCCATCTTCCTCTATCCTCCCACCATTCTTCCTCCTTTAATTGCTTCCATTTTTCTACGCTCACTTACACACTTTCTGTTATCTGCTCTTTCCATCTTCTTATTGTTCTTCCTTGTGGCCCTTTTTTTTCTCTACATACTCCATCTCCATCAATATTTTTCGTATTCTCTTCCTTTCCATTCTCATTACAAGACCATACTATCTCAGTCTTGCTTCCTCTACTGTCTCATGTACTCATTATACTTTCACTCTTTCCAGACAACTTCATTCCCATAGCCTCCACTTTCCTGGTCTCTCTTAAATTTAATGTTCATGTTCCTGCAGCATATGTGACACGCCCAATACAGCACTTTCTTACACTTAAAAGGCACTTCTTTTCTCCATAGCAGGTTTCTTAAAAATCTATATAACAACTATCCCTTCTGCCCTTTTTTATTAGATCTTCTTTATGCCCCCCCCCCCCTCCCCTCTTCTCACTCTCTTATGCTCGCCAAGATACTTTACATTCTGTAATTTTCTCAACTCCTAAAAAATAATGATAAAAGATGGACTTACCTTTACCAGGATAATATTTTCAACAAAGTAAAGCTAATCATTTACTATTTAATGGATATCTACATTCACATTATCAAAATGAAACAAAGTGTATGAGATACAAGCTTTGAAAACTTTAACTTTCCTTCAAAAATTATTAACTATGACTTTGTCTTGAAATAAAATCTTAGCTCACTAATTACTTTTAAAACATATTTTCAATAAACCAATATATTTATAATATTTGGTATTCAAAGGAATATAAATACATAAACAATTTGATCTTTTTTATATTAATATGATGCAATACCACATATTAACTTTGGCTCTGATTTGACAATATTTTACAATTGTTTTATATCCTTTTATCTGTTCCTCTCCTTCTTTCCTATACATCAAATTACCTAACCCAGAATCTGATGTACCTGTGTGTTTTAACAGGTGGCTCAGTTGTGCAAGTTTGGTGAGGGTGGAGGCCTTGGTATCAGCCTGGAGGGGACAGTAGACGTGGAAGACGGGCAGGAAGTCAGGCCTCACCATTACATTCGCTCGATCCTGCCCGAGGGACCAGTGGGGAAAAATGACCGTTTGCAGTCTGGCGATGAACTTCTCGAAGTAAGAGCACAACTTTATGTCTACTTGACTAAATAATTGAACCAAAATATTTATCGGTTTTGCTTCTCCAAACAAATATTTTCAAGGTTTTGGTTAGAGAAATATAATAGTTTTGCTCTTTTAGGTTTTTATTTACATTCTGTTTCCATATCTTTAAAATGTAAATTTACTAGCTACTACCATTATTAAAGTTAGAATAATCAGCATTCCAGTCAAAGATTGGTACTAGGCTAAATATGCCAGTGATGCCACCCACACCTGGCTGAGTATCAGCTTAAAGGCATCATTAATGTTTATAATGAGCAGGAGATAAGGCCACACTACAAAATCCACTCCACAATTTCTAAGGTCTATTTGTTTGTAAAATTCCTAGTTTTCAGAAAAATGATTACTTTTAAATGGTTTAAATTAGAATGAATAGCCAGCACACCTACCTTGGTAATAATGGAGTAGAAATTGTTTTGAAAGAACATTAAAAACAGACAAACTAATTTTTAAGGACAAGCTAAGTGTGCTGGCTAGCCCTCTTAATTTGAACCATGATTTAGATTAGTGCTCTTTTCCAAATAGCCTTGTTTTGTTGAATGAAATCTAGGTTTATTATGCAGTAGTTTTTATATATAACGTTTGAATAAGCATACATTTTTATTTTAAAAATGGTTTCTTAGTTTCATCACTAGATTTCAATTGAAGAAATATACCTACTAGACATCTCCAAAGCAGGTTTTTTTTAGTTTGATTTGACTCTTGAACTCAAGAAAATAGTGTTCACAAATTTCAAATAACTATCAAATCAAATCATAATCTAGTTAAATATACTAAGCTTATTATGTTAAATAAAAATGGTTAAACATTATAAAACAAGAATTTTAACTTTTTTTAGGCACAATGTGAGAGTGGCATTGGTCTAAAACCTTATTGATTATTTTCAAATTTGGTTTAATTCAAGCTATCAAATCGAATATCAAATTTGAATCAATATCATCGAAGCTTCGCATACCCCTAATATCTACAACAATGACTATCAATTTTTACTCTAGATGAGTCAAATTCTTTATTTCTAAAATCTTAATCTTTAAACCAAATCTCAATTTTTTTTTCAAATCGACCCGGTTTCAAACTTCAATCCACCCTTCATCGGAAGTCTAGTAAGTATATTGTGAGAGTGACACCTTGGACCATGCAACCACCAAAGTGCGTATTTAAATATTAACATCTTTTTTTCTCATTTAAAAAAACAAACAAAAAAGGATGCGTGTCTGCTAAAAGAGAAAATATTGTCTTATAGGTTGTGACAAATATGTGTTAAACTTTTGGAATTTTTACATTTTCTTAATTAATTTTGAAGTTTTTTTCCCCCCTAATGTTTTTCTCTCTCCTTTTTTGTACTACCTAAAATAAACCAGTATTACTGTTCCTATTCATGAGAAAATTTGTACAAATATGTTTGCAGGTGAATGGTATACGCTTGTTGGGTATGAACCACATTGAAGTGGTGACTATCTTGAAAGATCTGCCGATGAATGTCAGGATGGTGTGTGGTCGAAAGCTGGGGAGTCTGGTCCACCTTACAGTGTTATCAACACTTCCCAGGACAGGGCTGCGTTTGCTGCCAGGGTAAGGCTTACTCTAGGTAATGACTACACATCCTTGAGATATTACTGCTCTGGATCTCCTTATAATAGCAAACTCTGAACCAGCCTGATCTAGTTACACTTATGATCCTGTCTCGACCCACTGCTAGCAACTAACTTAGATCATTTGTTTTATTTTGGAAAGATGTACAGGAAATATGGAGAGAAACTAGAGTTGGGTCAAATTCACTATTTTACCAATCTGATTCTTCATTTTATTTTTTACTTTTGAATTAGAATCCAAATCTTAGAAAAAATATGAATATCAGGGGAAATATAAATATAATGAAATAAAATAATATAGAAATAATAACTAAATACTAACATTCCTACTTTATCTCAACACCTCACAGAGAACTATTGTTATTGTCAAAAAGATCGAGATTTTGATAAATGTTGACATTTCATGTCCTTGGAAACCAAAAAAGTGGTTTCCGCAATGTCGTTTTTCTGCCTGTACTTCGGGCCAGAGCTAAAACTATTTTATTGAGGGATTTTTGGAATAAGATTTTTGACCCTAAATTTAAGGTTAGTTTACTGAAGAGCAAAAGGAGAAAACCTAATCAATTTTCTTTAAATTCACTCTTAACGATTTTGATTAAATTTTTTATCTAGACATTGTTTATTGATATAATCAAGATGGCAATTCTGATTTTCTCATAAAAATGACTTTGAGGGACATGTAGTAAATGTTCCAATTTTCATCATTTCCCCGCAACTATTTGAGATATGAAATAACTTATCATTATAAAGTTGTAGTACTATTAAAGATAAAAATCTTTTATTTGAAATATATGTTTATAAAACCAATAGTTTCTGAGCTATAATCAAATATTTTATACTTTTAAATTCAGGTCTTTGAAAATTAATTTGTTTCTTATGCTCTTTTCTCGCTTTTTTTTTGTAGTAGTGTTCCTAGTTCCTAATGACATAGCAAGTTTGTAACAGTGTGTATTATTTTATCTAGTCCAAAAAATACAACAAAAGAAAGAAAAAAATATGTATAATATATATTTCTTTCTTTTGTTGTAAAAATATGTGTATATATATATATATATATATATTATATATATTATATATAATATATATATATATATATACACATATTTTTACAACAAAAGAAAGAAAAATATATAAATACATATAAAAATATAAAAAAAATATAAAAAATAAAAAAAAATATAAAAATATGTATATATATTATTTTCTTTCTTTTGTTGTAAAATATGTGTATATATATATATATATATATACAATATTTTAAAAAAAAAGAAATAATATATATACATATTTTTTTCTTTCTTTGTGTATTTATATTATATTATATATATATAATATAAAAGAACTGTTAGGAAATTAATAAAACAGTTCTTGGATATGTTTTTTGTAACAAGCATAGTTTTTTATCTACCATATTGGCCCAAATATACTACAGCCTCAAACATAATATTACTCTTACATTTTAAAGGTGTTTTACATGAAAATTAAAATGTGTCAAATATACCTCAAGATAAAAATTAACAAACTTGATATAGTTTTATTTTAAGGTAAAAGTTAAGTGATATTACCCTTATTATTACTTATAAATCCCAATTGTGCATTTACACCACCCTAAGTTTCCCTTTATTTCAATATATGGAATATTTAATCTTTCGTGTTACCTAGAGTTCTGTCATTATAATAACCCTACAGCTTATTGGATATCCTTGGTTTCATTTGTCGTGGATGTATTCGCAAACATGTATTTCATTGTTTTGAAATTTCTTAGTCGGAGAACCACTAAATGCTTTTCTTGGTGCGGAGGCACAATTAAACTTTTCTTCATCTTTTCCTTTAATATCTTATATTAGCCTCAGGAACACCAAACTTGTTAGCAGCCTGCATGTTATATGTTTGCTGTGCCTTTTGTATTGTAGCTTCTTCTCATTCCCTTGTTTACTTGATACATCGAGGAAGCTTTCTTTTCAACATGATCACTCACATGCAAAGCTAATATGAGAGATTTTTTAATATTAGTAACAAAGCACAGATTCCACTACCAACTAGCACTGACAAGTAGAAATTATCTTTCTCTCTAACTTTGTTTTGACCTTGAGTTTATTATTAAATAGGGCTTTGCAAAGTCCTCTTTTTCAATTCGAAGAAAACTCAAGTTGATATAATATATTTCAAAACCTAATCAAAGTTTGAATATTTTTTTGTTAGCTTTTGCTTTGTGCTTAAAAAAAATATTATATTTGTGTTGCTATTTATATAACCTTATGTTCTAACATCTTTGGAAAATAATTTATTTCACACTTGTTTGAAATATTTAATTTTAATCTGATGACTAGAAATACTATCACAACTTACATACAATTCAAGTACTTCAATTTTCTTTTCATTGTAAAAGCCATATTGTGTTTGTTCCTTTTATATGTTTCTATCCACCTTTCCTGTGCCTTCTTCCAAATATAATGTTGCTACATAACAGCTCAGATTGGCGATAATTGGACATACATTTAGTATTTTAGTTGTATTTTTTTTATTGGCAAAGCTTTGTAGTTCCAGCATGGTTCAAAATAGACCTCTGTAGTTTCCCCCTGATGAAAATGTTAGGCTGTGCATATAATATGAGTACAGTTTTCGGTAGGATATTTTCAGAGAAAAACATTTCTATATAATCTGGCTAACATGGGAATTTCTTTGTTAATTGGCCGTAATTACCGTATTGGCCCGAATATAGTGCAAGATTTTTCTCCCAAAAATGTCTTTCTGAAAACTATACTTGTATTATATGTGCAGCCCATTTACCTTTAAATTTTGTACCCATGACACCTATAAAACTTTAAGGTCGTATTATGTGTGAGGTGGTACTATATTCGGGCCAATACATTACTACTGTCGATATTCCAAGACAATCACTCTGGATCATCAAGTGTGTGGTAGGCTAATGCCTACCATTTCATGATCATGTTAGAACTAAAAAACTGAGCCAAGGTTTTGTTTGACATATTGTGAGTCAAATCAGAGTGTTTTAGTAATGAAAATTGGATACTTCAAATTCCCTAATCCTGAAGAATACCTAAAGTTTAGGGATTTGAAAAAAGACCAAATTCAGATTCTTTTTTTTAACTAAACTTTTGAATAATAATTTGTTTTGGCTCTATTATATTGCTTATTGGTATTTCAGTCCAACATAAATACAGGAGAAAGATCAGAAGATCAACTGGGTGAGCAGGGGGGTATGGTGGGGGAGTGCGAGGACTCGAAAATATGGGTTCCAAGTTGAGTTTTAGTAGCTGTTTGAACTCAACAAAAGGATTTTTACTGAATTATAATAAATAAATAAATAAATAAATAATATATATATATATATATCCGATTTAATTAGTTTGATTCAGTTTGAAAATGTTATTTCATAGCAAATAGAGTCTTCCAATATTTCCTTTCATTCCATTTAAAAATAAATAATTTTCACTTATAATAAATTTATTTAAAAATCCCAATTAGTGTGAAAATTTTTTTCTTAAAAAAAATATTCTAAATACTTTATTGGTCACCCGCCTCGGTGGCGTAGTTGGCTAACGCGCTTGTCGTGTTAAGCTCGGCTGCTGAGGACGGGGAGATTGAGGTTCGAATCTCGGTCGGGTGTACTTTTTCCTAAATGGTTTTCCACTCTCCCTCCATGCAAATGTGGGTTCACTTCCTCTAATTCAACCTTCCCAATTCCTAAGTCCATTGACGTAATTAGTACTTAAAGCGGATAACCCGAACAGGTAGTAAGACGCGGTTCTAAATAATATTATTATTTATTTGGTCAGTGGCTTATGCATGAATTTATTATGAAAATTCAATTTGAAATATTTCTCTATATTACTCTAACTCGAAAAAAAAACTCTTTATGTTTTCATTCATACTCGATTTAAACTCAATTTGAAGGGAAAAATTTCTACTTGTACACCCTAAAATTAACCAGTCCCCAGAGCCATTACTCACCATTTAACCCTTTTCAGCTCAAATTAACTAAGGTATATTTTAAGAATGTTTTTTTATAAATTTATTTTAAACTCTGTGAATAACTTAAAAAAAATATATTAAACAAATATAATTTGAAAATTCTTTTTAATATCTAGCCATTTGGCCACATTGGGCATTAGTATTTCTTTAAGATAATAAATAATACAAAACACCAAACAAAAAAAAAGTTGCCATATGTCTACACCAAGCAGCATATGGTCTAATACAAGAATACTATAATGAATACTTATTACAAATAACAATTTATGATAATGTGGGAAAGTTAACTTCTTATGTTAACTGGCTTTTTCCTAAGATTCAAATTTTAATTCATTAAAAAATACATTCTTCCCATCTCTAAATTATTTGCATTAAATATGAACAAACAATTTTTCAAAATTTCTGGTACTATCTAGGCCACATTACAAAGGAAGTTAATATATTAGGACTTTTGTCTCTTACAGAACATCTTGGGCGGAAGTTTACAGAACCTAATCCCAGCGACGGACCGGCTGGTGAAGGCCAAATCTGATGGCTCTCTTGCCTCTACAACCACTACAGCCACTGCCACAGACGCCAGTTTCTCCAAGATGAAGTCTAGGTCGCTGGAGCCGCTAACAGGCCTGGCAATGTGGAGTTCTGAGCCGCAGATTATTGAACTCACCAAGGGAGAGAGGGGACTGGGATTCTCCATCCTTGACTACCAGGTACCCTTCTCTTACCACATCTATATATAGGCAGTATATCATTTTAGTGTACCTGAGGGAATAGGGGTTTTATCAATGTCTTACACCCCAGAGTGTATACAAGCTCTTTTTTGTTAAAATAATACATTGCAATTTTGGTTGGTTAATAATTGTAACAATTTACTTTAAGTAAAACTGGACTTGGATATTTGTTATTGCTCTTCCACACACAATTTCTCACAAACTATGTATGAGCATACAAATTAAAAATAAATGTTCTAATTAAAAGAGTATGTCAAAGATTGAAAACCTTTTTTGAAATTATATTGATTGTTTTATTGGTAATAAATATAAATACATGAATCCATGATTGTTAAAATACATATTTGAGATTAACTCTATATAAGGGATGTACAAGAGTCGAAAATACTCGATCTTCCAGGAAGAAAAATATGTGAATCTCATTATGATAATTAATTTTTCTAAACATTTCTGCGAGCTCAATTTTTTTTTATTCGAGTCGATCTTAATCAAGCCTCTCAAAAATCATTAGAATAAAGTGCTAGAATATAATTGATAAATTATTACTTTTTGTGATATATAGTAATATTCTTTTCCAGCTACGTACTGATAAAATATAGTAAATGCTAACATTTAATCTTCCATTGACACTTGAATCACTCTATTTTTATCATCTTGTTGCCCATTTTCAACTAATGCAAACATAGATTTCAAAAAAATTAGTTACTGCATAATGTCTTGGAAATTTATAAATAGATTTGTGTAGAAACACTGTACAAAAATGTATTTAATTTATTATTTTTATTATTATTTACTACTTTATTTATTTATTATTTACTGTACAGCGTTTATACACTGTCCTACTAAACATGGATTTTAAAAACAATATAAACTAAAACATTCTTCATAGTCTCACCAGAATAGATAATCAGCTCTTCTTGAATGCCACTGTGTTTCAAATTTTCATATAAATGTTTGTTATCTCCTAATGACCTACAACACCAACTATACAAATTAGTGAACTTCAATATTTACAAACAGTTTCAATTAATATTAATTTATGGTTTGTTAGAAAGTTCATTGTCTTTAAGAATTTAATTCATGGCGTACACTCTTGAAAGGGCACATTACTGTTTGGTTGTTTGGCTAGTGAGCACTGAGGGCATAGAAAGAGGGGTGTGGTATTTCTTTCCAGATTACGGCAAGCGCGTGGAGAAAGAAAAAAAGGGTGGGGGGAGGGTATTTACTGGTTTAACTGCTTTGTCCATAGATGGCATCGCCTGTATTTTCACCAGGATCGCTGCACTCTTAAAGGCCTTGGAACGCTCACTAGATATCTTTACGGTTGTCACACAGCAAAATGTATACTAGTAGCAGTATTATTAGAACACACATTAAGGTACTATTTTGTTAAGATTTGTTGATAAAAATAAAATACTTTTTAAAGAACTTATTTTCCTTATTAAATATTACCACACAATATATAGTAGAGTAACACTAGGCAAGTTTTCACATTTTTTACTGATTACACGTAGGTATTAAGTGCGGTTTTGACCCAACCTTAGGTTGAAAACTACTTGTGATATGTGTTCTGAAAAAAAAGTTGGCGATGAAGCTTTTTATAAAAGTATGCTGGCTACAAGTGAATTAGAACATAATTAAAGTAATTTTTTCATATTAGGATTGATTAAAATTGTACCTAATCAAACCCTAATCAAAATTTACTGTTATTTTCCAGAACATTCTGTGAAGGCCATTTGTTCTTCAAAAATAAATAATAATGCCTGGTTGTTTAGGTCTAGAGTAAAAATAGTAACCTATTTTAATTAAATTAGTTAATTAAGAAGCTTCAATTTATGTCACAAATAATAGTAATAATCCAGGTAAATACAAATTACACAATATTTTTTTTTCCCAACAAAATTAATCTGCAACAAACAAGTGGTATAAGCATTGCTGAGTGATATGATATAATGTTTTCTGGTATTGCATATCTGTAATAAATTATATTTACTCTCATCTCTTTCTAAATAATAATTGTTTTGCACTATATGATTATTCTAAATAATCTTCCAACTTCATTCACATCTAAACTGTACTTTTAAAATCAGTCATTAATAGAGACACTGAAATATTGCGAGACATGTTTTTAAGAACTTAATGCTACAGGGTGTCTACCATCCGGGAAAATCCAGGAAAACTCGAATTAGCCAGGAATTTGAATTGGTCAGGAAAAAATGTGAATAGGTTAGGAATTAACTACACCACTGAGGCAGGTATTAAAAATAAAGGATGTGGGTGGAAGAGAGTATGGGGTTAAAAGGGTGTGACATACTTTTGAGTCGGAAATTTTAGGAAATTATCAGGGGAAATCAGGGAAAAAGTCGGGAATTTTATTGGTCAAGTTGAGTAAATACCATGTAACTAGCACATTAAAATAAACATCAATATATTTTTTAAGTTCACTGTAGCATTTTTAAATGCAGTTTATACTCTCGAAATATAACAAAATAGGATCTTCTAGCAAAATTGACTACTTGTTATTTTAAATGTAGATTATTTTTAACAATTCTTTGTTGAAAAAGCATTTTATTGATCGATTTTTAACAATAAAATACAACTTTTTATACAGTGAAATTCAATCATTTTATTACTGCAAATCATTTTCTCTAGTCATAAAGGGTTTTAAAATTTCAGCTAAATTCTCAGCTTGATCATCATGTTGCTAAATGAAAGAAGCATTTAAATAATAATTTATAGGTTAAGAACCAAAATAGAAGTGAATATTTTAAAAGACCTTAGGAAAAGATTCTTGTATTTAGAAACCAAACTGTAAATGGAACCTATAACCTTTTGTCCCAGTGAAATCTCCCTAATTTAAAACCTCTAAATAGCAGATTCCTCTTTATAGCAGGCAGTTTAATTTCCCTCAATAAAATAAAATTTTAACAATCCTCCCAATAACAGACTTTCTCAATAATGGACACAAACACCGCTAGAGATGCTTATTTATGCATAACAATCTCTAAACAGCAGATAAACATCGACAGCACTAGTCCATACACACAGTATGTTACTGTAGGATTGCCAGGAATGCAATTATTTCTTATGAAGTGAGAGTAGATCCACCTTCCCCTTTAACTGAAAGTTTCCAAAATATCTTATGCAATAATGACTAAGGTACTTCAAGGTCACACCTATCACCCCTTCCGATCCAACAGTTGTCTGTGCTTGTGTGCTCATATACAGCTCACAAGCACAGACAACTGTTCACATTTAATTTTATTTTCGTATTGTTCTGTGTATTATGCGAACTGTATAGTAAGCTAAGTATAATATTTATTAATAAGCTATATTATCATGCATACAATACTGCACAGTGTAGAAATCAGATTGTTATAGCTAATATCCACAGTACAAATTCATACAAATTAAACTGTTCAAGCAGTATTATTTTTTTACATATTTTTCCCAAATAACAAACTTTTTTTGTTATCCCTGGAGATGTCCGCTATTAAGAGAGAGATTTCACTGTATTAATCATTTTCTCATTCTCTGTAAAATAAAAATATTTCTTTGCAGTCATTTTAAAAAAACAAGCTGTAGTTTCTTTGACGATTACATAAACCATTTGAGTAGTTCATTTTATTTGTCAAAAGTCTTAAACTTAAAATAGTTTATTGATGATAGTAATTATGTGGGTTTGTAAAATAGATGTGATGTATTTTTCAAATTATTTTAAACCTGCCATCTGATGCTTGTCTCATAACTTTTCCATATTATATCCAATCCAATTAAACAATAAAAATAACAATTTGAAGAGATATGTAATTTTTTTAACAGTATTATTTTAACTAACAATGAATAGATATATTAAGGTAATAAAAAAGCTATGAAAACTGGTTTGACTGACATTTAAAAATTCATTTTTTTTAACATAACACAGTCAACTATAGCTAGGAATGTTGTATTGCAGGGGTCAGCAGCCCACAGACCAGATCTGCAAAATATTTAACAAATAAACAATTGTTTTCATAAAAATAGACTAATAATTAATTACTATGTGATGAATAAAAATTTTAAATTAGTAATATTTTTATTTTCAAACCGGCTGACCAGAATTTTTTTAAAACCCATATTGTCCATGGTATCAAAAGGTTGCTGACCTTTGTTTTATTGAAATCAAAGTATCAATAGCAATATGTATCTTTATTGAAAGCCTAAGCAGGACATTTTATCTGAATACAATATTTTAGTATTTCTTATAAACAAAAACACTGATGATTTTTCTCTATATCCTTAGAAATACAATACAATTAACTCATAAAGCGAAAAGAGGTTTTCCTTATAGAGATATACAAAACATTATTAAGACAAATACAGAAATTGTGACCAAATTCTTAACTTTTTTGATACAGATTTGATACAGAGGCTTAACTATTAAAGTGATTAAAAGTATTGAAACAAAAGTATCAAATTAAAAAAATATTGGTATCAAATTAAAAATATCAATATAAATAAATAACAGTGCCACTTTGCACCCCAGATCCTGCACCTCACACCGATTAACCGTCATTCATTGGACTGGAACATGGTCAGAACACAAAAAAGGTCGGATAGCGAGAGGAGAAAAAAAGATTTTTTTTAACTAAAACACAAAAGACAAGCAAAAACATTAAATATTGTTTCCTAAAAAATAATGAAGTGTTTTATCTTTTACATACAATCTACAATTTTACCAAGGCAACTCAAAACATAGACGTATAGATTTTCAAATGTTTGAAACAGCAGTAACTCACAGACAATCACCAGAGCGAGATGGTCGTAAATGCCGAGCAGACGGATATTCAGAGGTTGATGTGTGAGGGTCTACCATAATGCTATTTCAGTATACTCCTAGCTGTAGGCTGAGGAATTGTGGGGTTATTTGTCCCATACTTTCTCTCATGCTTCTTAATAATGTTGGAGTTTTGAATGTGATCATATTTAAAGGAAAGGTAGAGAAACCAGCACAGTTAAAGAGACTAAATTCCATACTCTTTTAACACACTTTAATTTCCAATGTTGAGAAATAAAGAGTAAAACATGTGTGTGTTTGTATACTATGTTTAAATAAATTCCAATAATATTCTAAAAAAGTGGAAGCTAATTTGCCAGATATTAAAATAGTTGGGAACCTGGTCCTTCTTTTACTAATAAATATAGGGGTAAGTCAAACTGTTCTTTAAGAATAGAACATTAATGTCGTTTGACATTATTAATTATACTGCCTATCCATCACATAATGGTAATTGAGGACAGAATTTCCCACATTGTTTTTTTAGTTTAACTTATTTAGTTATACAAAGAAAACAAAATCATAAATAATCCCAAAAAGTGTTGTAAAATGTCACACTTATTATTAGTTTGTTTAAACATTCTTAATTAATGCAACATGGTAATTCACATGGAATGAAAGAGTAAGGATTAAGAAAAGAAGTATCAATAGGTAAATAAGAAACCTAAAAGGGTGATGATTGATTATCAGAAAGAGAGAAAGCGTTCAATTCACAAGAGTTGAGAAAGTGAAAATATCAGATTGAGGCAATCAGGCAAACAAACCTGATAGATTCGATAACTCATTGTCAAGCCATTATAGTTAGAAGAGGCAGTTCCTTGGACATGAAAGTTGACGAAGAGAGAGAAGGTAAACAAACCCAATAGGTTACATGATTCACTTATAAATCTAATGATTAAGGTGGTGTTGCAGGAAACATGAGTAAAGGTAATGTTTTTTCAGTTTTTATAGAAAAACATATTTTTGGTCAATATAAATCAAAGAGTGCTTCTATAAAAATGTAAAGTTTAATTTTCTTCGCATGCTGACCTCAACAGATGTTGTTGAATATCTGTTAAGGGTGTCTTGGAATTTAATGACAAATTTTCTCTTTAAAAAAGTTTCTCATCTAATGCCGCTATGCTCATGGTATGTATTCAACAACTTCTGTTAACACCATGTAGAGAGAATTAAATTGTTCCTATTGAGCTATATTTTATATATTTTGAGCAAAAAAAGTTTTGCTATAAAAACTGCAAAAACACTGACTTTTTTTTTATCACTGCAAGAAAATTCTTCAAGAACTCTGATTACTTGCCTTGCTAGTTCGCCATCCCATGTTTTACTGACTCTGATATAAAAGATCAGGAATAGAGCTTGAATCTCTTGTCCAATGCATTGAGGGTTGCTTTTGCCAAGAATGAAGTTTTTTTTATCCTTACTTCATTATCACTCTTTTCATTTTCACCCCATCTTATAGTTGTCCGTTTTATCCCTCTGAAATATGCAAAAACAGATACTATCCATATAAACGGCAACCCTGGCATAGCACTATTGCCAGTGCTACCACATTGAAAATTATATTGCATTACATGGTATTTGCCAAATTATAAAGAAATTGTGTTTATTTAGAAAACAAACTTAAAATTGTGTTGTTTGCATGAAAACGGTTTAATTCGTGTTATCTCAAATGTGAATTTTGCATGTTCCTACTTATTGGTAATAATTTTAAGAATAGAAATAGATTACTCATCTTAGGATATTAAAGGTATAGATTTAATTAATACAGATTGTAAATCTCCAACTTAATTTTTAATGGTCTAGAAAAATGGGAATGCTTCAATATATAACTGGATTGATTTTAACTATTTCATAATATTAACTCTAGTATCATGTATACATTTGTAACTTGATGTTTTAAACTATTAACTAATTTTAACTCTTTGTAAATAAGGAAACATGACATATTTCTGTTAATATTTCAATAGCTTAAATTTTATGGACAAATGTACTAGCTTTAATTGTGTTTCGACGTTATTTTTACTTCAATCCCTTTTCCAGAATGAATTTTTTTTATAGTAAAGGATTATTTCAGTTTAAAATATAATATATATTTCTTATGATATTTTAAGGTTTTATATTTCTTTTTACTGTAATTTAATTCTAATTTATTTAGCTATGTTAGATTTATAAAATAAGCATATTTATGTCCAAATATAATTTATATATACTTATTTGTAAATTGATTTTTTTTTTAATTCTAAATCTTCTGAATGTGAAACTATTTCATTTGCATTGTTGTGTGTGTTAAAATGCTCTGTTACCTACCACTCATAAGGTTGTTATAGTATGCATTTGCACTGTATATCATCAAAATAAAATATACATGCACTTTAATAAATAATGCTTTAAAAATTATATCCTTTGAAAAACATCACACTTTTCAAAGTTGAATTTCTACTTCCCTTTATTTTAATTAGCTAATGATCGAGGTCTGTAAGCTTAATATTTTATTTAGCTAATGATCGAGGTCTGTAAGCTTAATATTTTTAATTTTTAATCAAACCAAGCAATATTTTCTGAAAGCTCTCATTTGTCAAGTCAAGCTTGAATCATATGAATATTGAATATATATTATTTTAAAACCTAGCCATTTAATTAAAAACAAAATATTTACTTTCTAAAAAAAGTTTAAAAATTAAAATAGGACTTGAATATAATAAAATTAAATAATAAACATATTAAGCATTAAAACATATTTAAATTACAACAGCATTAATTGTTTCAGAATTAAAATAACACTCCCCAAGTGCACATTTAATAGATAACATCCAAACAAGTAAAGACAAGAGTAATAGGGTTCATATCAGTAATGGAATACTTGGAAAATCTGAAATTAAAAAATGAAATGAAATTTCTAATTTATCCAATCATTTCCTGGTTTTGGTTTTAAAGTTTTCCTGGAAATTCCTTTATCCCTCTTGTTTTAAATAGGTCATAAATCAGGAGGAAACTGGAGTGAGTCAATAGATTAAATTTCCAAGATATCTGAGGAAATTCATAAGGTGTCTAAATCCCTTTAAATTACATTAAATGTTTTATCAAGCTACTGACTCAATAATTATTATAAAACTATGTTGTATTATTGTCATTTTCATAAATATAATTTTTGTTCAGTAACTTAAATAACATAAACTATCATGCACAATATGAACAGTGAGAGTTGGGGTATTTATCTGCAAATGACTTATAATAAACTAACTTAAATCTTGAACAGACACAACATCCAGCTCCCGGCTGTTAATTTATCACTGTTAAAGGGGAAACAAACATTTCACCAATGATTATTTGCAAGTGAATTAATATTATGTTTTAATTATTTGAATAACTCGTTGCACCATGGAATACATTAAAAAATAATAAAAGTTGTGGAAAGATGCAGGTGTATGGGTGTTAGGATCTTGCATTAAATAAAAGAAAATATGTAATGATATTTATTTTGCTATGATTACTTTATTATACACTGGTCATGGAGGAATTGTAGAAACTCTTTGAAAAGTCCTTGAAACGACCTGGAAAAAATTTGATGATTTTGTGTAGGAACTTTGAGTAAACAATGAGGTCTGTATGCAAGAATAATATGGAGCGAAGTAAAAGGTTGATTATCAGCAAAGTAGATAGCAAATCAACTCACCTCCGACTAAATTACATTTTAGTAACTAACATCAACTGTTATTTAATTTATTTATTATAGGTATTTAATGTGCACTTTCTGAACCGATTGTTTGTATCAGCACACAAGAATTTCTATGGGTAAGAGCAAAAGAGCCTACCAATTTTTGCTAGAAAGCTACTTTCACATACCTTCCAAGGTTATTTTACATACCACAATTGACATGGGACCAACGGCTTTACTTCTGTTTCGAAAGAAGTTGTACTACAGACTTATATCACTCAAGAAAAATCTGTTGACCCTGGCTGGGTTTGAACTCTCTAACATCAGGTCTTAAAGCGAGTTCTTAACCCCAAGACCACTGAGGTCAACAACATTACTGTTCTTCCTACTAAAATTATATTGTACAATTATATGAGATCTTTGAATATTTCTTGATTTCTTACAAAATAAATATTTATATAAATATTTGAAAATTTGTTTGTTGCTGAATACTATGTAAAATATATGTCATACTTTATAATGTGTCCTCTGGCCATAAAGATAATAAGTTGTTTGTTAATAATACTTCTCTAATTATTGTACAAAAGAAAAATAAATGTTTTAGCTAGTCCGACTAATATTTTTGCCTTTAATATCAAAAATAATCAGGAGTAGGGTTCATTTAGTGTAATTTAGTGTAATTTAGTGAAATCGGTCAGTTTTACTAGTTTTTAATACTAATTGTGGCTATGTTAGTTAATTATTTCTTTCGAGTGTTGACAGCTATACCACAAGACTTGATAGAAATTCATGTTTCAAATTTGAATTTAAAAAAAATCAAGCACAACTTTATAGGTAAGCCTGAATGCCCTCACACCACTCTGAAGTAAGATCAAGAGTTGTTCCAGAATTTTTTGTTCTCGAAATTTAGTAATTGTAGCAAATGAAAACTTTGTAAAGCCTACATTTATCAATGTGGAAACAATAATTGTTAAGTAATAGAGATTGATAATTATTTCAACTATTTTGGTTATCGATTCACCATTGTATTATAGGCTGATCTATATTGGTGTTTCCAAACTTAGAACACATCGCGTTGTTAATTTTTTTAATGAATTTCCAAAACTTATTATTGTTCATATGAATAAAATTTTAATGCATATATCATATTATATACATTAATTATGAGAGCAAGGTAAGATTAAAGGAACTAATAAGGTTATTAACAGTAATCAGACTTTATTATACATAGTTAGAATTTCATTAACATCCATTAACAAATTAATGTAAGGTATGCTAGTACTCTCCCTACTTATTATCTTGCAGTTTCATCTCACTATCTTTAATCTTACTAACCATCATCGTCCCCCATGGTTTATCTTGTTCAAAAAATATTATATTTTTTTAACACAACTGAGGGGGTTGGGAGATTTTCACACCTCACTGTGAGTTCTTTTTGGGACATTGGGTCACGTTACTGGACAAATATGATTGAAAAACCTCATGCAATTTTCAAATTTATGATTCATTATGAACAAAACAAAATACACACACTAAAAGATGTACATTTAAACAGTCAGAAAGTTAATCAAAAAGTCTCAATTAAATAAATATGTTAGACACATAAAATAGTTAAATAAACCTAATAAACAAAATAATAAATGAAAACACAGTTCACAAAAGGTTGTAAGTAATTGTTTATGTCAGCCAAATCATTCTCTTAACTTTGACATTGGATAGTGAATAGCTAGTTTGCACTCGTGACACACCACACTGACTCAAATCCCCAAAAATTCCACGAAAATTCCTCATACTTGAACTCATTTGACCTCAGCATCTCCCTTGGACACACTTGTCCACACTTGCACTTTGCCAACTACTGGACCAAACTAGGAGTTCCTTATGCCAACTACTGGCCCTGTATATTTAAGAGGTACACTCAAAGTCTGGAAGGCTCTATTTCTAAATATTGTAGGGATGTGCGAGAAACATTTTTTCGATTCGAGACAATCTAGAGACAGGAATATAAAAAAGTATTGAGACATGAGAACGAGACGAGAAAATGTCCTTAGTTCCTTTTTGACATTTTAGCTGGCACTTGCTTTAGATTGTCTTATAGTTCATTCAAACACTCGATATATAACTCATACACATTTTAAATGCAATTAATAAAATAGTGAAAGGTAGTTACAATTAACACAATTTGTAATTTAATTTTGTAGTGTAACAGCTTATATTGTCAATGTTTTATATTGAAAAATAATATTTCTTAATAAAGGCTGTTGGGGGGTGAGGGGGGTGGGATGCGGGCTTTTTTGTATTATTACGGTATTTTTGGAAATAATAAATTCCTGGTTTGGTTTTTTAACTAATTAAGGCCGTACGTTATTTGCTTTTTTAAATTTATTGAATTTTATAGATTCATTTTTTAACTTTTGAAATGATATCAAGATCTTTTTCTTGAATTTTTCAGATATTTTTGAGTCTCGCACATCCCTAAAATATTGCTTTCCCATAAATCTATCCCAGATCATTCTATGTACACAATTTATTTTATTAATATATTTGAGGTTTTAAGTGTACTTTCTGAACCAATTGATTATCAATACACAATAATTTCTATGAGTGAGAGCAAGAGGTCTTATAAATTTTGCCGGGAAAGGTGATTTATTTTACATTCTAGGGTTCTTTTACATGCCATAATCAACATCAAATCGACAGATCTACTTCACCTCTGAAGGAAACTATGCTATGGATTTTTATTGAGCAAAATCCGTCGACCCCGGTTGTGTTTGAACCCATGATCATCAGGTCTTGAGGTGAATACTCTACCTCAAGACCACTGAGGTCGGTATTTTCCCTTCTAAAGATCTTTTGCCTCTTCCATCCTTCTTGTATCACATAGCTGACCTAGCTTACATCCTCCTGAACAAGGACAGAGATAGGACTCAGGGACTCAGAAGTGATAAATATACCAGACTTCGGGTGAGCTGTTTTTCTTGTTACATCGTGTCTACTTTTTTTAAGTTTTAAATATATAACATTCTTGTATTCAAGTTTTAATCACCTTAAGTATTGTAGTAAAGATTGTTTCTAAATACTACCTTACAAGAGAGAGCAAAAAAAAAAAAAAAAAAAAAAAAAAAGCAACCTAGTTTAAAAAATATCCTAAATCAAACATTTGCAACCACATTTTTTGGTTGATCTCGCCCACACATACACATCATAACAATATTATTTTATCCACCCACTTTAGTGTCTAAGCCAGTATTGAGATTCCTACCCTAAGTTGGGAAAACACTCTAATTTTACATCCATCACTGTTTCGATTCTATGGTCTAGGTCAGTTTTTTATTCAAGTCATATATTTTCCACTACCTACTTGATAGACCTGCCATAGCTTCACATGCTTTATAATCTATCTTAAGACTAAGACAGGCACAACATTCAGACCCCAGTAGTTAATTTATCACTGAAAGGGTAAACCCACATTTCACCAATGATACATTTTTCAGCCCTGCTGGGACTCGAACCTGGTGTCCTTAGCTCAGTAGGTAGACATGCTACCAATTGAGATAAGATGTCGTGGGAAAACACTCTAACGTGGTTCTTCTCGTTGTTTGGGAATCATAGGATAGGTTTTTTTTTTCAAGATATTCTTAAAGTTTTATTTTAACATTTATTTTGTTAGCTGGAAGCATTGGAAATTATATATACTTTTACATCCAACAGTTTATTATTTCAAGTGAGATGAAAGCGTTCTCCTAAATAGTGAATATGCCAGCCAATTACATTATAATAATTTGTGAACAAACAAAGTAAGAAACTAGTTATACAAGCTCCAAACTTATGCCACTAAGTATCTTTATAATAAATAATGATACCATACCTATGTTTGGCAGTGGAGGGTAATGACAACACTATTTTATAAATCCGAATCTCCAATTTACCTTTGAATCTAAAATCCGAATTTGACTCTTGTAAAAAATTATGAACATGAAAATAAATATAAATATAATATAAAAATAGAAAACATAAATAGTAACTAAACATTCTTTCTTATAATCCATTCACTATACAACTAATAAATTCAGTTGATTTTCATATTACTGATCTGGGACCTGGTTGGTGTTCATCCTATAATTATAATTGGTTCTGAACTACCAATAAGTAGTATTAGAGCTCTAAAATAAATTTCACTAGAGGGGAAAAAAAGATTTGGGTTCCGAATCGGAATTTTTCTCTAATCTTTTAATCACAAATATCCCTAAGGATTCGAGAGTCCCATCCCTAGATAACCCACTCTTCAAGATATATTTCAATATTCTTAGGGTAGTATAGTATTAGCCCACACAATGGAGTCCTATCATCATATTACATTAAATATTATTACTATTACTATTATTAGATCCTTTTGTCAGTGAATTTAGACTGCCACTGCACCCTGTCCTCTGCCTCCTCCTTTTGCTCCCAGAATTTTCTTCTTTCCTTCAAGTCATCCAATAATTGAATTCTCATTTCTACATACATTTGTCTACAACATCAACAAATGTATAAAGACTATATAAATACTGTTAAAAAGTGTTTTGGACATTTGTACGCATGTGTCTGATCCAATTTACTTTGTACTAAAGAATAACATCCAAAATTGTTCTCTTTTTTATCCACTCTTCTTAGGACTTCTTCATGTCACCTTCTTTGTCTACCTGACCTTCTCAAATACTCTCCAGTACCACATTTCAAAGCTTTCCAAGTGTGTGTGGTTTTTGTTTGTTTTCCTCTTACGAGTCCAAGCTTCTGCTCCAAATGTAGTATATCATCAATTTCTTCCTCTTTTCCAAAATCAACTTGCTGGTCAGCAGTAACCTCTTCTTGTTGAAAGCTTCCTTGTCCACGGCGATCCTCGACCTTATTTCCTTGGTGTAGTAGGCATTCTTTGCCAGTAGGCTTCCCAGGTACTTGAACTGCTCTATGTTTTCCAACTCCTGGTTCCCAATTTTTATTTTCAGTAGCTCTTAATTTTTTGAAATCACCATCACATTTGACTTCTCAATGTTGATCTCCATGCCATATCTTCTCCCATTCTCCACTAGCCGGTCCATCATTTCCTGCAACACTTCTTTATTTTTGGCCAGCAATGCTAGATCATCTATGTATTTTATTATGTTGATGACACTTCCTCCAATCCTAAATATGCCATGTTCCTTCAGGGTTTTCCTGATCAGCTACTCTTCATACACGTTTAACAGACAGTATGACAAACAGCAACCCTTTCATACTCCTTTTCCTTTATCTATTTATTGGTCTCTCAATCATTCAGCCTCACCTTCACTCACTGTCCAAGGTACAGGTTTGCAATCAGCCTTCTGTTCCTCCAGTTCATGCCGGTCTTGAATATTTCCATCAGATCTTCCATTTCACTCTATTGAACGCCTTTTTCCGGTTGATGACATCAATGTAGACCTCTTCCTTGTCTTCCAACTTTCTCTCTGAAATTATTCTCAGCTTCCCAACAACATCTCTGGTTCCTTTCCTTTTCTGAATCCAAATTGGTCTTCTTCTTTCACACTTCCTATTTTATGCTTCACTCACCTGTTTAATATTATTGCCACGATCTTCCCCAAATGGTAAATGAGACTGATGGTCCTGTGGTCACTGCATTTCTTGGTTTCGTCTTCTTTTTTTAGAGCCACCATGGTTACGTCTAGAAAATCCTTGGGCTATTTTCCTGCTTCGTAGATCCTATTGATAAGGCTTGTCATGGCCATTGATTAAAAATATTAGATAGTAATATCTAGTTGCTAGTACAGTGACATATTATATTTAAATTTTTAGTTCTTACATCTCATAACACACTCTTGACAGCTCCACACAGTGAAAATCTTCTAAGTTACACAAACTGTATATATTAAAATAATTTTCAAAATTTACCATTTTTAAATTAATATGTCATTCTTCTTGAACATTAAAACACACGTACACATACACACACATACACATTTACACATACACACACCTGATTGTTCAAGCTATCGTCAGTTTTCATCAACTTAATGAATAAAGACAAACGATCAGGGAGGTGAATTAAAAAAATCTGTTGAGGTAATGGAAAGCCACTTTTGGTAAAAAAAAAAAAAATTCCCAGTGAACTCTGCTAAAATTTAACTTTAGCCCTTTATATAAGACAGTCAGGAGTACGAACCACTACATTGACTCTGTGATTTACATCTTTTAACTAATATTCCAGTAATAAGCCTATTGTTCTTCTGTGCTGAATTTTACAAACTACAATATGTATCTAAGCATTGATAAGTCCCCAAAGTCATTTCAGAAGTATTTTTTAATGATCACATATTTTTAATCTTGTTTTTAACTGTATAATATAAAATTTTGCACTGGCTATATAATGTAGTTTGTAAAATATATTTATTGTATTATTTTTAGTTAGTTAGACAGCAACTCTACCTTGATTTTGGTAGGAAGAATATTATCTGGTAGCTACTATAACGATTTTTATATATTCATACATCAAGTCATGCTATCTGTGGCTGTACTTTGTGATGGATCATATCAATACTTATAAAATAGCACAAATAATATAGTAAAATATCATCAATGTTGGCCGCAAAGAATAAGTTGGAATTTTCTAAACTGTTCTACCAACCAAAATAATACAATTCCTAGTTTAAAAAATGCTATCTATTGAAATATGCTCAAGAAAATTGTCATGTAAATACAATAAAAGCAACAAACATACATTACTTTTGTTAATCTCACTTTACCTTGTTTACTTAAAAACTATTTACCCACTTAGAAATTAACATTCATTTTTATAGTATCTGTTATGTCTATAATATGTTGTCTAGAATTTAAAATTGAATTATTATACTTTTTATTTATAATTTGTTGACATTTAAAGTCAGAAAGGATAAGTCGATTAAGATGTTATTTTGTATTTTGCATTTATTAAGAACATATAAACTATCTAGAAAAACAGCAAACACTCATAAACATAAATATACGAACAATTTTTATAATAAATTTACAAGATTCCTTATATACTTATGTTTGGATACAATTCTGTAAACTAAACATACTTGTCTATGAACAGAGTTCTGCTTTTATGGTGAATTAAAATAGCCCAATTTCGTTTTTAAGTTTCCCAAAAGCGGTGAATTACAAAAATCCTATTTTTGCGACGAAATTATCGAATTAAGACAAAAACGTTAAAAAAAGTGGGTTTCACCAAACTTTCGGGATTAAGGTGACTTTGTTGGGTTAAAACTAGACTTCCAGGACAATGTTTGAAACAGGTAAACTAAACATATTGAAGTGAAAGCCAAAAATTACATTTTGTTTGGACAAAACTGTAAAAAACACTAGTCCGCAAAAAAATGTGCTGTCAACTTATTAAAAAAGTAAGATTTAGCGGGAGCTGGTCCGGGAAAGTATGTACAAGTCACAAAGACAAAATATTACACAAAAATTTATTTTTCAATATCCCAAAATATTAGCGCGAGTGCCGAAAACTGCGAATAAATCGTGATTATCACGGAAATCATTTAAAATCGCGAATATCGCGCTAAAACGCCGATTTCGCAAATTATCGTGACAATTCTGAGCATATAATTTCAATCGGGGTAACCTGAAATGTGAACATCTGAAAGAAAAAAATGCCATATCTAACATTCGCGAATTATCGCGATTTTCACAAACGCAGGGCTCTGTCTATGAAACAAATTAAGGAGCCGGATATATCTCCCTCCTCACTCTCTTTCTTATGTAAGTCGCAAGGCAAGTGGAAAGGCCTTAGTTATTTTATTTTAATCTCTAACATTATAGACATACTCATCATATTTGGGGAGTCAAGGAACTCCTAGTATTGGAATTTTAAAACCTCTTAAGTTTATCAAATACAAAACAAGATGACACATTGAAGGTAATTTTTTTGCACTGAGTAAAGTAAAAATCCATTACAATTATTTTCTTGAATCTTATGACAGTTTAAAATGCCCATTTTATTTAACTTAAAATTGTTTTCCTTTTATTTTATTATAGTAAAGATAAACAAACAGTACTAAGTGAGCTTTTTTTTTTTTTAAACTCCAAACAAAAAGTAAATACATTTTTTTTAGTTGATCTATACAAAGCACCAAAAGTCTTGTCTTGAATAATAATCTTAGAAACTCGCAAATTTCAATTAAATAAAGTATGAAATCTTATTCATATTTGATAAAGAATGCACATGTATGCATACACTATTAAAAAAAATGAAACACACTACTATGCTAGCAATACTGTACAGTCGACACGACTTGGACCAAGTGCTAGACACCCAGAAACAACGTGTACATAGTGGTCGACATGACTTGGACCAAGTGCTAGACACCCAGAAACAACGTGTACATAGTGGTCGACATGACTTGGACCAAGTGCTAGACACCCAGAAACAACGTGTACATAGTGGTCGACACGACTTGGACCAAGTGCTAGACACCCAGAAACAACGTGTACATAGTGGTCGACATGACTTGGACCAAGTGCTAGACACCCAGAAACAACGTGTACATAGTGGTCGACACGACTTGGACCAAGTGCTAGACACCCAGAAACAACGTGTACATAGTGGTCGACATGACTTGGACCAAGTGCTAGACACCCAGAAACAACGTGTACATAGTGGTCGACACGACTTGGACCAAGTGCTAGACACCCAGAAACAACGTGTACATAGTGGTCGACATGACTTGGACCAAGTGCTAGACACCCAGAAACAACGTGTACATAGTGGTCGACATGACTTGGACCAAGTGCTAGACACCCAGAAACAACGTGTACATAGTGGTCGACATGACTTGGACCAAGTGCTAGACACCCAGAAACAACGTGTACATAGTGGTCGACACGACTTGGACCAAGTGCTAGACACCCAGAAACAACGTGTACATAGTGGTAGACATGACTTGGACCAAGTGCTAGACACCCAGAAACAACGTGTACATAGTGGTCGACACGACTTGGACCAAGTGCTAGACACCCAGAAACAACGTGTACATAGTGGTCGACATGACTTGGACCAAGTGCTAGACACCCAGAAACAACGTGTACATAGTGGTCGACATGACTTGGACCAAGTGCTAGACACCCAGAAACAACGTGTACATAGTGGTCGACACGACTTGGACCAAGTGCTAGACACCCAGAAACAACGTGTACATAGTGGTCGACATGACTTGGACCAAGTGCTAGACACCCAGAAACAACGTGTACATAGTGGTCGACATGACTTGGACCAAGTGCTAGACACCCAGAAACAACTGTACATGTGGTCGACACGACTTGGACCAAGTGCTAGACACCCAGAAACAAACGTGTACATAGTGGTCGACAACGACTTGGACCAAGTGCTAGACACCCAGAAACAATGTGTACATAGTGGTCGACACGACTTGGACCAAGTGCTAGACACCCAGAAACAACGTGTACATAGTGGTCGACACGACTTGGACCAAGTGCTAGACACCCAGAAACAACGTGTACATAGTGGTCGACACGACTTGGACCAAGTGCTAGACACCCAGAAACAACGTGTACATAGTGGTCGACACGACTTGGACCAAGTGCTAGACACCCAGAAACAACGTGTACATAGTGGTCGACACGACTTGGACCAAGTGCTAGACACCCAGAAACAACGTGTACATAGTGGTCGACATGACTTGGACCAAGTGCTAGACACCCAGAAACAACGTGTACATAGTGGTCGACACGACTTGGACCAAGTGCTAGACACCCAGAAACAACATGTACATAGTGGTCGACACGACTTGGACCAAGTGCTAGACACCCAGAAACAACGTGTACATAGTGGTCGACATGACTTGGACCAAGTGCTAGACACCCAGAAACAACGTGTACATAGTGGTCGACATGACTTGGACCAAGTGCTAGACACCCAGAAACAACGTGTACATAGTGGTCGACACGACTTGGACCAAGTGCTAAATGAGCTTCCATCTAGTTGGACAAAGTGAAAGCCAAGAGGCCCAGCTGGTAGACAAACATTGAGATGAATTCAGTTAAGTGTGTATCAAGTAACAGACATGGTGATATTTATGAATAAAATGATCAACATGGGCTTGGAAAGGTGGGGGTCAAGAGGGTCCAGAACCCCCCTAGAAATATTTGAACTACCCCATACTATGGATTTGATGACCCACTGAAAGGTGGGGTTCACTTATACAGTTAAGGGTTTTAATACATTATAGTATTTTTTAATATCATTACTGTCCAATACTTTGTACTCTTCAAAACTTAATTGTATAACACTGTCTTTGTTATCATTTTGAATAAATAAATGTTTATTATTTTTGGAAGCACCATTTGGGTGTTCATTCATTATATGATGAGGATAGACTTTACACACTTGTTGTAATTATTATATTATAACGAAGATTTACATATATACAGGGACAATAATATATTTTATTCCTCTGGTCTGTCGCTTGACCCAATTTTAACAGGGTCCGTCTCGAAGTTTGTCTAGCAGATGGTCCTTTCATGTGAGGCTGTCTACCAATTGGTCCAAGTTATTTAAACCACTTGAATCACACAGCCTTCCAAACAACCGTTTTCATTTTTTCTACTGGTTGACTCTCTTATCACATGGTCCCACTTGTGTCTGCCACTTGCTCCACATCATTTCTGGGTGTCTACCAATTTAGCCCCTTGTGTCGGCCAGTTTGTTGTCTCTCACTTTGGCTGCACCCTTGTTTATCTAATAGTGACATTTTATAAAACATTATAAGAATATATAGTAAGAAGCATATATTAAATTGATATCACATACTTCATTATTAATAATTTATTTAATTGTAACAATGCTATTTTAGAATAATATAATTTTTTTTTAAGAAATCTGAACTAGAATATACATTTTGTTCCAGAAATTAGGCCTTTTTTTTTGTCATGTTGGTGCAATATTGACCACTTGACATCATCCCATGGGTATACTGCTACCAACATTACATTTTATTTGGTTTTAACACTGTTTTAAATTACAGTATAGTCTCAATAATCCGAACAAACGAAATGTCCGAACCTTCATGTCAAAATGTCTGACAGTACGGAAACAGGTGAAGGAGGAGGGGAAGAGCAAAGAAACAAGTCCAAATTATTTTAAATAGAAGTGCATAATAGGTATTAAATAGGGTGTGTTAGTAATTATTCTATTTAAGGCTTGAAGTCTTACTTCAATTGAAAGAAACACTTTTTTTCTCTTTTCACTTGGCATATTTCTCACACAGTAAAATAACATTAATGGTAAAATGCAAAACTCATTGACAGTATGAACGAGTACAGTACACACCTTCACTAAGGCCGGCGAACAGAGCTACATCCATGGAGGTATGTGACTCGCTCACTGACAAATAAACTATGGGATTGGGAAAATAATATGCATATGGGTACTGCATAACAACGTAAATTGCACATCATGAGGATACGTCGGATTAAACTGAATGTCAGATAGCCAAAGGTTGGCTTATCGAGTGACTACTATAATTTTTAAAATCCTACAACCTTTTATACCACTATAACAATGTGTTATATTATTTTATTTATCTATTTTATAAAATTTAATCTTCACTTTCTTCAAACTCAAGTTTACATTGGTTTACTAAATAAATTTTTCAGGTAGTAATTTTGAAACCATGTCGATAACTATCCTTTAAATGTTTAACCTTTTCTAATTTTTTTTATCATAGGCATCAACTTTGTAAATGCATGTAACACACAATCAAAAAAATGTAAACTACTTTGTAAGCACTAATTTTGTAATTGTTTTGACTAGGTGTTTAAAACCAGTCAATGTTTGTTAAGTGTCGAATACCAGGTCATTTGGCTTAAAGATTAAAATATACTTAAAATTATAAACTAAATTTGATATATTATTAAAATAATAAAGTTAATCAATCAGCAACTGTCATTGAGAAATCAATACTAAAAATAAAACTGGCTTGAAAATTCCTATCAAATAATTTTAAAAGTAAATAAAATAAAAGTGAATTTTATCAGTAGTTTTCTGGAGCAGATCTAGTGGAAAAGGCTAAATCTTAGGGATGGCCCCTTGAGTCCTCAAATCCTTAAAGATATTCAAGATTTTAGAAACACTATAATACTGTTATTATTATTATTATTATTATTAGCACCGCGTCTTACTACCCGTTCGGGTTATACGCACTTACGCTAATGTGTAATGGTAGGGTGATTGTGAGATGAAATGAAGGACCTACAGTTTAACGTGGAATCCGAACCACGGTGGAGGCCTGGTATTCCCCACATTCACACTATAATACTGCCTATTGATGGTTCAGAACCAACCTTTTAGGACAAACTCAACAACCAAGCCACAGACCATTAATTTAACACCAAACAAAATGTATGGATGTTATAATGAATGGCTTATAAGGATTTTATTTTTATTTTCATTTAGCTACTATTTTCTATTATTCTATTATATCTATACATCCTTTGGGGTTCATAATTATTGTTTCCAAGTTTTAGATTCAAATTTGATAGTTGGTACAGTAGAGTCTCGAAAACTCGACACTCGATAACTCAACATTCCATGTAACTTGACACGCACATGTGCACACAGTTGTTGGTGCCAGTCATCACAATCTAAGGTCATTCAACTGTATAAACTCTAAGTTTGTTGTGTAACTCGAGTGGAACAGTCATGCCATGGTGTTTTTACAAGTGCTGCGTTTGCCATTTTTCTAATTCATTAACATGTTATTCGAATCAATACAATATTATATGTACAGTACTGAACTGCATTTCTGTATATTACACGTATGTATGTACACCATTATATTAACACGTAATATATTGTACTGTACATATATTACTGTTGCTGTACTGTACAATACTACAGTACAGTACAACTGTACCTATAATATTCATACTGTACTCTGATTCATCCTTGTTTAGTAAACATTACATAGTAAACGGGCATCTTAAGCAAGTTCATTCATAAAACTTGACATTTCAATAACTCTACGCCATCTCAAACCAGATTAGGTTGAGTCTCAAAGATTCTGTTGTATTTGAAAGCTAAAAGAAGATTCTGATTCAAAATTCAAATTCGTAAAATAGTGGATTTGATCCAACTTTTCTGAATATAATTTTTTTTATAGTTTAGGAAAACTTGTAAATTTATTCAAATTTATAGTCTGAAACTTACAATAAACAAGACTAAAGTTATTTTAATTTTTAAAAATCACAAAGAACTTGCTAATCACATCAACAATACAATGTTTATTTTGTTCAGAAATGTTAAGCTTAGTATCATGATTTATATTTTTATTCTGTAATATTTGTAAAACTTACAGCAACACCAAAACCCAATATCTAAGTTGAAAATACACTTACCATTTCTTTGTTTATTATGTTGCAGGACCCAATGAACCCCAATGAGACAGTGATTGTGATAAGGAGTTTGGTCCCTGGCGGTGTTGCTCAGATGGATGGCCGACTCATCCCTGGCGATCGCCTTTTGTTTGTCAATGACACCAACTTAGAGAATGCATCGCTGGATCAGGCAGTCCAGGCGCTAAAGGGTGCAGCCAAGGGTGTGGTACGCATCGGCGTGGCCAAGCCTCTACCCATCCCCGATAGTGTGTCGCACAGCCAGGTAAGCCAGGACACGGCGATGACGACGGCAGCGGTGGTTAGCAGCACACTGCATCCTGTCGAGTACTACTCCGACACTGTGCAGGGGGGAGAGCCCTCTCAAGGGGGGCTGGTCAAATCCGAGAGTTTCTAGACGTGACCTAGGCATATAACAGGGACCACTTGGTTACTTTTCCTTGCTCAAAGTTGACTCAACACTCTATGAACTCATTGGCTGAAGGGTTATGAATGCTCAGCTCATTTCTTGTCACATTCTTCTTGGATATGTTGTGATTAAATTTTTCAATGGATAGTAAAATAACTGATAATTGACACTTAGCATCCTTTCATCCTCAGCCAATGTGATCATTTTTATTTACTATACTCCATACTACCTATTCCAAGAAAAAAACACCCTTCATACATACAAAATATTTGATTTAGTTTTCTGTGACTATTTTAGAGTAAATGTAGTACAATCATTAATCCCATTTTTCAGATAACTCTTAGTACAAATAATGAACTCTCTTAATTATATTTGCTTGATAGGTATACTTGATCATGCTTCACTAACTAAAACAGTTTTATTAGATCATTTTGTTATCAAATACTTTTCTTAATGTTTGATAATATCAAGTTAAGCTATGTTAAATTTTATAATAATCTGTAAATTGCTGCTGTGATATTCCTTTTTAAATCTCTTTAGTAATCTTTAAATTATGGGTTTTTTTTTCTTTGATATTTTTAAACATGTGATAAGTCAACTTTGATTATAAAACCATCATAACTACTTTAGGAAGGTCATTGTGGAAACATTCAACTTACAATCATTTTATCAGTGATAGTAATGTAAAAGCTCATTCAGTGTTTAAATGGTTTCATTATTTGATTTCATTAAATTAAAACATTTAAGAAAACATTAAAAAAAACTTTAATACAAAAACTTGAGTAGATTCTTACAGTATTAAATATAATACCAAGTGGTTTTATCATCACTTTTTAGAAATTTCTTTTTATTGTGATTTTCTTATTGATTTTTGGAATGGTAATTTAAAAAGCATGAATTATGCATTTAATAGGGCTTTGGTTTTTAAAAGACTTCAAAACCTGTAATCCTACTATTCAGTAAAGTAATGAACTTATTTGTCTGAAATTCATTTGAAATATATAGATCTAACTATTTATTTCGTAGAAGGGTAAAAGGTTCTTAGTTCTTAGAAATTTGTTTCTTTGTTTAAAGTATTATAAATCTATTATTGTTTCACTCACTCAAATGTTTTGTTACATTTTAACTTGTATATCTACTAATGACCATAAAATTTGTTGAGTGTAATTGAATTTATCAAACACTTATTGTTATTATTTTTTTTATTAGAAAAAACAACTTTTTTTTGAGGAACACAATTTTTGTGCTCTAATAAAAACAGTTTACGAATTTACGTTATTGTTTAGTTTAGAAGAATGATATAACCTTTCAGTTGTTACGTTTACATCATATAAATGCTCTTAATCTGCAACTGCAGTATTGTTTTCTTAAACTAAATGAAAACTATAATAACTGGTCTACTGTGCGCTTGTTTTTAAATTAGGTGTTCAAAACAACACTTTATTTTAAAATAAACACAATTATTGTTTATTCCTTTGTGCCTTATTTTTGTGAATTCAATGCGCAATCAATCAATGGTAGCTATTTGTGTTTTGCGAATAGCTCTAAAAGTGGCCTACTTAATAAAATGTGGAATAAAAATAATTAAATGTAAGCTAGCACGTATGAAACTTGATTAACCTGCTCCTAACTAAAACATAGACCAAACGTCCCAGGTTCAATTCCTGTATGCAGGTGTCATTTTTCAAGTTAAAGAATAATATTTAGATGCGGCTATAACCGTACTTAACAACTCTAATAACTTGGCTATTTAATCCAACATTAAAAATGTATTAGTTGGAATGGTTTTTTTAGATTTATTTATTTTTACAGTTTTTCTTTTTTTTTTATCGCATGAACTTTGGTTTTAATTCTCTCATATTATATTTTTAATAATGAACTTTATTTTTTAATTGAAGCTTAAATTTGTGTACAATGTTGGATTGTTTTTAACACACCAGAGCAAGCCACAAAGAAAGATAGCGGACATGTGGTAATGTGTTCATTTGAGCTGCTACATTACATGTCGCTGTGCCAGTTATATGCATGTCACATTCCCTTTTGATCTATCATATGTTCATATGGCAAAACAGTCATTGTTATTATTAATATTTCTTAATAATTATCGCTACGCATTCCATTTGTGTCTCTTATCTATTTGGTGTTTAAAATAATATTTTGGCACAAACTATATAAAAAACTGTTCTTAAATTTATCCCCCTTTTTATATGGTGCAATACATGGCATGTATTTGCTCTGTTAATTTTTGCTGGTCATTACTGTTAGTAATCAAATTTATTTGTTTCTAAATGTTACTAAACACACATTTTGCTTTAACTGGAGGACACATTATCACAATTATATTGTTAATAATAATCAAAATAATTATTGGTTGTCTGTATTTAACTCTCTCAATGTATTCACTAACTGCCTGGATCAGTCTTGCTTCAAATTTAGTTTAAAAAAAAAAGAGCTCTTTTTGTTCTTATTGAGCATTTCATCGGAGATATGAAGGAGCCTTTTCTCTCTCATTCTAGAAATGTCTGTTTATATAGATGTTGTGTCCATATATAGCTCATAAAACAGTTTACATGTCACACATATTTCATGGTTCTGAGCTCAACTGCTGAATACCTATCAATTTCTTCTCCTGCCTTGTTAGCTCCCAAGTCTTTTCATTCTGGTGTTCTTCTAATTCTATAATGGAAAAAAAAATCCACCATTTTACTAGTGATAGATGACTCATTTCTCTTCCCTCCCCCCCCCTTTTTTCTTGAATTTATACTGTACAAGCTACTATATTTTCACTTTTTTAGGGATTTATAGTAAACCCAGATCAAACTTATTATTTCAGTGTTCAAATAGTCGTTGAAATTATTTCATTGGCATGCAAAGTAAATTTTTTATTTGAGGCAATACTTGTTCAGTTTTAGCTTGCATTGCTCACTTCTGCAGTTTCGACCGCCAAATGACACATGGCTTGAAAATATCTGTATTCACTCCTTAGTACTTTTAAATAGAGTTCAGTTGAGATAACCCTAATGAACCAAACTTAGACAGAAATTTTTCAAACTCATCCCTTGCCGTGGAAATTAAAAGGACCTCTCTATTTCTGCTGATATTCTGCAGTGTAGGGTGCTGTATCTCTGATCTAGTGAGTCACAATTGTAGAGAAGTACCAGTATTATAGAAAAGTTCATGCAACGGTTTGGGTTTAACTTGGTTTTAGTCAAGCATGGTTCAACAAAGGTTGACCAATATCTATTTTGTTGCTCTTAAATCACGGAATGCTTTAGTTTATTAGAAATCAATAGTTCATTATATTTAACTTATGGTGCTAAATAAAACATTCTTCTGTTGGATTCATTTCAGTTTTTATACTAGCAACTTTGATTGCAGAGTGGTTAACTAATTACATATATTTTATAAAGTTATATTTTAGAAAGTATTCATTAAGGAATGCTTGTTTTTGTTGTATATGTACAGGGCTGTCATCACTTTGTAACGTTATATTTGAAAAATAATAAAAAAAATTTCACCCTTAAATCTTTTGGCATTTTTTAAAAATAAATCCTCCCCCCAAATCACATCTCCAGTACTATAATAATAGTAAACATATATTTTTGACCATAATTATTATAATTCATTTAAATGTGTTTATGTGGTCCCAAACTTTTGACAAGACTTATCAAGGCAATGACTGTTCATATTTATCATGGTAACAACTGGCAACATTATAAATGTTGTTTTTAATGCCTCTATGATCAAATTTCTTTGTGCTGGTGCTGCTTTTAGATATATTTCTTGAAGACAGCATGAAGCTTTGTAGTGTGTTGTTGAGAACTCTCTTCACTTTTGTTTCTCTTTACACCTTTCACTTTTCTCTCTTTCTAACAAATTTGTATCATGCTTTTTTTTCACTTTGTTTTCCTTTAGTTTTTCTGAGTTTTTTTTAAATACCTTTAGTTCTTTGATAAAATATTTAGCAAATCTAATACTTATAATAATAGAAAAGTTTGTATAACTGCATGAAAAGTAATGGGTTTGTAGGTTTTATGATTTTTAATTTTATTTGAGGTTTAATTGTATTTTCCAAAATTTCTCAAGTTAAAAAAATACTGAGCATAAACTAAATGATTGAGCTATAGGAAATTATTGTTTAATAATACATATATTTTTAAATACTTTATTATTAACAATGCTACATATCACTAATACTTAACAACTCATCTATACATTTGACTCTAGAAACAGCTCGGATTAGACTGGCTTTCTTTCGCTATGTCATGGACTTGTAATGCACTTTGGAACTTGTTTACTGAAATATTCCTTTAATCATAATTAGCTGAGTACAAATTTTTAGTGTACATTTATTGTCCTTATAATTGACAGGGTGTTATTATTTAATTGAAAATAGATCCAAGTGCAAACATAGTCCTCATTTCTGTCACTGTGCTTTTTAGGCATTGGTGCTCAGTGCTTATCAATTATAAAATATTTCATGTTCACATTGTCATGTGTTTTTCACTTTGTTGGCAAACATTACTTTTGTATGATAGTATGTTGCATTGTTGCAATTTCCTTCCCCCACCCATTCAGTCTATTGTATTTTACATGTTAATATATTCTTTAGCTGTTTCTTATATGTATTTGAAACAAGTACTCCTTGAAGATTCCATAAAGTTTTCAATAATATTTTACTGCTTTACAGTGTTTAGGATTTAAAAGAACATGTAATGAAATTTTTCCCAATTACTCCAGTTTAAGTAGTGATCTATTATATTGGTACTATAACACAGGAACAATATTATTATTTTACTTTGCCTTTTTTCATTTTTTCTTTCATCTATCACTTCTTTTTTAATATCCTTTTGTATTCTATAAAACATTTTAAATGCTTTAAAAACATTTTGTGCTAACTATGGAAGTACAAATCTCTTTTTCAACCATAGTATAGTAAAATTATATATTTGGTCACATTGATATGTCTTGTCCAAAGTTTCTTCAAATAGGAATATATAATTACCATATTACTAATTAAATTAGTTCACATTAAAATTATATTTATTAAACAATAGGGCTATGGAGCTAAAGCCCTTGCCAGAAAATTTAATTACTTTAAGGTATTATTGAACAAGTATCTCGAATACACGCAGCATCTTTGAAGTATCACAAACACAGCCATGTTGTTTTGAATGGCTCAGCTCTCACTATACAGGGTGTCTACAGGTATTGAAAGTAATAAAAAAAATTAGTTAAGTCTTGGGCACTAATGTCATTAAGTTTCCTTGTCATGAATATTGTGAGTCACAAATTGACACAGGGCTACTTGTAAATAAAGTAGCTTATTAAATTTTTCTACAACCCATGCAACTCGCCTCGGCGGCGTAGTTAGCTAACACGTAAGTTTCATGTTGAGCTAGACTGCCGAGGACGGGGAGATCAAGGTTTGAATCTCGTTCAGGTGAACCTGGGGTGGTTTTGCCTAAATATTTTTCCACTCTCCCTCCACGCAAATTCGGGTTAACTTCCTCTATATTCAATCTTCCCGATTGGTGACCTGGTGGTCTAGGGGTAAGGTGTCAGACTTCTGTGCTGGCGGCCGGGGTTCAATCCTCGGTCCCGGCACAGATTTATCTGATTACCAAACCCTTCCTTCACCTCTGACAAGACATCTTGTGAATGTGGGGAATGCCAGGCCTCCACCGTGGTTCGGATTCCACGTTAAACTGTAGGTCCTTCATTTCATCTCACAATCACCCTACCATTTACACATTAGCGTAAGTGTGTATAACCCGAATGGGTAGTAAGACGCGGTGCTAATAATAATAATAATAATCTTCCCGATTCCTGACCCATTAGAGTAATTAGTACTTAGGCTTATAACTGGAACAGGTAGTAAGACGCGATGCTAACTATTATTATTTATTATTATCACAACCCATGCTTTTTGATTTCTTTACTGAAAGAAAAAAATCAGAATTTCTAACATTCTTAACTACTGTATGATCTTAATTTTAGGGATTTTTTAAAAGTCTTTTAATTGAGTCATTAATGGGAATGTATAGGCCATATTAATTTATTAAAACTGGTTTGTTTGAATCTGTAGACATTTTGATAAGCATTATGCAATAAACATGTTGATATTTTTCTGAGAAGTCCACTTAGGTGTGTTTTGATCACATTGTGATAATGCTTTAGTTGGCTTATCAGTAATTTATATAAACAAATGTGTCTTAAAACTGAAGGGCATTCTGTTATCTAATTATGCTATAAATTACAAAACTTATCTGAACTCTCCAGATCACCATACATACAAAATAATTTTGACACTGCAGGATAGCAAAGGCAACTTAGCTTGGTTAAGGTAAGTAGGAAAAAATATTATTTAATAATAACTATGCAAAATATCAATTCGTAATATACATTTAATATACTAAAAAATTCCATTTTGTGCAACCTATGAACCTATCTACTCATTTTACTGAATTTTGTGTAACACTTTCAAAATTTCTTTTATATGTTGAATCATATTTTCACAAACATGTTCTCGCTTTCAATATTTATTAGTTCAGTAATACTAAGTGTTTTTGAAAGTGTAAGACAGTCTTAGCTATCAATCATTTTGTTTCAATTATTGATTCTATTTTATATTATTTAGTAGTTTATAGTAGAAAATGTACCGTCTTTGAATACTTCTTGTACACCTATTGCATATTTATTAGTAATCAACTAATATTACAAAAATATCAAATCAATTGATGCTAAAAATGTGCATCGTGTACTTCCATACACAAATCTACTAATTTAAATATGTTGTGAAAATCATGAGATTAATTATTATTTTTAATTGTGAGCTCGAGTAGTTTAGTTCTTCCATGGTAAGTTGTTTTATTTGGACTAACATTCTTTGCTTTGGTAAAAAATCTTCAAAAATGAGATCCACCAGGAAACTAGTTACTCTTGATTCAGTTTTTAAAATCTTTCTCTAATTATGTCATTAATATATTCTTGGTATCATAATCCTGCTGAAAATAAGGACCTGTCATTTATATAAAATCAAATTGAACTATCATTTTAATATTTTAGAATGTTAGAACAATAGTATGTTTTATTGATGGTTTTAATCTAAATATCAATTATTTTATTCATCCTCTTAATTATAAATTAACTCTCAAATCCAACATAATTTTCAGTTAGAAAAATTAGTGGTGGAGCAACATATTGTATTAATGTCTAAATAATATGAATTACACTATGGCTAAAAGGAATGTGCAATTTAAAGGATTATAATTAATGACTTTATTGGAATTGCATTTTTTGACACCATCACAACAAATAATGTTATAGTAAATACTTTGACAACACCTTGCATCATAAAATGACTGTATCTTTTAAAAAGACAGAATCATTAATTTTTGTTTGAGAAATTAAATACCAAGCAACATCATTCTGTGGATGAAGTAGTTATTCATGAGTCGCACATGTGTTTTTGGATTGACACATTCTGGATCTTTAACAGTTAACCTAACCTCATCCCCCACCCGACCCCTTTGGTGGCCGCATGGTTTAACCTGCTAATCTAGCAGTAGACTAGAATGGTTATGAGACCGAGGTTCAACTCTTAGTTGGGTGTAAACGAGTTTTTTTTTTACAAAATGATTTTCCACTCACCCTCCACACAAATTTGGGTACACTTCCTATAAATATAACCTTCCTCATCCCTAAATTTATTATTGTAATTACTACATACGCATATATCCTGAATGGGTAGTAAAACTTGGTGCTAAAATAAAAAAAATAAAACAGCTAACTAAAGTCCAACAGGTCACACTTTACTTCATTTTGTGAAAAATGCCTTTCACTTAGGATTAGCAAATTTCTTAAGCTTAGCATTTATAAACATGATGCACATTTATAATTTATTATTGTGTGGCACTAACACTGTGCGTGAAACTTTAGAAATTGCTATGTGTGCTTTTACAAAGAGATCTAGGAGAACTTGGACAGACCCAGTTTATTCAACATTGTGTCCTATTGTCAACTGTCTGCCAGATCTGGGTTTGCCTGCATTCGATAATTTATTGATAAATCTAAGGTCTTGAGTTGCAGTAAATAAACAGTGTGAAGAGCTTATGCAAACATTTGTTTCAATCACTTATTTGCTCTCAAATCATTTACATAAAAAAAAATCCACACAAATGACAGTTTGGAGCAACTCGATTGTTAAACCCATTATTTTCTAGCTATGATCACTTTATACATACATTGCACACATAACTGACAAATATTTATTAGCATTACAAACCAAACAACATTTTAATCACAGCGAATAAGCTCACCACCGGAGCCCAGTAGTCATGTCAAACTGGTTTAACACAGTTAACTACTTGAAGATAAATTTATTCAGTATGCTTATTGAGCTTTAATAGTGCCGGGACTCATATTTTAATCATAATTCATTTATATATCTAATTTGCACTACTCTTTGTGTAATTGATAGTAATATATTTATATATATAACTTTTTTGTAGTGTATTTTAAATTATATACCTATTGTTGTTTGGATGTTTATTTTCTTATGGAAGTAGCATTTATAGGTTTGTAGTTCAATTAAAATAGTTTTAATAAAAGAGCTTATATATGGCAGACTTAAGTTAAAAAACAAACAAATAAATACGAAGCAATGGCGAAACAAAGCTGGTGGTACATGATATGTTAACTACTGGTACTCATGCACCCATGTTTAAAAAAATTAAACGTTTTTTTGACAGATTTTTTTTTGTCTGAGTTACTAAAAACATTTAATCATGTTAACACATTCATGTAACAAATATTTGATTTTATTAATTTTTTTCTGTTCTTTAAACTACTCGTTAAAAAGTCATTCATATAATAATCCTTAGGGAAGTATTATTAGAAGCTTATGCTAACACTTTTGATCAATAATTTTACCAAGAAAATAATAATTACTATTCCATAGTTTAACATAGTTACCAATGTTTGCAATGAAAAGTTATGTTAGCCAAGTTACCACCACTCTTATGGTGAATAGACTATATTTATAATGCATATGTTAACAAATATATCATTTATACTTTTTTTTATCCCATTTATCCATGATAAAATACTATTATATTAAAAAATAACACCTAATAGTAATCCAACCTATTTTAAAGAAGAAATATGCCAAATTTGACAGATACTCAACATAATATGGTATACATTTCCTTAAAATTATAACTTCCCTCCTCACTTCATTAAATGTGAATAACCCAGATGAGTGACCCTAGAGTTCTGAATGTAGATGAGACTACTGCGGTCAACAGGAAACTGTGGAAGATGCTAAAGAGCAAGGCTATGAACCAACCATATGGCCATCTAAGCAAAGGTAAAATCATGTGTGACTTTATTTACTTATGTCTTAATGTGGAATTAATTTAGAATGCTGTGATCCTGTGTGCTCTTTGTCTTATTTCTTTAGAGAAAATTGATAATTATTTATATTTTTCTTGCCATCTCTCTATTATGGTACATAACAAAAAAAAACACCAACTAATACAGGTACAGTTATTTTGTAACACAATACTAGATCCTTATATTTTGACTTAGGTTGAACCATAAACCATAAAAATGAGGTTACAGTGCATGATTTAATATCTAGACTTAGTTTTTGAGCTAGCCAACCATTCAAGTCAGTCTTATATCCATTTTGGTAGCCGCTTTGCTCTTGCAATAGACTAGACTGTTGATTATGGGGAGATCGGGGTTGGAATTCCAGTCAGGTGTACTGAGGGTGACTTTGCCAAAATGGTTTTCCACTTTTCATCCATACAAATGTGGGTACACTTCCTCTAAATTAAACCTTCTTCATCCCTAACACTTTAGCGTAATTAGTACATATATATGTGTACATCCCAAAGGTTAGTAAGATACAGTGTTAAAAAAATTTTAGTAGGACAACATCTAAAACAGTTTTCTTCATTAAAATAATAATCTTTAAGAAAGCCCAACTTACTTACTTTTCTTACCTTTCAAAGTACTAATTTAAACAATGGAAAATTTTCTCGGTGTCATAAAAGTCGCTTTAAGAAACCCGATTTTAAAAATAGGCTGGAAAATTAGAATATTTAATATATATAAGTTGTATATTAAATATTTTATTCAATAATCTTTTGTTACATATTTTAATAATCATTGTACTATTTAATATGACTATACAATCAATTGGTGATAAACCACCCTTATGGGTGTGCCAACGTTGCGGCTGCTCAGGGTCTCATAATTTGTGGTGCTTGCATAGGTGATACAAGGAAAAAAACAAGTAGGGGTGGGAAATTTTTGTTTACACGCTAGTATAGAAGTCGCTTTGTATAGGGGAGTTAGCAAATATTGCCAAAGTGTAAAAACAAATTAAAATATAAACATGTGGTTTAGTTTATTGAACGAGTGAAGCAAGTTCTCCGTTTTAACTCTACCGATTTGCGTTTGTCTGTCTGGTGGATCTGTATCACGATAACTTTTGAACGCATTAACGGATTTAATTCAAACTTGGCACAGTTGTTCTTTGTACCACTATACAGAGCTCATTCTATGGGCAAGAAACGCGAATATAGGGTTGGGGGAAATCAACCTTTATGTGTATAAAAACACGGCTCAAGTATTAATTATTACATGTATTTACCTTTTAGGGAATGTCATGATATCTTATACTGGGTAAAATTGGTATATAGGTGCAAACTACTGTAATAACATTAAACCAAGATTAACTTTTCAAATAATATTTTGAGAGGGTGGCGGAAAATAGTTGAGACTCCTGAATAATAAATTTGCGCTGGAGCCCACATCTGCTAAGGGTGGCTTTAACTAACTTAATTATAGTGTAAACACTAACAATACCCCAGAATAATTCATTTACCACTTATAATAGCTATCAGCAGGGCTATTACTATGCACTCGTCTGGGTTAACTGCATTTATCAAAGACATTGGGTGAAGAGAGAAGTTATAATTTAAGGGAAATGTATATTATAATATGTTGAACAGCTGTCAATTTTGGCAGTCAAAACTTGAACATATAATTTGTATTTTATATTATTTTTGTAGTGTATTCAAAATTATTAAGTATTATCTACATTTGTACCTAGAGAGATTGGTTAGAAAAAAAACCCTACTGCTTCTGGCCAAGATTAAAACCCTAACTTCCTCGTCACTGGTGAACATGACTATACACACTTATATCCACCAATCAAATTAAATCACCATTAAAAAATGGTGACATGAATCCCTTGCTTTATTATTTACCATTTTTAATTTTCTGTGAATTCAAATTTAAGATTTTTTATTCCTTAAAATTAATAATCTGTAGTTAAAATAATATAGTCGCCTTTTCTTCTAGCCTAGGCTACTTAAGTGAAAAAAATTATCATAAAAAAACTTGTCACACTATTTAAAGGATTAAAGTTAAATATTCATTTAAAAGTCAGAAATAGATAGCATTTAAAGTTGATTTTATATAAATGACATAAACAGTGTAAAGAAGAATTCTTTTATAGACTCACCCAAAACTATTTATTAAAACTGCCCGCCAAATGACGTCCTTGTGATATTCTCACTTATCCCAGATCCCCCTCGCTGGAGAAACACAATACATGCAACCACTTACACCGTCTCTTGCTGACGAACTGCCGCTTTCTCCTCCCTCGACCCCTGAAATGTGTATCAGGCTGTGCGCACGCGCAGTATCGAGCGACTCGCGCGCGCTTGTCTTGGCGGAAGGGGAGAGAACTCTTCAACCATTATCACACCCTTCTCAGGGGAGAATAGAACTTACGTGCGCGTGGATGGCGCGAACCTAATCGTGTAGAAGTGACTGAAAGGTGAGCTTTAATTTACTTCTGCGCCTTCCACGATCCACCTTTTTTAAAACTTTTCAATAGTTTCACGTCCTAGAGCCAGAACCGGCTATCAGGAATGTAAAACGCTTAAAAAAAACAACTTTCTAACACGAGGAGGATTTGGTTTAGTATTAACGACTTGAAGGAAATTTTTAAATGAGGACACTCGCAATAGCGTGAAGAGAAAATTGAAAATAAATCTATACATTTAATTGGGAAAATCATCCCCACCCCGATTTTAACCAACCACCCCCTCCGCAGATTTTCTCCCTCCCGTTGCACCTGGCCAGTATTGAAACTAACTTTACCTCTCATCATCTGACAGTAAAATATTTTGTGAGCCTGACGCCTTATATCACGTAAACACTGGAGCGGAAGAGTTATTGATGACTTGATTTAAAGATAAATAAAACCATTCATTACACCCAGCCGGGAGTCGGACTCAAATATTCTCGTAAACGGTGACCAAAGGGTATTAATATGGCTTATTTTAAGGAAATGCACCAGCATTTGCCCGATGGAAGACTGGAAACACCCAATGAATAAATCTTGACTTCATATGGATAGTCTTATTTTATTTACGTAGCTCAACATAATATTTAAGTTGGATAAAATAATATCGATCAAAACGTTTGTGGCTATGTAAAAAAATGCCGTTTACATTTGTTTTGTAATAGTATATATCCAACGAAAGTGATGAGGGGTTAGCACTCCAGACGACTCAATTGTCCAGGATCGACGTGAAATAGTTCGTCTGGCAATGGGTGATGGTGAGGTGACCTGGCAGTCTAGGGGTAAGGTGTCGAACTTCTGTGCTGGGGTCCGGGGCTAAATCCTCGGTCCCGGCACAGATTTATCTGATTGCCAAACCCTTCCTTCACCTCTGACAAGACATATTGTGAATTTGGGAACTGCCAGGCCTCCACCGTGGTTCGGATCCCACGTTAAACTGTAGGTCCTCCATTTCATCTCACAATCACCCTACCATTACACATTAGCGTAAGTGCGTATAACCCGAACGGATAGTAAGACGCGATAATAATAATAATAATAATAATAATAATAATAATAATAATAATAATGGGTGATGATGTCTTAAAAAATAATAAAATTATTATATAAATTATAATTTAAATATTTAAGGAACCTAATATTTATCCTATACATTTTTCCTTAAAATTCTTAAGCATTGAAATTTTGAAGTCGAAGCCCAAAATTTAATATCCTTCACACTTTCAACGTCGACAGCTACAATAACCTTCGTATCTTGGAGACATTTCGAAAGAAGAAGAACATTTCTATTTATTATGAACATATTCGAAATACGACATATTTCAAAATATTATAATTTTATAATAGTTACTAAACAGTATTTTAACACCAACTATTGATTAAATGACATCCATAACGTAGGTATGAATAAATTCAGATATGCCAGCAAAGTACTGCAGATTTATTTTGTTTAGTTAGTCCAAACTAGGTATGACGAATCTATTACACGTGTGGCACGCAAACACGATTTGGGTCGCACGACAACATGAAATTTACGATTTAGATATTTACGATTTTATTTGTACTAACTAATAATATTCAACAAATTTTATTATTAAATAATCATTTAAAAAAAGATAAATAATAGTTGGTACACTAGACTAGCTCAAAACTCAACTGGTACCTAAGTGGTACACTGGTCTGAAAAGTCTTGCCATTCCCGGTCTTAACCTTTCTCTTTGTCTATATCAGGCATGTCCAACCTTTCCCCGACCGAGGAATTGGCTGTGTCTCATACGTATGTCCAAATATTGTACACACACACCCATCTCTACAAACATACATTACACAAGTAACATTATACTTACCCACTTATGTGGCCGAATGGTCTAAGGCGCTACTCTCGCAATATTCGGGACTATTTGATGATGGGGGAAGATCGGGATTCAAATTCCGGTCTGGTCTATTGGTTTCTCACTCTATTATCCAATCAAATACGGGTAGGTTACTTCTAAAATGCTTCCTTCCTCATCCCTACCCCATTATACTAATTACATATGTGTATAAACTGAACAGGTAATAAAAATAACACATACTTATGATTCTGGAAACTACATGGAAGTTTCGAGCATTTACGTCAGCTCCAAGAGCTTAACTTGTTGTTTATCTCTCTAATTTGAAGTGTTTGAGCTGGAGCGCTGCGGGTTGGACACGTCTGTTCTAGATGCTTTCTTGTATAAATTAAAAATTAAACTCCGTGTTATTGGACAACTAAAAAAAAAACCATCTTTGACTTCGTCTTCGGTTTTTCTTTGCATGTTTCAAGCCTCGACTTTGACCTCGCATTTAAAAAGTGACCTTTACAGACCCCTAGGAATAGGATACTCATTTCCGAGGTGGGGGGGGGGGGGGGGCTAGGAAACAATTTATCTAGGTACACATGACTTTGATTCCGACCTCACCGTAACAGGATAACCTTATGAGATGAGGTCGTTTTCTTAGCTCGCGTGTCCACCGATGTGGGCTTTATTGGAACTCAGAGAACGTCGAAAGCTCACAGGGAAAAAGAACCTACATAATTTGCCAACATGGTAAACATACATTGTAAACAATCCCCTTACTCTTTACAATAACTACAATAAGATAATAAAACTACACTTAGCAACCCCTTTACTCTTTACGATAGTGGTTAGGAACCTCGCTTCGGTGGCCGCGTGGTCTAAGGCGCTACTCTAGGGGTAGACTAGACTGCCGATGACGAGGAGGGTGACTTTTCAAAATCTCTTTTCCACTCTCCCTCCACCAAATGCAAGTACACTTACTCTAAATATAACCTTCCTAATTCTTAAAATCGTTAGCGTAATTAGGACATAAGCGTTTGACCCTAACGGACAGTAAGACTTGGCGCTAAAAAATGTAGTGGTTAGTGGATGATTCACAAAACTCATAATACTTATAATTTCTGAAAAGTGTACATTTCTTGCGGTGTTGCTGTATGAGTCTTAGGGACTACAAACGATCGTGTGCTTTTGATGAATCTGCCTTGTGTGCTTCTGATATACTCTAAAGCAGGTACACAAATTCGGTTTGTGCGCTTTCAGAAAGTAGCTGTTAAAACATTACAAACATTCGGTATGAACCATATATTCTTAGACCATACCAGGAATTGAACTCGGGACCCTTAACTCACTAGGCATACACGCGACATTAATTTAATTTATGCTTGTGAAAAGTATTAGATCCGAACCAAATATTAATCTTAAACAGAATTAATCATCCTTGTTCTCAGCGTAATAGTTAAATAAACTTAACTGTAAAGATTTCCTGCTTCCTAACTTTGAAGTTATATTGTGAAGTTGGTTGCTTCTTAATTTGTTGCTCTTAGAGCGCTAGAATATTCGATCAGAATTTCATACCAGTTACCTTTAGTTTCCAGGGTGTTTGGGTCTTAATGATCAATCAAATTATGTGGATTCTCTGACTTAGCAGAGTAGAAAATGTCAACTTTTAAACTAGGTTAATAAGTCTATATAAATGTATAAGGTCATAGAAATTAGTTTTGTGTTCATTTCAATAAACACCAAACTTGTGTACTGTTAAAAGTTGTATCACAATTCATTTTAATCCAAGCGCATCATCTGATAAGCAATACATCAGCTACCTAGGCAGCTCCCTTAGGCACTATCAAACTTAGATGCCGATTTACAAAGGAGAAAAAGCTGAGATAAAATGAATATCCAGCCCCGCGATGCCTCTTGTTTATCTTCTTAGAACACACCACTTCTTCCGTTGGCGAGTACACACACTCGCTCTACTATTTGCGTCCTGACAATGTTGATTTTAATTTCAAAAGAAGCTTTTTCTTGTTTCCTACTTGCTATTTTTGTGAATATACCAAATAGTCTCAAGTTTTACACTTTGAATTAAAAAAATATTTTGAAAATACTTCTTCAAAATGGTTTTATTACAATATTGGACTATTTTTAGAATTATAAAAGAAAATGTTTTTATAAAATATTATAGCCACAAAACTCACCGAATAGAAACTCTAAAAACATTAACATGGGAAATAATAGCTAAACTTGGTGTAGCGTCTCAGGTAGGCAACTTCGCTAACAACATTACCACAATCTATCTCTGTGTAGACAATATTAAAATTGATCTGTCGAGTCTCGAAAGCGCAACCCTCCTATTTATTGTTGTTTGATCCCACACGCCGTGACGTATTTCTCCGAGCAACCCTCCCACCATATCTGTTATGCAGGTTTCACTTTATACTTTGGTAGGAACTTGAAAATGCAAGGAAATGTAAAAGTGCGAACAATAATAATAATAAAATAATAATTTGTATTTATGAAATACTGAACGAATTTTTGTGGCATTTAAATCATTTTAACATTATTTAAGATAATTATTTTTCATTATTATAATAAATGGCATTCATTAATAATTATTAAATATTCACACATAAATTCTTGTGATCAATACACTCTTATAAAACTCCTAAATCAACATGCTTACAAATACTTGGTCAGTATTGGTATTACACCTCACAACAAGGTCAGTCACTCGTCCAGCATATACTTCTAAACAGAAATAAATAATACAGGTACATTCTTTAGTCAAATAATATTCTTATTTAATGAAGAGTAATTTTTTTAAGCACCGTTTCTTACTATCCGTTTGGGTTGTAAACATATACAGTATACTAATTACACTACCACATTAAGGTGTTAGTGTACCCACATTTGTGTGAAGGGGTAATGGAAAACCATTTAGAGAAAAAACTTTTGTATACCCGACTGGAATCGAATCCCGATCTCCCCGTCTTTGGCAATCAAGTCTATTGTGAGAATAGCGTCATAGACCATGTGACCACTGAAGCGGGTAAAAAATATATTCTTATCTGGCTATAATTTATTTAATTTATTTTACTTTAGGCACAGTTTTTGTTTGTATTTTTATTTTGATGTTTAGATGAAAATTTACTCTAGCATTCCACTTTAAATAAACTATTGATTTTATTGCGTTAATTATTTATTTTTAATGATACAGTGAACAGTGGAATATTATATATAACCTAATATACTTAAAAACCGCCGAAGGACCACCGCCAGATTGACCCTAAAACTAGTACAGTAATGTATGTTTGTAATATACAAATGTCGTTATTGAATTATAAACGAATAGGTGATGAAATATGACCCTAGCTGTTATTTAGTTTTTGATACATTATAATTGCGTCTTGGCAGTGGTTGGATTTAGCCTGCACTATCTCTTTCTCTCTCTCTCTCTCTCTCTCTCTCTCTCTCACACAACACACACACACAACAGAATTACTGGTTAATTGCATGCACTGCAATTTATCGGCGTTGGGCATGGGGAACTGCACCATGTATATACTTGACGAACCAGTTAATTAAAGTGCTTCAGAATGGTTTTCACTTTGGTTAGTAGGACACAATTTGGTGGTATTTTTGATGGCACTGAACCCAAAATAGAAATGTATTTAATACATAAAAGCTATGTATAACATACATTGTGTGTGTGAATGTGTGTCAGAAACATCTCACCTCTAATAAGCCGGAAAACAGGTAAAGGGGTTGTCCCATATTACCTCAAAAGCTTAAAAATTCAAAATGGTGGCATGGGAACTATTAGGAAAATAACTTTTCAGTGTAGAGGTAAGTTGTAATTTTGTATAGGATTAAGAAAACCACCTTAAATATAAACTATCACAAATATCGAAAAAAGGGTCGATTAGCGTAGATGTTTTACATTTCTACAAATTCCCCGAAAAATAGGCCTATAAGACAGTTCTAGATAAACTGGAAAGATGATATCCATCAGTCAAGTAGAGGGAACACTTTAGATTACCAGAAAATAATTAAAATGGGGTGGGGGATCTAAGCTTTTACGAGACAAATTCACCCGGTAACAATAATCCACTTGACGCTGTGTTAGAAATAGTTTATTAGTTTGTAAAACTTTTAATATTACTTTCAAGTAATGATTTCTAATGGTTTATTGAAGGGGTGGGAGCTGTTAGCTAGAGGACCAGCATCCACATTAGCATGGAGATTGCCTGGGAAAAATCACCCGAGCCGTACATCCGGCTGAGATTCGAACTCGTCACTGGAAATACAGTCAATTTTTAGAATAACGCCTTAGACTTTTTGACCACTGGTGTGGGTACCACTTTATTTATTTTGTTAGACTGTGCTATTTCTCGTATCGCCTGCATTGTACCAGTAAGAAAGGTACCTCTAATATAAAAAAACATATTTTGTTCCATACGCTTGTACCTTCCTAAAATATGCCTCATATATTTTATTGTTATAATTTACCCTCAAATAAAACCTAACGTCAGAGAATACGGCGCCTTTCAAATCTTTTCCATGTTTAATACAATTAAATGTATTAATCTTATTCGGCAAATAGATGCACTATATTCATTTAACTATATTTGACGATTATTTTGCCATTGTTATATAAATTCTTTATAGAATTTTCTATCTTAAAGGCCACATTTCAGCAGATGAACTTAAACTTATCCGTATTTTCTTTATACCCAACAGATTTGTTATGACCTTTAAAGTATTTTAAATAATGATAACGTCCTCTTCGGTGGTCGCATGGTCTAGGGCAGTGATCAGCAACTTTTTTGATATCGTTGCCTGTATGGGCTTAAAACAAAAAATTGTGAGCTCTTTTAAACTATTTCAACTTTGTATGATTTTTTTAAAAAAGTAATTAGTTATTTTATCAACACAATTGTTTGTTTGCTAAGTCTTTTGCGGGCCAGAAAATAATGAGTTTGCGTGCCCTAGGTTGCCGATACCTTCTCTAAGGTGTCAGCCACTCTCGTAATAGACTGGCCTTCCAATAATGGGTTGATCGGCGTTCAAATCCCAGTCCGGTGTCAAGGGAGTGGTTTTTCATGAATGTTTTCCCACTATCTCTACGCAATTTCGGTTACACTTAATCTAAAATTCATCCTTACTCATCCCTAATCCATTAACTTAACTAGAACATAAACGTATAACCCGAATGGTTAGTAAGACACGTTGCTAAAATGAAAAGAGATAAAATAATTAGAACGGCAGTTTCATGATATTACTGTGTCGTCTAAGACTAAGTTGTCACTTTGTTTCGTTCAGCCCAGTGTTTGCGGGCCGGAGAGAAAGAGGGGGTAGGGTGGTAATAAATATAGAATTTAACAAACCAATGACACGGCTACAAACCTCATAGCTCAAACCATATTAATGTTTTATGAAGGTCTAATAGTAACTATTTTGAGCTTCTGTATGACAATTCCCTCCGCAAGGCTATGTGTTCGTTGTAGCGTGTAATATGTCGGGAACGCGTGGATTCCCATTTTACAGATATAACTAAAATCCAGTGGCGGCTCGTAACTAAAATTAGTGGGGTGCTGCTAACACGGGAAACAAAACAGTGCATTTCTTACTTCACCGTCGCAAAGCCAACTTTTCCTTCGGTAGCATTTAGAATTAAAGCTACGAATATATTTATTGTTGTTGCTTTTGCCTGGCTGAGATATTAGAATATCAGGTGTTGAACAACCTCTTTTCTTAACTTTAACTTTCTCATGGAGAGATAGCTGTGAAATTTTAAGCTGTTGAAGCTCACTTACAGTCACAGAACTTATTTCTTGGGGATGCAAGGCCATGGTTATAGTTTTCTGTTAAATAAAAGAACCGAAAAAAAAAATCAAATAGAATAGCTGGAAGCAGAATAATAATCTAATTCTACACTCTTCTACACTTTATCACATTCAAGAATATGGTACACGGTTTTTAAGCACAACACACGCTGAGTAAAGAAAAAACTTCCTTCCACCCTCACGCTAGAGCCGGCACTGTGAGAGCAACAGTGCTCTCTCTCTACCTGGCAGTCCCGCCTTCCTCCCCACCCGCCTATGTGTGCATGCGCACAACAATCAAACACCACGTCGCTGGCACTGTGAAGCGCATAGTTCCATACAAAGATTTTTTGTATCTTTTTCATAAACTGGGGATGGCTACTGAAGTACTGACATTAAGTTTAAGGAATATATATGGTACTACAAAAATAAATAAATAATTAAAGAACAAAGGACTCATTATATTAAGTGTTAACGATAATATCAAGTGGAAATAGGGGGTGCTGCAGTTCCGCAGTGCCTATACACGAGCCGCCACTGCTAAAATCTATTTGTGAACACGCTTCACTTTGTTTGAAAAGCGTATTGTCCTTCTGGTGCAATCGATACGTTACTGAATCTGAACACCTCCACAATGTGATTCTCGAAAATGTTGTCTCGCATTGATAACACAATGTAGTACAAACTCTGTTCCGCCAATTGTATTTGTATTATTTATATCTATATCATATTTTTTAACTACGTTAAATAAAATACTACCCGCAACGGTGGACAAGCAGATTAAATGTGAAGAGCGTATAGTGTTTGGTTTGCTTGGGATGGTGAGATCGGCGTTCAAATCCCGGCTGGGCTCACTGTAGGTGTTTTTTTTTCCCTTAGTATATTTGTTCTCTTCCTCATCGAAAATGTGGGTGCATTTACTCTACCTTTCTCATCTCTTATCCAATCGTGTAGATATTCCGATAACTCCGGAACATAATTTAAAGCTGTGGAGACTTCAACATTAAACAAATATACTTAAAAAAAAACCATATTCACTTAATTTTTTTCTACATAAAATTAACTCTTTAAAGTTCAATGTTTGCAATATTAATTAAATAAAGGAAGTTTTCCATCACACTAAACTAATGTTTTTACAAAACAAAAATGTATTACATATTTGGTTGTTTTTAGTTATAAGTTATAGTTATAGTTATAAGAGCCGAAAATAATGTCAAAATTCGTAAAATAAACGTATTTTATTTTACTTATAGGCTCTTAAGTATTTTATTTAAAAAAATTCTAAGTATATTTTTATAAAATAAGCCAAAAGGGCCTTTGTAGCCCTTCCTTAAATCCAGGCTTGAACGTGGCTGTAACTGTGAAAAATAACAAACACGGGATCCATGTTTGTATAAATCCCCCAATACTTTTTATGATCTGTCTAACGATAGATTCACCCATTCGCTGAAAATAAGAGCAGAACTGATGTGTGGTCACGTGATGAGCTCTAAGCCAATCACACGATTTCAGCCTCACCTGCGTTGTCTCTTCAGTGCGACTTGTATTCACTTCAGCTTTCCTTTTTCATTGTGACATCAACTTGGGAGATCCAATCAAATTTGAAAACAATATCTCGGGTGGGTAGTAAGACTCGGAGTAAAATAAAAATTAAATTTTATAGATGGGCGAATTTGTAGATTTAATTTACTTTTTATACTTGAGTACAAAAGAAACGAATGGTTCTTTTGACTAATCATGTATTTATCAAAGTACTCATTGAATGTAGCCTACATATTTTTATTACTTTAGTAAGAAGTAGGTTAGTAATTTTCGAACACGTGTCATAATAAGCATTTAAAAAATACCCTTACCCGCCTTGGTGGCGTAGTTAGCTAACACGCTAGTTTCGTGTTGAGCTAGACTGCCGAGGACCGAGAGATCGAGGTTCGAATCTTGTTTGGGTGAACTAGGGTGGTTTTCCCAAAACAATTCTCCACTCCCCCTCCACTCCCCCTCCACGTAAATACGGGTTCACTTCCTCTATATTCAACCTTCCCAATTCCTAGCCGATTAGCGTAATTAGTACTTAAGCGTATAACCCGAACGGGCAGTAAGATGCGGTGCTAAGTATTATTAAAATACCCTTCATCTATCATAATCAAACACGTTATTGTTGTCACCATACTTAGTAATTATATTTCGCAAAACTTAAACACTATTAATTAATTTAACTGATTATCTAGTTTCTACACATCTTATTTTAATAGTTAGCGTAATCTAAACATTATTTTTAGGAAAACATGTTAGTTATCAATTCTTAAAGTACCTGCTTTGATGGCCGCATAGTCTAATGTGTAACTCTCAATAGGTTATACTACCGATTACGTTTTGGATCCCGATCGGTTGGACTGGGGTCACCTTTATAAATGGATTTCCATTCTACCTCCACGAAAATGTGGGTACTCGTTCTCTAAATTTAACATTCCTCATCCCTAACACATTAGCGTAATTAGTACATAAGCTTATAACCCGAACAAATATTAAGGCGTGGTGCTAAAAAGAAATATCTAAAAAGAAATAAAACTATTTTATATTTTATAATTCTTACATAAAAAAACATAATTTATTAAACATATAACCAAGCAAAATTGTATGGATATTTTTTACTTTCATTTTTATGAAAGAAACTGCTTTTACTTATTCATCTGGCTTTATATTATTTGTACTGGGACAAATGATAACTCTTTTTTTATTAAATTTTTTACTTGGCATATAATTTCTTATCTACCTTCGCTCTCTACTAATATTTAAGCGAAAAGCGTGTAAATTACGGTAAACTGTCCCGGGTTTGAAATGTTTATAGACGCTAAATGTAAGTATATTTCAAATATTTTATATTTATGTTTCACTCTCGGTTTTAAACCAAGTAGAATGTATTAATCTTAAAAACGCAGTTAAAAATAGTGTAATTAATTTTCTAGTTTTTTTTGTATTAATAGTAGCTAGACTTTTTATCACTCTTGTTCAATGCATTACTTTAGTCAGCACCGCACGTCTACCCACTGAAGTTTCTATTCCCAACATCCCCAATATTTTATTTTGGCTGAAATTCAGGGTTTTCCATTTTCAACGAGGAATTAATTAATGATCTGGGTACGTGTTATGGTGTTTATTATATGGTTACGTTATTTTGTAAAGTCATATAGTGATAAAAATCAGTAGAGTCAGATACTACAAAAAATAATTAAAATATTCCTTGTATTCGAAGTATAGTAAATGGACATCTATAAATTTAAAAAAAAAATCTTTTGGTATGACTACGATTCCGCTAAAAATTTTAACATGTTGGTTTATTTACTTCCTTAAATCCAAATCAGTTTAGTCGTTTTTCTTTAAATTTGTAATTAATTTGTTTAAGATATCTCGATACATCTTTAAAATGACCGTGTAAACGTATATTTAACGTATTCTACCATAAAAAAAAAACATTGATGTACTTGTTTGTAAATAAAGTAAGAAGTAGTAAATAATACGTAAAAGATAGCCTAAATTATCATAATAACTTTCCAATAATTTTTTATTCTTAGTATTTAATTTATTTGAGGTATTTAACGTATACTTTCTGAACCAACTAATTATATCATCTCACGACTTATAAACTAACTTAAATCTAGAACTGACACAACATCCAGCCCCCGGCCGTTATTTCATCACGGGGAAAGGGTAAACCCTCATTTCACCAATGTTTAATTATTTGGCTATGCCGGGAATCAAACGTGGAACGCTTAGATTAGTAGAAATACACGCTACCGACTTAGCTAGTGTGTTGTACTTAGTCCTAGAAACACGCGATATTTTTTTTCCATTTATTTGATGTATTTAATGTGCACTTTCTGAACTGAGTGATTATATCAGCACACGAGAATTTCTATGAGTGAGAGTGAAAGGGCTTACAAATTTTGCCGGGAAGGTTTTTTTTACCCTACCTTCCAAGGTAGGTACATGTCACAATCGAAATATTAAGTCCAACGGCTTTATTTTCCCTATAAAGGAACTTGTGCTACGGTGTAACCTTGTCACAACGAAACATGGGATGATTGTAACACTCACCTAATGCTGTCCCGGTTGACTCGCAATGGAATCGACTTCACAACACAACACAAGACGCCACCTTCAACGCGCACTAAAACCGACTGAACTGGCGCTCGCCATGGGCGGGGCGGAGAGCCCCCCCCCCCCCCCCCCACCTTTCCCCATCATCGGACGAAAAGACAAGTGAACATCGCCGTGCGCTTTCAACGAAGAACCTTGTGGATGATTATGGAACCTTCTACAGGCTATGTTGTGCGTGTGGTTTGTTACTCCAGGGCTCTGTGGACGCTTCTAGATAATACCCCCCCTTTTTCGTCCACTCTGAGAGCATATGATCACTTCAGGGTATAAAAGTGTTGTGGTGCGATGTGTTGGCACGCATTATACTCAGGGCTTTTAGGAGGTAAGAGTCTTACTTCATAAGTGGGCTCGTCATTATTAATCAAAATTCCCTTTAGTTTAAAATCTTATTCATATCTTCCAAATTCAAATGTTTCGGACTTCATATACATTTGTAGCTATTTATTATTCTTTATTTATTTAACGAATAGTCATGACTGCGGGGTATTGGTAGTCGTCTTCACGACTATGTCAATATGTTTATGTTCTTTCTGCATAAACAAAAAGGTGGATAAATGTGGGGCCGTAGGCCATAAAAAAAAAAACACGGATGTTTTTAGTAAGGTTTAATGTTTATCTACATGGGGTTGTTAGTTAGTCGGGATAATCCCCGTCTTTGTGATATGTTTATATACCTAGGATTGTTAGTGGGTCTTGATAGTTTATTGTTACGTTTCATATATCTATATTTGTGTTAATGGTTGTTAGGGAGATAATATATAGTTTATTGTTATGTTTGGCAATTATTAGTTTGTGGGTTCTAAATAGTGGGACCGCGGGCCACCTGATTGTTGAATCTCCCAACGGGGCCTAACTTATTACTTAATTAAATGGGTGGAGTTATTATTGTTAGGTTTGCAAACTCTGTATTTACTTTGATGCTATTGGTAAGCCTCTCGACGGTATTAGTTAACTATGGGGTCTTGAGTCCCTTTGGGCTATGCTAGAGCTTAGGCTAGGCTTGCGCTATTATTTGAGAATTGTAACGTTTAATGTGTGTAAGGAGACCAATTTATCAACAGACCGGGGTCACCCGTTAACTGTGTCATTTCTAGGGCCTTATTATAAGGCAGCTATTATCTTGTTATGGTTGTATCGCCCTTCTGGCCGTGACATGTGTTTGTATGTCACTTCGCCCATCAGGCGCATACTGGCACTTGGTATTCGTAATCTTTAATGTTCCGCTCCCCCATTGAGCTGTATTATGTTTGAATGAATAAAAATTATAACTCTCTTGTTTCTACCTCTGTCCATTATTTGATTGGGATGGTGAAGGAGAGTAGTTACAACGGATTTTTATCGTTCAATAAAAATCCTTTGAGCCTGGAAGGAAAACACGCATTGCTCAAATTCAGTGGCTCACATTTTTTTCGCTCAAGGCACACGACTCTTTGACTGGAGTTTTCTGCAGCACACTGACTTATTGAGGATTTTGATGATCTAAAATTTATCTTAAAAAATGATTTATAAATTGGCCTAAAATTTATAAAACAAACTAATTACTTGAAATTTTCAAACATTTTTACAACTAGGGAATGATGGACAGATTTATATATATATTAATGACAGCATTGTTTGGAATGTAAAAAAAAGCGTTAAAATCCGGGCTAGTAAGTATGTTTTTCTCAATAGTAGTAGGATTTGTATGTGAAGAGCCTTTTAAAAGACAATGGTATTCAACCTGGAATAGCGAAGAAATCTTAGGGTTACATAACATTAATAAGTATATAACTTAAATATTGTATTATTTCATGATAAACACTAAAAAATGGCCGAATGTTCTAAAACGTCACTCTTGTGTTAAACTGGCCTGCTGATGACGGGGAGATTGAGGCTCGAATCTAAGTCGGGTATACTGAGGTTTTTTCCTAAATTGTTTCCCATTCTCCATTCAAGCAAATTCGGATAGAATACCTATAATATGCATATAACTTGAACAGAAGCAAGACGCTGTAATAAAAAAAAATCATAATTATTAATATTATATATCAAAAGTGACGGTTGCAGATCACATGACTATATGAATAGGCTACATTTATATGAAATTTATTTTATTAACTTGTATAACTTAAAATGGTTCCTTCTAATTTAAATCAGAATGGATACTAGCTTTATGAGACTTACAAAGTGAAGCCATAAAACCATATTTTGTTTGTTTGGGTTAGTTAAATCTTAATTTTCTATTAAAATATTCATATGTTTATATATATAAAAAAGTTATGATTATTTTTTAAGATTTTATGAAGAAACTAGCTTCAAATTTTTATTTAATAATTTATCCACAAGTAAATGTCATTGGTAACTTATTCACTTTACTTTCAACCAAAAGTTATAGTAATTATATTCATTGGAAGCCTTAATTAGAAGTGAAGCACTATATTTTAACAGACTATGAAATAATTGAAATGATATAAAGACTAGAGAAAATAGACAGAAAAGAAAATATCAAAGAGACGTAGTAATTAGATACTCTTTGAACTTTTTTCCTTGCCATGACATTTAACAGCTAGTTATGGGAATCATACATGGGTGGAGGAATGAATGTGTACCAACCATATGTGAAGATGTAAAATGAGGTAAATATTCGCTGTCTTATACATTCTGTTAGTTGGTGCTTCCCTGGAGAACATCGAAAGCGCACAAGAGGGAGATATAGATCAAAAACGCACCTAGACCTGACATCAAAAGCTCACAGGGGAAAAAACAGCAACTTCATAACATTGCAAACATGTACTATAAACAACCCTCTTACTCTTTACAAGAATTACAATTAAATAATAAAACTACAGGGTTAGGTTGATTAGGATGAAACACAATACGTGTGTTTTCGTGACTGAGCTGGTATCGATGTTTACACCAGAACTTTTTGCGCTCTTGTTATCGTGGCTGGTCACGAGTGTTTATGACCAAGACGATACCAAACCTCGGTTTGTAAACGGTTTCCTTTGACCCAACTAAAAATGGTCTCGTATCAACAAATGAGCTAAGAACTGTGCGCCAGTTTCAAAACATCATGACTTCTTTGTTAGATTTAAACGAGTATAACCTCTTAGTAAATGGATTTTAACAGTTATATGCAAATTAAATGGACAGTAATAATTCATTTTCCGTTGATAACAATGCTTGTAATTTTAGATAAATTAACCTATCAGCTGTTATATATACTCTACCCCAAGCGCCAATTTTGTTTACGAAAAACAACTCAAAAGCTGTTATCCGCGCTTTACCCTGTTCAGAACCACTTGGTCGATATCACTAGATACTAAGACGTAACCAAGCTAACCGATAGGACCTGCCTAATACAACTCAGATTGAAATAGACCGAACCAATAAGTGGTGTTACCATATGAGGGTTAGAAACTACAAACAATGGTGATATTTTGATGCACCGATCTACTCCAAGGCAGGCACACATACACTCGGCTTATGTATTTTCAGTATACCATAGCAAGTCACACGGCGCTCAATCCACTCTTTATTAAGGTGGTTTGGAAGGGAACGCAAGTTGCAGTTTTAATAGCAAAAAAATAAAATATATATATATATATGAAATATTTCTTTAGTAAATATATTTAGTTTATTTTTCTACAATATATTATTCTCAAAAGTTCTTGAATATATTTTGTTTTGGGCTTCGCGGAATTTGAACAAGACTTTTCATTTAGCTTAAAAATTTCATCTTCAAATTCCATATACCTAAAACAAATATTCAAGAATTTTGGAGATTATTATATGTAGAGAATGAAATTAAAGGTAATCTCCTGAAACAATAATTATTTATGTTAACAAAAAGTTTTTTGATATAAAAACTACAAAAATAGGACCTTAAATTCTTTTATTACGCCTTACCTAAAACCTGCTACTCCGGTATTATGTTTACAGATGGTGTCAATTTTGGCAGCAGTAAAACAAATACAGTGACCATTTGTTATTATTAATTTTGTACTAACTTTTTTTTTGTATGCTATAAAACAACGGTCCCCAAACTTTTTGAATGGTAAATCATCCCAAAAATTACCGTAATTTGGAGTACCTCTGAGAAAAAGTTGAAAATTTACTATTTCGGTACATTTTTAATGCTGGCTGGGGATATAATAACACAGACTATACCGATTTTCTTGGCAGGAATTAATGTTGCCATTTCTCCAACCACTGGTTAAATCTTTTTTAATTTTTTTTAGACTGGGTCGTAATATATTTTTACAGCTTTAATTTTTTTGTTTTGTTTGGCTTCTCACGACATACCATCGGGAATAACTATGTACCACTGGTGGTGGCACGCGCATCGCAATTCGTGAACAGTTGCTCTAAAAGATTCGCCAGAACGACTATACTTCGATAACGAGGTTTCTTCCCCATTTGAATATGAAACCCGAATGAAGAATTGTGATTGCTAAAAACCCACAGGTTGCAAAAAAATGTAAACGCGGCTGATGAGGCTTTTTGACGTCTAGGAATTCTTTACTTTCACCTAGCTCTCTGCGCCGCTAAGGGTCTAGGAACTCCTTACTTTCACCTAGCTCTCTGCGCCGCTAAGGGTCTAGGAACTCCTTACTTTCACCTAGCTCTCTGCGCCGCTAAGGGTCTAGGAACTCCTTACTTTCACCTAGCTCTCTGCGCCGCTAAGGGTCTAGGAACTCCTTACTTTCACCTAGCTCTCTGCGCCGCTAAGGGCCCTAGGAACTCCTTACTTTCACCTAGCTCTCTGCGCCGCTAAGGGTCTAGGAACTCCTTACTTTCACCTACCCTCCCCTAAGTCTAGAACCTTACTTCACTAGCTCTCTGCGCCGCTAAGGGTCTAGGAACTCCTTACTTTCACCTAGCTCTCTGCGCCGCTAAGGGTCTAGGAACTCCTTACTTTCACCTAGCTCTCTGCGCCGCTAAGGGTCTAGGAACTCCTTACTTTCACCTAGCTCTCTGCGCCGCTAAGGGTCTAAGATTTGGGGGATGTCCCCAGTACCTTAGCTGGAAGGTTTTAATACTAAGTCAATTGATTTTACCTGGTAGGTTCTTTTTCTCTACTTCGGTTTTTATTTCCGTCTGGGCTCCACGCATGCAAGCTACATGGTTTTTATTTGGTCAAGCTTGTTTCACAATCGGCAGATAAAATTTGTATTCGTTCTTAAGCTTGAATTATAATTGAAGAGAACGCTAGGCAGGTCTGGTTTTATAACAAAAACTTGTTTTGTCAAACTAAATAAAATTGTTTCAATAGAAATATTAAGTTTTATTTCTTACATGACGTAATGATTTCAACAGTTATAGAATAATTTTCAAGTATAATGTATTTTGGGCAGAAACCTTTTATGAAGTGAAACACACATTGTCAAATTTCCCGATGGTCATGAAGCTGTATCTTGTAGCCTATATTCTGTATAAAAAGGTTTTTAGCTTTAAAAACTATAAGAATATGGACCTTAACTCACGTTTTACTGTTTTTAATATCAACTTTGAAAATTAATTGTATTGTAGAGCGTTAATAATAGTACGATACGTAAACATGGAGTCCTTTCTCTATTTGCAAGGTTGACCTGTAAATATTCTCACGCACATGTGTTTATAGAAAGGATGTGTTGGTATTTTTATTTCCGAGAATTGTAAAATTTCCTCATATAGTTATTCGTAAAAATCATGACTTTATAAAATGTTTCCATATTTTGTTCGTGTGTATTTCAAAATATATCAGACCATGCAGTGAGAACAATATAAAGTCTGTTCGTGAGAGGTTTTTACTTGAATGACAATTCAAAAATAATATTTTTAGGTTTAGGGTTGCCAACACTTGTAAAATATCACTTTTTTTGTTATAAATGTTAAGTTTTTTAACTACCGTTATATTTTACATTTAAAATAACGTAAACTTAATTTTTATCATACTATTTCATTACTTTTAATAATTTATTTTTACCCAATCCGAAACATTATTTCGAACATAGTTAAAATTACATTATTCTCTGTTTTGGAATGTTATCTATGATGTGTAATATAGTGCATACCAGTGGCGTATTCTGAGAAAAATTAATTAGTATGCTGTAATCTAAAAGTTGAAACGGAGATTTGGGGGCCGAGGACCCTCAACCACGTTGTCCAAGAACGTTAAGGGATTATTTAAAGGGAAGTATTTGAAGATGTGTTCATATAGAACAGTGGTTCTCGGAAATTTATTATTTCCATCTAACCCGTTCCAGACCCACTGCTTCCCAGATAATCTGGACGTGCCGGGAATCAAACCCGATACCTCTGGGTCCGTGGCCAGAACCTATGTATGACCTCTAGACTACATAGGCGGTCCTCAAAGTGTAATGATATCTACATGGTTAGAAATTTAAGTAAATATTAATGTTGGGGCTAAGAGTGGTATGGGCACATTTCTGAATGCATAAAAGAGACAGATCCTATTCAATTAACCTAGTGTAATTAAAAGCACACAGTTGGCAATATTCAAAGCAAACATTCATAATAAGAGTAAAATGAAGTGATACATCGATCAAGCGTCCATCAGATCTTGGTGAGAGGGAATCAGGTGGATTGTCCAACTCACGTTGCAATTAAAACTATTTTATAAAGCCTAACTTATCTCACACAATGCTGCTTGGAAACAAACGAGTCTCCCAACTTGAGAATTTATGCTCCAGAAGCTATTTAGATGCGTAAACTCTGACTAACATAGGGGAGATTATCTCCTATTAGTACTCTTATCACTACATAATTGGTTTATTGCTAAGATATTTACATATATCTTTTGCTGTAAGCAGTGGTGCACCCAAGGGGGAGAGGGGCAAACAGGGTATTTGACCCCCTTACCCCTCTTTTCCCAACACCACAAATAATGTTAGTAGAAATGTAAATAATATTAAGTATAACTAACATTGAAGATGTGTTGAATGTATATGCTACATTTTAAGACCAGACTTCATTTTCAGACTTAAGCCTAATATTCAAAAGGTTTACCGTTACCCACAAAATTAACAATTGAAAAAAACATACAAATAATAGCGTCGATACCATTTGTATTATTTAAACTACTTAATTACTATAAAATTACTTAAATTATTTATAAAAGCATTTAATATTCATAAATATTCTCGGCCTTTAGGGCTTAGGAGGCTGTACAACCCCAAACCTGCTCTCTCCATCAAAATGTCATTCTTGCTACAGCCTTGATTGAATGCCTCCCCCCAAAGTAAATGGCTGGGTGAGCCACTGATTAAGTAAATTATGTGAAAATATATTTTATTTTACCTTCTAAATCATCTTGAAATGGTGAACTCACACTCCTGACTTTTGGATTCTTTGATGTGTAATTATATAAAATAACAATTATTAATAAGTCGTTAATGTAATGTAAAACAAAAACTAAAAGAACACTAAAGAAAAACAAGAATTACCGTTAACAACGGTTAAAGCATAGAGAAAGGGATAACACATTTCTCTATGGTTAAAGTAGCCTCGTCACCCGCCTTACCCCCCCCCCCCCCCCGACACCCCGTATCCTCCCCACACTATCAGTGCTGAAATGCCTAAATTTGAAAGAATGGTTACATGTGTTTGCCACATACATGGTATACATGTGACTAGAATACCTAAACATAAATCAATGTATGTAATTAGTGTATAATTTAAAGTTTGTTACTTATACTATTATTTTACAATTAATTATATATTTATTTTATGTATTTTTACTTAAACTATATTAAATTAGTTTAATAAATAAACATTGTGATTCTGAATCTTTTTTCAATAGTTGGCACAATGCTTAGCTTGCTCCACATGAACAGCATGACCTTGGTTGTGAAAACCCGAGCTCATTGGCCAATTACTTATGGGCGAGCGGAAAGGAATGTGTTGCAAACCCTAGACATTTGGCAAGGTCATTAGAGCCTCCCTAGCTTGCCTTGCGTTTTTCAAGTAGCAAACCCTGGGTTTCCTATTATGCAAAGAAGAACCTTTTGGAAGAAGAATTACTTAAAACACAGTATTCTTGGAATATGAACCACTATTAGTTTTAAAATTATTAATTCATTACATGTGTATTTATCTACAATTTAAACATTATAGTGTTTACACAGATTACACAGACAGCATTGAATTAGATAAAAAACTAGTCCATATAATTTGGGTATGCGGTGGAGGACTAGCATACCCAGAGAATACGCCACTGGTGCATACATTAATACCTTTTAATACAGGCATCGTATTTACTTGAAAAAGAGAAAATACTTATCTTTTTTTATACTAAATAAATTATTTTATGATTATTTTATCGTATTTCAAAATATTTAACTGAATAAAATATTTTTATCCACTGCGTGGGTGCATCATGTTCAACCACAAGGTTTAAATGCGTCTGTTGCCATTTTTAAGCTATGTTCGTCAGAAGTTTTTATGAAAGTGGTGTGAATATTAATTTTTTTAAGCGGAATAAAACGCTAAATAAACTTTGTGTACAACGTCAAATAAATATATAAATAATATTGGCCTAAATTAATGTGGTTAGCTATCACATTCCTATATTACAATCTGTTTTCATTACAGCTATTCAAAGTGATAGATGTCAGCTGTTGGAGTAGGGATATATTAGGGATTATTTCTAGTAACTTTTTGAGCTGTCATCCAAGTAAACTAAGGTCTTGAATGAATTATACTTATTAAGTTGTATCCGCTTCTGTTGGTGAATGATCTAAACCAAGGGTCGGCAACCTTTATTGGGCCCAGACTAATTTATAAACTTCCCAAAGGTCCCGCGATCGTCCATCGCCGCTACACTCTATTTTTTTAAATCCATACATCTTATATTTATTCTTCAAATTCAATATTTCCTCAAATACTTATGTCCTCACACTTTTAGAAATAAATATAAATAAAATATAAAATGTACGTTTTAATACAAAGCTATTTGATTCTCTTATAACTTTACCGATTATGACCGATCAAGGTCATTTTTGTCACTCCAAATATTGTTTTTAAGTACTTGATACATTTCTGAGATTAGAAACTAAAAAAAAATGGACCAGTAGATCGCGATCTACAAGTTGCTGAGCTCTGGTCTAAGCTCACGTTATACTAGGCTGCCGATGACGGGAATATCAGGGTTCGAATCTTGGTCGGGTGTACTAAGGTATTTTTTCCAAGATGGTTTCCCGCTCTCTCCCCACGTAAATTTGGGTACACGTCCTCCAAATTCATCTTACTCATCCCTAACATACCAGCGTAATTAGTGCATAATTATGCGTACAACACGAATGAGTAGTAAGACGCGGTGCTTAGAAAAATACATGGTTGAGGGTTCTTTTTCTAAAAATAAAATAAAAAAATGTTCACCCACATGCACATAGCATTATTTTTATTCCGTGTTGCTAGACTGTACTTTATGATAATTTTTAATGGTTGGATTACATTGTACATACTTTCTGAAAGCTGTAAGCCATTTTACTTTCTTGCTATCGTCAAAATAATTGAACTCGAGTTTTTGATGAATGTCGACGTTTCATGACCCCCCGAATCAGAAAAAGTTGTTTTTTTGCAATTCTATATGTTTGTTTGTTGGTCTGACTGTACCTCATAGTGGAGCCTAAACTATTTCACTGATCGGGCTAAAACTTTGTATCTAGAGATTTCTTAGGGCTGCACCGGGAGATTTGTGGGATTGGATATCAAACCCTAAAAGTTAAGGGTAGTTTTCTTAGTTCCAAAAGAGAAAAAATCGATTTGATTAAAATCGGCTCTAACGATTTTGATCACTATTACAAACAAAATGGCTACCTAATCTCGATTTTTCGTCAAAATAACTTTAAGGGTTCCGGTCTGATGCGCAATTTTTTTTCTCTTATATCTCCGTAGCTCTTTGAGATACGAAATGATTTATCACTGCACTTACGTAGGTATATTTATAGTAAAAATCTTTTATTTGAAACATAATTTTATAAAACCATTAATTTTTTAGTTATATGCAAATATATATATTATATATATAAACTTTTAGAACATTAAGGTAAAGTATTACGACTAACACTAAAATTAAGAATAGTTTAATAAAGGGCAAAAATAGAAAAAACAGATTTTCTAAAAATCGGCTCTAACGATTTTGAATAAAATTCGTATTTAGGCGTTGATTAAGATAATAAACAAAATGGATCTTTTCATTTTCTCATTAAAATACTTTTGGAGTGCTTTATAGAAGCGAAAATTTCCAAATCTACGTAACTATTTGGGGTACTAAATAACTTATCATTGCAAAATTATAGTACTTCTAAAATAAAAAACTTTCATTTGAAATATTTTTTTTATAAAACCAATAGTTTCTGATATATTGGCTAATATATTGATACAATTTTGTGAGCTTTAGTTGTAAAGAGATACTACTTAAGTTTTAATGCAATCATTTACTAATGACATAGAGTAATTAAATAAGTAAAACTCTCAAATGTTGATTTTTTTCCCTTTAGCTTCTTAGGGTAAATGTTTGTACAGTAATAATCGATCTATATCATGTTCGAAACAATAGTCACTATTTACTTTTATTGGTCAAAATATATAAATGAGAAATTTAATAGAAATTCGATGACCTGAAGATGTGAAATCCCTGATAAAATTTTAAAATTTTAACCAGAAGTAGAAATTTAATGAGGACCCAATATTGATCTTTTTTATTGGTTCAAATATACAAACGAGGACTTAAATTCTTTAAAAATAAAACTATACAATTTAAAAATGAGAGTCATAAAAGTTTTACATAAGTATAGCGAAAATTTTGCTTGAATTTAATAATGAATTTTATTTCTTTTTAATATATATTATGAATTTTGAGTAAATATCTCCATTTTTTAAACAATGGTGTGAGAAAGTCCGTGTGGAATTCCGTACAATTTATTTTGTGTGTAACCTTACGTTTGGCTCAAGGTTGTACCAACTGCTTAGCGGGGAGAGTGTTTTGAAAAACCAACCCTAATTCAAATCTCTCAACCTTCCTTTCCATGACGACCAAGTCTAAAATATTCGACTGCTTGGATTGAGCCTCTCTCTCTGTCTATTGATCGTGTTTTGTGAGAATGGGTCACATATAAATCCCCCTTGAACCTCTTCATTTACTCCACCTCCAATAATGTAATAATGTGATCAAGCTCCTTTTCACTAATCACGCTTATTTTTGTGGTATTAATTGTTCTTGTGATGATAACTCATTTTATTATTTCCTTTTGTTCTCTCTTGCTCTTTTGATTAGTTTTCTCCCTCCATCTTTATATCAAGCCACGTGTTTTATTTGTTTTAAATTTTAACACAAAAGTAATTTTAAAGCAGTGCGCTAACCCGTGTGCATATTTACACTGCTGTGATAGAAATGAGAAAGGAATAATTTAGAGGTAATGTTCACACATTCCGTATTCGTATAGAAAGAGACAGAGAGTATGGAAAATTATTTAAGAAATTAAAAAAAAAACAAAGTCGACCGGTATTGGAACCTTGACCTCCCGTCACCGGTAACCCAGACCAGACAAAACTGACTCCTTGGTACGCGTGTCCACCGTTACGAGGAACACAGGTGCCTTAAATTTATGGGTCAAAGCTGAGGAGGGTGGCAAGAGGGAATGTAACAGCGTTAGCTTATAGAGTGGGGAATATAGGAAAATCACGGTGGGAAACAACCCTTTAGTGCACCCGATTGAGATCGAACCTCGACCTACCCTATCACCTGCAATACAGTTCATCCCACGACCGTTTAACTGTGATATTAAATTAAAAATCACGATCGAAACAGAAAACATATCGAACGTAGTTTTGTTCATTACTCAAGTCGACCACAATGGAATTTTGATCAGTTTAATGTGTTTTTTCCATTTAAGAATAATTCTTAGATTTTGTTGTGTTAAAAAAAATGGTAAACACGGTTTCACAGGTTTGTTTCACTTTTTTTTTAATAATATATAATGCATAAAACCACACCCCAATGTGACGTACGACTATAACTGGATTAGCTACCTAAAGCTAGATTCACGCGTTCACAAAATATTTAGAGCAGAACCTACGAAGAATATCGACACTTAGAATACCTTATGGCTACGGCCAGATGACGAGCTGTAATATACTGCCAAAAACGGCAAGAAAATAAAGCTGCTACAAATTGTGGGTGGCCAGACGGCGGCTGTAGTGCTGTTTCTTCACGCTACACTAGCAACAAGTAGCTTTTGTGTGCATCTGTGAAAATTAAATAAAGGTGATGAATCCTAATGCCAAATTGTTTCACTTGTTACTTGTCCGACTTCAGCGCCGTCTAAAAAAGGAAATAAAGTGGTGGATTCACCCCATCATTAGTAACCGAGCAAAACATGGGTAATTTGTTTTACTTCATGAAAAACTGAAACTGTAGCTACCCTATAAAATGCTTTGAGTATTATCGAATGTCAATTAATTCGTTTGAGTTCCAAATTAGTTTTTTTCTTCAAAACTGAATCCATCCCAAGCATCTCCTGCTAGAGCCTCCAATACGCTAGACCAACATTGCAACTTCAAATCGCGGTGTTTGTGCTCTCCACACTTTACGTCATACAGACATGTATATTTATGTACCTCAATAAGGAGGTGCTCGCTATCTACTGAATCAATATCCATTTTGGAACCAAATGACAATTAAAATAAAGAGAAAACACAAGGCAGGAATATGACGCCGCTACACAATACTTCACGTGTGTCTACTCTTTCGCTGTAAATTGCCGCCAAAATTATGGGCCCAGACCTAATCGACTGCGACATGATCTTGAAATGAGTCCCACTTTCTAACTAAGCAGTAATTTACACTGTTGTGTCCAGCTCATCTGTCAGAAGCCATAGTTCCTTCCATCTGCCTCAAGTGTCACCTTTACTTCAAATATCTTAACTTTCAAAGTAATTGATCCTCCTCTCTTTGATGCTTCCCAGGTGACGTCATTCCCTACGTCGACAATGTCCTCATCAGAATGTTGCAATCTGTCTATTTGATTTTTTTTAATCTCATTTTATTTTGCCCCATTTGATTTTGGTTTGAATCCCTGAGAGGATATTGTTGTGGGAGCAATTCACTCGCTTGCAAAAAGTTAGGTTGACTCATGATGCTTTGCAACGCAAACTTAAACCACTTGATTATTAAATAATTGTGTTGTGAAACAAATAAACACAATACTAAAACAACTCACGCTTTCCAATTAATGAGCTATTTCCAATCATTTCACAACAGTAGACGCAGCCGTGTGCTTGTGTCTCTCTTTTTAAGCACGTGCACACTGTTACGAGCAGGTTGGTTATGAAATTCAACAGTGTTTTCCAAGCAGATTTCTATCAGAGCAGAGAAAGTTTTTTTAAAAAAACCTCTCCAGTCTCACCGAACAGACAACGTAGATTGTGCTTTTATCGTGTAATTTGGTTCATTTCTGCTCTTGTTTCTCGGTGGACGTGTGGAGCTGCCTCTTCTTCATCTGTATGTACCTTTTCTCGTCCTGTCTTTCTCTCTCCATACTTGGCCTCTCAGACTGAGAAATAAATACTGCCATAGAAAACTGAAACGTGAAACGTTCTGTCCCCCCCCCCACCATCCCCCCAACTTTGTGGTGAACTTTTATTGGTCGCGCTGACGTCATCAGCTAATCCGGTAAGGATATTCTCAGGCACATATCTCCCACTGTGACATCAATAGTGTAATGAAGTGGTCGATGAAAAACCGCGAGGCGCTCGAGCTTTCAACCTTCATTTCTTGCACATTTCGATCTGGTCACCAACATTCAAACATTAAATTACTACTAGTATAGGGAGAAAAGTATCGATATCGTACTTGCATCGAAATAACAAGTATCGATATTTTACTTAGTAGACCTATAGGAAGGTCCCGTGTCAAGGTGTCGTTTTTCAAGTTTCAGAATATGATATCGAGATGGAGCAAATCCTCTCACTAAAAGCATACATAATAGCTTTGTCTATTTTATTCTTATAGGAACAAAAGTAAGTTTATCAATATCGTATTTATATCGAAAAAAAATTATCGATATTTAACTTAGAATAGTAAGAAAAGTAGGTTTATCAATATATTACTTGTATCGGAAGAAAGGAATCGATATTTACTTAGTATAGGAAGAAAAATATTGATATCATACTTTTATCGAAAGGTAAGTATCGATACTCTACTCTTTTATACTATAGCAAAAAAGTATGGATACTGTAGGCCTACTTGTAATGAAAAAATAAGTATCGATATTTTACTAGTTTTGAGTTTAAGAACAAGAGTATTGATACTGTACTTCTATCGAAAGAATAAGAAAATTTTATCCGAATATTATGTTCTAATGTGTTTGATTTTAACGAAATCTTGATTTTTTTCTTTGTATTATTAGAATTTTTGTACTTACCTAAAAAAATAAATAAAAATCTCTAATATGTATTACCTAGGACTAACCCTATTAACAGTAAATTTATTTGTTCCAGGAAATTTACCTTAATTATCAATACTTGTAAACATCTTTGAATATGAGCTTATTCTATCATTATTTTTCATACAATCATTTACGGTTATTGGGACATTTTGATGTGATACCTTTTACACCTCCATTTTGGTATGAGCCTTATTTTAAAATAACAAACCACCCGCTTTTGTGGCTGCGTGATCTAACTCGCTAATCTCGTGTTGGACTAGACTGCCGAAGATGGAAAGATTGGTGCTGAATCCTGGTTGGGTTCACTGAGGCTGGTTTTTCCTAAAGGGTTTTCCACTATCCACACAAATGCGGGCACATTTCCTCTAAATTAAGCCTTCCTAATACCTAATCTATTAGTGTAATTAGTAGACAGGCATATAACCTGAACAGGTAGTAAGACTTGGTGTTATAAAAAAAGCGTCTTAAATAATGCTATATTTCTGCAGGTCCGCAACACGTCTATAGTGCTCTGATAGGCGGCCACCTTATTGTAAATCAAATAACACCTGTATTCTTAGTTAGAAGCATTTACGAAGAACATGTTTTAAAATTAATATGCTAATATTTTTTTAAGATTGGTACAAAATATTTGGGTAAAATTTTTAAAGTAGTTACTAAAGAAAGGCTGGCATTCTTTTCATTAGACTGACATTAGAAGAATTTTTGTTCTTTGACCTGTCATTAATTTGGAACCAAACATAACTTTTTAATCAAATGGGGACTTATTTTTTACTGTTCATTTTTTTTTGTGTGTGTGTACGCTATGAGGGTAGTTTTAGTTGTCCGTGAATGCCATGAGTTTTTAACTCTTTTAAAAAAAATATTCTTACTTTATTTTCATCACATGTTTGCACTCAGTCCATTGCTAGTTCTCGCTTAATTAAGTAAACATCTGTTCGTTAGTTAGAGAAACTCGTCGAATTACTAAATGGGGAAGAATGTAAATGTAAGTTGTATTTGGTGTGAACTTTCTATACTCGGGGGTATATCTGCTCACGACGTACATCAGTCTGGTTCAAAAGGAAGATCCTAATACAGGATGGGGCGCAAACAATTAGACAATCTATGCTGAGGAAATGATATGGACAACGTGCTGACGTCCGGTGGAGCTCACCTGAGTGACGTTATCTTCAAAAAGTGAAAAACTTTAGAATTTAGTTTACATTCAACTATTGAATATTTAATTTTCAAGTTACTAAACGTATAATTGTTTAGGCTCCACCTTGTATATTAGTTCATAATAATTATTACTAGGTTTTCTGTCTTACGAATAGTCCATCCCTTTGATCGGTGAAACTTAGACCTCCATTGCGTCCTGTCCCCTGCCTCCTTTAACTACTAGAATTTTATTCTTTCCTTCCATTCATCTAGTATTTGAATCCTTCTCCCTAAGCTAATCTTTCCCTCACCCTTTCCTTTATGACATCGTGCAGAAGACAGTTCCTTCTAAGAATGTGTCTGATCCAATTTGCTTTGCGCCGAAGAATAACATTCAAAATGCATCTCTTCTCATTCATTCTTATTTGTCACCCTGTCTATCCATCTGATCTTCTCAAGTGTTCTACAGCACCACATCTCAAAGTTCTAAAAGTATTTCTTTTCCATCTTACTAAAAGTCTAAGTTTCTGCTCCATACAGTGCGATGCTCCAAACATAGCATTTTATCAGTTTCTTCCTCAGTTCCAAACTCTAACTTCCTGGTCAGTAGTAACTCTTCTTGTTGAAATATTCTTTGGCCATGACTATCCTTGATCCAATTTCTTTAGTGCAGTAGGCATCCTTTGTCAGCAGACTTCCCAGGTACTTGAACTTATCTACGTTTTCCAACTCCTGGTTTTCAATTGAAATTTTCAACGGCTCTTCATTTTTTTGAAATCACCATCACGTTTAACTTTCAATGTTGATATCCATGCCATATCTTCACCCTATCTCAACTAGATGGTCCATAATTTCCTGCAACACTTCTTTATTTCTAGCCAGCAATGCTAGATCCTCTGCATATTTTATTGTGTTGATGACGCGTCTTCATATCCTGAAATTTCCACGCCCTATAAGGCTTCCCTGACCAAACACTCCATACAAGTTTAACATACTAGGTGACAAACATCATTCCTGTCTCACTCCTATTATTTCTACGCTGTTGGTCTCTCCGTCATTTAGCCTCACCTTCACTCGCTGTCTCAGGTACAGGTTTGCAATCGGCCTTCTGTCCCTCCAGTTGATGCCGATCTTCTAGAGTATTTCCATCAATTTCTATTTAACTTTATAAAATGGCTTTTGACAGTCAATGAAACCAATGTAGACTTCTTACTTTATTTCCAGCATTCTTTCTGAGATTATTATCAGCATACCATTGGCATCTCTGGTTCCTTTTCCTTTTCTGAATTCAAATTGGTCTTCTTACACCACACTTTCTATTTTCTGTTCCATTCGCCTGTTGAGGATTCTTGCCACCATCTTCCCCACATGAGAGATGAGGCTAATGGTCCTGTGGTCATTGCATTTATTGGCTTGCGTCTTCTTTATACCCACCATGGTTTCTTCTAGAAGTTATTGGGCTATTTTCCGGTTTCGTAGATCCAATTTATAGGTTTTTTCAGAGCCATTAACCCGTTGTTTCCCAGTTCCTTCAGAAGGTCAACTGGTATGTCATCATCTCTAGCAGCTTTCCTTATTTGCATGTCCTTTACGGATCTCACTATTTTCTCATTAAAATACTGGATCCTTTTTCGTTGTCCTATACCTCTTCTTCGGCCTCATTCTCTAGTTTTTTTGGTCGATTTTCCTTATCGTACAAATCTTCATCATAGTTTTCCCAAATCGTAAGAACCTCTTTATGATCCGTCACCATCTAGACCTTTGGGTTTTCCATTCTTATTGTTCGCACACCTTTGTTTTTATTCCCTTCCATTTCTTTTGCTTTCTGGTACATGAGGGCATACCTTCCTTTTCTTTGCATTTCAATGCCTTAGCTATATAATCTTTCCTAGCTTTATCTTTTTCTCTCCTTAATTCGTTGCTTAGCCTCATATATACTTCTTTCGTTGACTTTTTCCATTTTCTTCTTTCTTTAATTTCCTTGAGCATTTCTGTTGTTTCCCAGGGTTTTCTTGCAGTCCTCTTTATTATTCCACTTTCTTTCCACAGTTATACTCTCTTATGTCACTTCACTTAACTTTTGTTCTATTAAATTCTTCACAATGTCCCTCTTGCGTCTTAATTTTTCCAAGTCCAACCTTGATTTCCTGATATTTTTCAATCTTGTTTCAATGTACGCCACCAGAAAGTTGTGGTCCGAATCGATGTCGGCACCTCGAAATACTTAGCAACCTTCACTCCCTTCCTGAATAGCTGTTTGACAAGGATGTAGTCAAGTTGGTACCTGCCGATGTCTCCTGTGATCTTCCGTGTTATAGTTTTGTCTTCCGTTTCTTGAACAAGCTGTTTGTCACCGCCCGTTCATTCCGCTGGCAGAATTCGATGAGCATCTGCCCTCTGTTGTTTCTCTTCCCCAGTCAATGTGGCCTTATAATGTTCTCCTCCCGTCCTTCTTCGGCTACACTGTTCATTCACCCATGATGATAGTATTTACTTTCCCTCTTTCTTCATGTTGCATACGTGCTTCAATTTCATCTTATATTTTTTAACCTCAACATCATCGGGTTGGTTGTTGGCATATATACTTGTACTATCAAAATATCTACTGGTTCATTGTTTAATTTCACAAACATTAATTTATAACTATGAAACATTTCTTTAGTTACACTTTTCATCACTTCATTTTTCATCATTATTGCCGCTATTTTTCTGCACTCTTTTTACCTGAATGGAACATTGTGTAATTTCCATAAACTATTTCACCTTGATTTTTACGCCGGACTTCACTTAAACCTGCCATGTTCACACCACACCTTTCCATTTCCATTTTTCAAATTTTCCAGTTTCATAGCCCTTCTCATCGTTCTTACATTACATGTTCCTATGCTGAAAGGGAAAGTTTTATTTGATATTCATAAAGAGATCGGTTATCTTCTTTCATGTATTCATACAACACATGAGTTCTAGAGCTGTCAAGTTTGATGGATTTTGTGGAATTTTACGGCGGTAACATAAATATAGGGAGCTTTTGTCAATTTTGGCTGCTATACATATATTCTTAGTGTGCTTCATAATTATGATATTCCGGAAATAATTACCACTTAAATTTAGTTCCAACACTAAAACATTATATCTTTCTTATATCGATCACTATGCATAAAATCGAGTATGAATTGTTTTATTGTTGGTTTTTGACGTCTTACAACCTAACTGAACTATTTCATATTTAAAATAATTGGGTAGGGAACACTGGTAACACTTTAAAGATATGTCACCCGAACTCACCAGGAGGAGTGGAAAATCATTAAGGGCAAAAAAAAACTATTTAAATACACCCTGCCAGGATTTTCCCATTCTCTGCGTCACCGACAACTAACACAAAACCAAACTATCGCCTTTGTCTGCGTATCCACCGATCTGGGTATTTTTTTGCTTTTAGTAAACGTAGGGGTAGATTCTTGGGATAACTCTCTCTCTATATCTCTATCTCTCTTGGGTGCGTTTTAGGACACACTTAAATCTGAAATGAATTATAAAAAAGACTGGCGTTATTGTTCACCTTTAAAATGGTTCTCTTGTGCACAGTTAAAACATGTTCTACTGTTTCCACCGAGAATCAGGTGCACGCATTGAATGAATTACTCCCAGTCGACCGAACTCTTCTGACTTCAAATTTTGTTAAAAAAACTACCCCGGTTTTTAATTAACTAAGTTTCTGAAACGTCATATTTTTTGAATCCATTTAGAGATACATTGATAGGTTGATTTGTGAAAGTTTGAAAACGGGTTTATTATTCGGATGACCTTAAATAATTCTTTCAGTGTGTTTGTTTGGACTATCTTTAAAGCTTTTGATTTACGATTCCATTTGTATGGGCTAAATGTTGAAATAATGTAATCTAATAATCTGGATACGCCAGCTAGGGATTAGATTAGCTTCAACGTGAGCTCGATTGATTTGCTTCATCTCTGATCTGGCAAATTGGAGGTCTGGTTTGAGCCCCACGCTGAATGTGCAATAGTTTTTTTCCCCAACTACGAGATTCCCACTGTGGTTTTTAAATATTTTCTCCCGCAGATGGTTGATGCAGTCCATTAAATTTAATGGGGTTAATACGTACCTGGGAAACAGGGTAAACCTGGAAAAGGAACTGAATTTGGACGTGACACAAATAAGTTGACTTAAGACAGTTTTAAAAAAATCACTGGAGTTGTCTAACATGTTAACAATAATCTTTCAATTTATTTTAAAAGAGTTTCAACTCAATGTAAACTATGCATGCGATTTCATGAGGCGAACTGATACTTATGTTCTTAGTAATTTTTTCGACATATATTCATTTAACAAACGTTTAAATTATGAATTTTTATTTAGAACTTTTCATATACATTTCTGAGAAAATGCACATTTTGGTTTGGAAAACTTAGGAAAAAAAAGGGTATTTCTAAACTTAAGAAGTATATCAACCCTGATTGACTTCCATTTTGTGGCCTTAGTGAAAACGACCAGCTCCAATGGTTTAAAGCTACGCCCACACCAAAAGAAACTCAGAGGAATAATGTTTCATTTGTATGTATTGATGTTGCTTTTTCCTTCATGTTTCTCAATGTTTCACAATGTTCTGTGTTGTTTACGGTAACAGAAACAAAAGTTACTATGAGCTGGCTATTTACAAAAATAGCGGTAGAGATCAAAGGAAATCAAGGAACACGTGTACATATTTTTGTTCTAAGAAGTGAAGTTGTTTCAGTATGGAAAGCTTGTTTGTTACCGCTCGTTTGAAAATGTCGCTTACGTGGATGAATGAAAATTTTATATTTAATTGAATGAATTCATGATACTCAAGGCCCCATGTTGCTTTATCTCCAACAGGCTTGGTCTTGTACAATATTTACGCTTTCTTATCTTATTTCTGCTCAAGATGGTGTAAAAATTGCAGTCGCTGCCGATGAAATACCATCGTCGCACCACATATTAAATTCGTAAGATGGTTAGAATAATTAAATTCAAACAAAAATATACATTTTCTTTCTTCAATTTCACACACATAACCACACAAATGATGCGTCGGTGTAAATAGAGTGAACTGAGTAAACTGTTCCTAAAATGTGTTGCTTTGGTGAGGACAGATTGTTCCAATAAGTTTGCCTTTGTTTCTGTTTCCAGAAACCTCTTGCAACATTTAGCAACAATAAGTTCCTGTATATTTCTTTGCTATGGAAGTAGCGTAAGGTGTCACTCTCATATTAGACTGGCCTGCTGATTACGGAGAAATTGGGTTTCGAATCTCAGTCGGGTCTACTGAGGGTGGTTTTTCCTAAATGGTTTACCACTCTCCTTCCACACAAATGCGGGTAACTTACCTCCATAATGCTTATTTCCTGATCCCTACTATATTAGAGTAACTGTCATATATAGGCCTATGTATAACCTGACGTGTAGTAAAACGCGGCTATAAAAATCAATAAAAAACTATCAGTGAACGTGTCGACTAGCCCGGACATTTATGTATATCACCGTGTCTCACTGGTTAAGGAGACCAACAACAATTGTGGTGAGAGGGTGTTAGAATTTGTTTTTGAGCTCGTCCTCTCACTGAAATATTACATACATTATTTAGCTCGAGGGTCGTGTCTTTAGGGCTAGGATTATCAACTACTGTCTCTGAGGTAAGGATGAACTAGGGTACCGTAGAGAAAATACACCCAAATTAGTTTATACCGATGGTATGAAAACCACCCCCAATCTAAATTATTGGAATTCACACCCCGTACACCCTATCAATGGCGGTTAGTAAGGGTTATTAGAGATTATAAAATGGAAAATTTTCTGTTTTGAAAAAAAACTCTAATTATTCCTAGATTTTAATTTCAATTATTTGAATGTATTTAATACATTTGAGGTATCAAGTCTTAAAGCTTACACTTTATTTTACCCTGTCAAGGACGTTAACATCAGTAACATCAAATTAGTCCTGTCCATATGTCCTTACATATCTCTTCCCCCTCTCCCCGTACCCTAGAGAGTTGATATTTGGGATGAACGCTATGGGGCATGCCATATTTATGAAATTTGACTAATTAGGGTGATCAGAATTGTTGGGCTTACAGAAGAATACCGTAGCAAAATATTGGCATTGATTTAGCTATACTTCCGGAACTGCACTGAGCCACGGACACAAATCACGCTACTTCCTGTTACCAAAAACATAAAAGTTGATAAAAAAAACTACAGTGAACAAACTTCCCGTGAAAACCCTTAGTAAAAGTAATACTAGTGGTTTTGGTTATCCTCGTACACTCAAGCTGGGGATCTGTGGCCTGATGTAGACCATGTAAGGCTAACACGTCAGTATCATAATCAATGACTTTACCGATACATCCCCATTTCCTGCAATGGTCAGAAGTTTACTGCCGGTAATTTTACCTTCTATAAACCACGTTACGCTGGCGGGAGGGGGGAAGTCGAAGTGTTAAGATGGTGTTACATGGTCGGGAAGGGGGCGGGGGCGGGTACACCACAGTGTTACATATTTTATACTTAAATTCTAATGTTGAAATTATTTATATTCATGATTAAAATGTATTCTGCGTGGTATTAAATCATGAGTTCCTGTTTTTGTGTGACAAAAGTTTCCCTATGAAATAATTACATTCACTATTTATGTGAAAAATTACTTAAACAGGTTTTGACGAGTTGAAGAATCGGGTTAAATGTCTAATAGTTGCCACATGGAGGAGGAGTGGTCCAAAAAGATGAGTTAGAAAAAAAGGGGGGGGGGCTTGGGGGGGGGGGGGTAGAAAGAAGCGTCGCATGGCTTATGGATGACCCGTAAATGCAATGCAAGCTCTACATATCCTTATAAAACAAAACTAAATGGTAATTTATTCCCCATCGAGGCGATACCAATAGGACGGTATTCTATAAATGTGGTGCAGTATTCGTTAATTGCGAGACTATGACGTCAGTGTAATTGTCTCTCGGCCCGCAAGCTATTTGCCCACTACACTGAGGAAGATAGGGGTTGGAAAGAGAGAGGGGGGGGGGGGCAATGATGGCGTTCCAGGCACCGGCTCCAAACAGTAACTCAACGAAAGTTTGTCTTTCTATCCTTTTCGTGCCAGGGTCCGTTGGTTAATGGCTCAAACTTGTGCTTCCATACAAGTTGGTTTCTTTATCTAGACCGTTGTTGTTGAACGACAGACAATACGTTTACTAAGCTAGTTTTTTTAAAAACAACGGTGTTGTTTACATTCGAGTATTGACCCCATTTTAATTAATTTTTTTTTTACTAACACAATGCTATTTTGGTGCATAGACAGACCAACTTATGGCTACCCCGATGTTTAGATTATCTTTATTTCAACGTCAAAGTCCTTGGTCGTTTTTTTTTAATTATCGCCAAGATGGCCAATATTGCCAACTATTAAGTTTAAATGTGGTTAAAACTAACAAAGCGGTCCTCAAAAGCCGGCATGAAAAAGTACTTGGTAACATTTTGAAGGCCTTGAATTCCAAGGTTTTACACTAAAATTATACTGGGCTGGCATTGACGGGTAGATTGGTGTTTGAATTTTAGCTGTGTACATTAAAGGGTGATTTTGCTATTATTTCTTCACGCTAACGTGGCTGCATTTCTATATTATTTTCCTCGTCTATAACCATTATATTAAGGCGTAAAAAAAAACTCGTGTTATGTATATTAAGTAATAAATCTACATGTGTTTTGCGTTCTTAGAAACATAAAAAGTTTCTTTAAAAAATATAAATGTTAAAAACTCTTTTGGCGTTGCTTAAACACCCCCCCCCCTCCCATTTGTGTTTATGAGCTTTGGTGAGCACTATAGTTTTATATCGGGGCATCCAATCCAAGAGTTGCTTGTTATATTCGTGGCTCGTAATCTCCTCTTCTTGTCCAACTGTTTGCTAAAAGACTCTTCCGTCAATTTTATTGAATTTCTCAGGAGGCATTCCCAAACGCCTTACGATGCAATCTTGACAACAGTTCAAACTTTGTGTTCTGGAACGATGGTTTCCAAAACTTGAGGAACAACATAAATGTTGGTAGCTCTTAATAAAAGTTCTAGAAAACAAGGTTTTCACGATTAGCCTGGGGGCATCCATTACGTCAATCTTTGTGCGATTGATTCTGCTTCAACAAACACGCAAGTTATAATTATGTTTGTGAGGTTGATCAAACATCGACAGAGGAGTTGGGGGTTTGTAAGGTTGAGCAAATGTTAACAGAAGCGTTGGAGATTTGTGAGGTTGATAAAACACCAACAGAGGAGTTTGAGATCTATAAGGTTGAATACATTTATATGAGTTTTTTTAATAAATGAATCTATCAGGTTGATCAAAAGTCAACAGAGAAATTTAATGTAGTTCCGTGTGTTTATGAGGCTGATAATATGTCAACAAAGAAGTTGGAATTATTGTGATGTTTGTGAGGTTGATTAAATACTAACAAGAAGTTGAACTTATTGCGATGTTTGTGAAGTTTATCAAATACTAACAGAGGAGTTGAACTTAATGCGATGTTTCTGAGGTGATCAAATACTAACAGAGGAGTTGAACTTATGCGATGTTTCTGAGGTGATCAAATACTAACAGAGGAGTTGAACTTATTGCGATGTTTGTGAGTGATCAAATACTAACAGAGGAGTTGAACTTAATGCATGTTTTAAAGTTGATCAAATGCTAACAGAGGAGTTGAACTTATTGCATGTTTGTGAGTGATCAAATACTAACAGAGAGTTGAACTTATTGCATGTTTGTGAAAGTTGATCAAATACTAACAGAGGAGTTGAATTATTGCGATACAAGTTTCGGGTATCAAAAACAAACTAGAGATTTAAACATTCTCTCTCTGAAATGTTTGTGATGATCAATCTCACATTTTATTGCTTTTTGAAGTTATCACTTCTTTAGACGGTTATGAAAATGATGAAGTGGAAGTTTGATCCGAATCACTAACAGATAAGTTAACAGTTGAAGCAAAGCTTTCTAGGTTGAAAATACTAACAGAGGAGTTGAACTTATTGCAATGTTTGTGAAGTTGATCAAATACTAACAGAGGAGTTGAACTTAATGCGATGTTTCTGAGGTGATCAAATACTAACAGAGAAGTTGAACTTATTGCGATGTTTGTGAAGTTGATCAAATACTAACAGAGGAGTTGAACTTAATGCGATGTTTCTGAGGTGATCAAATACTAACAGAGGAGTTGAACTTATTGCAATGTTTGTGAAGTTGATCAAATACTAACAGAGGAGTTGAACTTAATGCGATGTTTCTGAGGTGATCAAATACTAACAGAGGAGTTGAACTTATTACAATGTTTGTGAGGTGATCAGATACTAACAGAGGAGTTGAACTTATTGCAATGTTTGTGAAGTTGATCAAATGCTAACAGAGGTGTTGAACTTATTGCAATGTTTGTGAAGTTGATCAAATACTAACAGAGGAGTTGAACTTATTGCGATGTTTGTGAAATTGATCAAATACTAACAGAGGAGTTGAATTTATCTCTTTCTCACTTTTCCATTTCTTATTGAAGTTATACTTCTTTAGGCGCGTTATGAAAAAATGATGAGAGTGAAATTTTAAGATGCGCGTGCATCACTGTAACACATAAGTAACAGGTTGAAGGTAAACCGCTCTCTAAGTCTCGAAAAAAAAAAGCTACCAACAAAATAGAAATAGAACCTATGTTAGTCGCGCATGTTGGTACGCTCGTCGCCTCTGATCACTGTTTTCATATATATAATATTTATCCACATGTTTCTAGTTTCTACATTCACAACACGTGTTTTAGTTTCATACAAATGCGAATTATATATGTGCTAATAAATTATATTCAGTAGTGATTTAAATTGAATATTTTGATTAATATTATTTACTATTCGTAAATATTAGTGAAAAAAATTGTGCTTATAGACTTTTTCAAGTGCTCCAATATAATTGAGGTTAACTATTCGTATGTATTATTTATTGATATTAATTAAAATATTATTATTTAACATAATTAATACTAAATATTATCATTTTATTGTAATTAATTATTTGCATGCAATTAAAAACTATTTTTTAATGATGCCAAAGAAGTATAACTTCTCGCGCGCGTACATAAGTAAACACACCCATTTTTTTCTATAGTGAACTTATTTTGACTAGTAATAAATAACATCAAACGTATTATTATATTTTAAATGTGATTTATAACAGCGTCCTTACCTTATTATAATTTGGCTATGTAAACCTAAATTCATTTAATAATTTAGAAATTAAAATTTTTGGAAGTTTGGCGTGAAAATGAAAATTATTTTGAAATGTGAGGGTGTGTTGTTTTGAAGAAATTTGTATTCACCACTGATACAAGTTAGGTTTATTTGAGGTTATTGAGGGTGTGATATCTACGCTTTTTTTTTCCTTCAAAGATAAAGCCAGTTTGCTTAGGACGTATGTTGGACAGGCTTATCCGAATAGTCCGAGGATCCTTGCCACGGATATAGAATAGTATATTTCACAATTTGTTCCTTAAATGTTCGATATTTGTTAAATAAAATTCACTTATCCCATGAATATCTCTTTACACTGTATTTATTAAAAATAACCTGTGAAATTCGGAATATTCAACAATGCCTTGAGTCACATAAGGAAAAGAAAAATAGTTTTATTTTTGAAGTCCTTGCATTAACAAATAATATTTATTATTAATCAATATTATTGGGTTCTACCAGCACTCCCATAGTTATTTTACACTAAAAAGGTAAAAAAAAATTGAGTTCGAAATAATATTTTACACCCTCTGAAAATTTAAGGTCTGCGCCCTTTTGGAGGCCCCCGTCAGCCAAATCTCAATTTTATATTACATTTAAAAGTTTTTTTTATAACTTCTCTCCTCCCTTCTTAATTTCCTGGAGTTATATTTTAAAATGTTCAGATTTAATAGTTATTTGGAACTGTGCATTTACCGGCCTGCCATATTTCAATTTTATACCACATTGCATTGAGATGTAATGTTTATATTAGTTTTGTAGATTTAGAACCTCCTCATTTCCCAACCTCCTTTACCCAACTCACTTTGAGAAATTTAGAGTCTTAATACTATTTTGGCTATCTGGAGTTTGATTTATATCCACCTACCTGATTTTTTTTAAAATTCATACCCCATCTTAAAAGTTTAGTCCTTCAGCACTATTTTTCAGAATGCCTTTTTAAATTATTATTATTATTATTATTATTTAAATGTTTATTTGTATAGTTTCCCATACCTGATCAACGAATTTAAGTTCTATACTACACAGATAAGTAATTGAATGTATTAATTTAGGAAATGTTTGAGCTCCCCACTCCCCTCCCTCCCACCATTTCTCCAACTTCCACTGAGAAATTTCAAATTTTAAATTTTATTTGGTTATCTTGATGGGTCTTCCATCATACCAAGGTTACTCATTGATCTCTGTGTAACTGGACATCTGTGACTAAAATTTTCGAGCTGTCGTTTGCACACCATTGTGTAAGAAAGAAGAAAACTTTCGGGTATCTCTTTCTCTCTCACACACATACAAGACAATGTAACATTTTGACATAGATCGCTAATTTGTATGAATATATGAGATATATCAATGTATGATTAGTTAAATGAAATAAATGAGTTAATAAAAGGCTTAAAGAGGATAATAAGTTCAACACTCATGACTTGTTTCTTTAAATAGGTCGATGCAGGCTAATATAGTAATACTTCCTACAATTCTATAACCTAAATGAGCGTTTGAACTTCTACACAAAGTTTGTTATTCAAACACATGTAATTAAGTGTTAAGCTACCTTCTTCATTATAGCTATCACACTTCCAATATTATAATATTGTTTCTGAAACCAAAATATAAGCTAATAGCCAAATTAAAAATATATTGTAGTCTTGGCAGAATGTAAACAACATAAGAGATATATACATATTTTAATATGTTAAAGATTTTAATCGTATTTGTAGGATATTAACTTTAAAACTAAATTCTATATAATTTAACGTAAATGTGCCTTCAATCAAATGGTATATAAATTATAATACCTCACTATTTTCAAACAATAATACTTTTATTCATCAGAAACACGTTATTGTATAAGAATATTGAAAGAAACTGTTAAATCGGTCCCCTCGCAACCAAGCAGAGACAAATATAAGCGTCACGATTTGGTCCGTTGCAAGGATGTGTGTATGCCCATCCAGTATACTACAGAGATCACCGAGGTTATTAGAGTACAAGGTAGGCTCGTTCCCTATACCGGCCAGCATCCATGTGACTATGGTATCGCGCTTGTTATTAGCTTCTTCTTAATTATATCAAGTATGCTACCAAATTCACTGTGAATAGTAAATTTTTTTAAGCTGTCCTATTATTTATGTGTGAACTGTTACGAAAAGTTTTGTACCAATACTACCGTTGCAGTGTGCAATAAAAGTCATCTAAGTGATATGGTGCTATAAACAATATTTTCCTAAATATTCTTATGTCAGACGAAGGAAGATGTATTCACTACTGAACGGGATGGAAAATTGAGTCCTGATTTGTATTTTAGTTGCTCAGAACAATTTTTACATGGTGATTATGAACAAGACCTTCAAGCCTAACTGATAAACTTGCCTAAGAAAAACAAATTAAAACTGCCTGCTGTTCCCTCCCTTATTTGTGGTGTCTCCGAAAATGTTATCTAAGGGGATGATATTACACGTGAATCTAGGTTGATAGTATTAGATTGACGAAATAAATAGTAAGTGATTCATGGCAGGTAAAAATATTTGGAGGTACATGTCACCCCCCTTATTTTAATTTATGGGAAAGTTCGTCCATCCATCAAGTTATCCATCTCACCTTAAAGCATACTTGAGAAACATTTCTCAAATGTAGTAAATTACGTGGCTGTATTACACACATAAATGTGTTTTGTACAATAACATAATTTATTGTATTACATAAACAAATTTATATATTAAGTTAGTTAATGAAAGAAGTAAGGTGTTTGGCGACGTCAATGTTTACTTAAATTAAGTGTTATCTAATCAGTATAAAATGAATAACCCTCTTATGTGCAGGCCTATTCATAAACCAATTTGGAGTGTGGTAAAAATATTAAATTTATATTAATGTTAAACTAAGAGTGTCGAACTAAATATTTAAAAGGTAATATTAGATTCTGATACATTTATGTTATTTAAGTAGTGATTATAGAGAATAATAATAATAATAATAAATAACCCCCAATATATGTCCCCCTCCCAAAGCTGGTAATAAATATTTGCCCCTCTAAAAGTTTGTAATAATGTGTGTAATCCCCCTCCCACTCCCTCCACCAAGTTGGAAATAAATCGTCCTCCAATATTGAGAAGTAAGGCACGTCCATGGGCGAAATATTATATTATATAGATAAGCAAAGAAAGGAAACCAAAGAAGATGTAGCTGTTGTTCATTGTGTCTCAAAATATTAGCAATGAACCAAGTCAACCAATTGTGCATAAGACTGAAACAATTAAAATATATCTTGAATGATTAGAAAAGGAAAACAAAATATTGAAACCAAAATCTCTGGAAATCCGTAGACTCAGGGGAATACTTATCTTATATATAATTTGATATACCCATTTCCAGTTATAAAAATTACGAGGAAATGAGTGAACAAATTTTAACAAACGAGCTCTCGTTTTAACTGTTAGAAGTCCAGGATTTTGGGAAAAATAGTATTTTCAACGAAAATCCTATTTTCACAGATAGTTTTCACCAGGGAAAACCGTTATTTGCGTTTTTTACTACATGGCTGTAAATCTCTAAATAAAATATATATCTTTGGCTAAAAAATAATAACCGAATCTTTATTGTTGGTCCAAACACGTTATCACATCGTTCAATCTGCAAATAAAATATTTCTCTTTGGATGGTGATTTCACTTTAGATGTTGGTCAAAACAAATATAGATTTTGGGATTGCCTAGAATGGTGAAGCATTTATTTATTATTGGAATGTTGCTATCGTTAATTATTATTTAAATCAATAATATCGATCATAATTTGTAAATTATAAGGTTAAGTTTTCAATTTCATGAAACTATGTTATACGTTTTGTTTCGCGCATGAGCTATAACAACATATAAACGATACAATGCTTTTTAAATTCGTTTTAGTATGTATTATAAGATCAAAAACGATCAAATGAAATTTAAATATTTTTAAAAATAGCCATTTTAATTATCTAAATATGGTTTTGGCGTTCATTTTTTTTTCTTCAAATAATGGTTTTTGATATTAATTTTATCAAATAGTACACAATACAAATACAGTAAGTTCAGTTATGTTTCCATGCTACCAAGTAATTTTGAGGGAATTATATTTCAAAGTAATGTTTTATGTACTCCATCTACCTTTCATATTCTTAGAAATACAGTAATTTAATTATGTTTCCATGTTTCTACTTAATTCTGAGGGGATGATATTTAAAAGTAATGTTTTGTTTGTTCCGTCTATTCTTTCACATTCTTACAAATACAATAAGTTTAGAATATATTTGAAGGAGGGATATTTCAAAGTAGTGTTTTGTCTACCACATCTCTCTTTTCACATTCTCTCTCTCACACACACACACACTTTTTATCTATCATATCCTCTCCACACATCATCTTTCATTTTGTCTCAGTTTTTCTCCTGTCTTACACATTTTCCACTCACACACACTATTAAACTATCTTTCACACATTATATTTATCATACTCGCTCTTAAACTCTCTTTAAACTCACTCGCTTTCTCTAAAACTCTCTATCTCCTTTTCAAACTTTCTCTCACATGATATCACAATTTGCCTTTCTCTCAAACACCCTCTTGGTCTCAAACACCCTCTTTGTGTCAAGCTCTGTCTCAAGTGCTTTCTCAAACTTTTTTTTTTTTCAAAATCACTCTTTCTCTCAAACACTTTCTCTCCCAAATTCTCTTTCTCGATCAAACTATCTTTCTATGTCTCAATCTCTCTATTAAACTCTCGCTCTCAATCTTTCTCTCTAACTCTTTTTCTCTCAGACTTTCTGTAACATTTTCTCTCTCTTTTTTCTCTCTAACTTTCTCTCTCAAAGTCTTTTCACATGCTCTCATATTTTCTTTCTTTTTCACACAATACCTCTCACAGTCTCTTTCCCAAAATTTCATTCACACTTTCACACACTCTCTTTCTTACAAACATTCCCTCCACACTTTATTAGGCACGCTCCCTCACATACACTTTCTCTCTTTCACACACACATCTCTCACTTTCTCGCTCATTTATAATAATAATAATAGTTATGGATCTAGTCAAACCCATCATTTAAGTTTATTTATATTGTATGGCCATTATGTATTGATGTTCACTGGCAAAATTTATTTCATACGTCGCTATTATATACATTTAATAATACAATAGGCTTAGCTAAAAAAAATATGTTCATGTAGAGTTAACATTGCTATAGTCCACTAACTTTAGGCGAAAATTGGGCGTCACTTCAGAAAAATGCCAAGTGAGTGAGCTGAATATTGGTTTCCACTTTCACTTTGCCTTTCTAAATAAGTTTTCAAAAGTCCCTATCATTTAATACTACGCATACAAATTTACCGCGCGTAAAATGTTCTGAGAATGTGTTCTTTATTGTTTTCCGCTAATATCGTCGTTCCTATTAATTTTATAACCATGAGATATACTAACAAAAAAATAAGATCGGAAATTTATATACAAAAAAATGTGGTAATGTGAGTTACTAATCTATTGTTTTTGTTTGTAGAATTAAGATTATAGGTTTGTTGGGGTAAGCTGTATGTAGGAGATAATTATGTCTATGTTTTTAGAAATATTGTAACTATCTCGCATCAGTTGTGCCATCTATATTCAGATGAAACAACTAACAGTACTTTTTACTTTCCGAAGACCCGAAGGTTTTCAATTTACATTTTAGGCCAAAATACCAAACGACTTTAGGCCAAATGACCTTTGGTTTAATTTTTCGGCCAATTGCCGCGTCCCCGGAGCGGCCAGAGTTGTGTCCACGACTACAACTGCTCAATAAATATACGGTCGTTCAATTGATCCCGTGGGAACCCAGCTTTATTGTTTGTTGTTTTTATTCTAACACAGTTTGGTCCAACGTTTCCCAACTCGTGGGCTTATCGGTACAATGCAGCAAACCTAGTGGGCCGCAAGCGAAATAAACAAGTATGGTGATGGCTATAGGCAAGCAACACTTGTAGTTAAAAGAAATTGGAATCGGTCAGTATGCATGTAACATATAGTATTATTATTATTATTATTATTATTATTATTATTATTATTATTAGATTACTAGATTTAGAGGAATTGTACCCGATAGTGGAAAACCATTTTGGATAAACCATCCTCCGTACATCCTACCGAGATTCGAACCTTAATCTCCCCATCATCGGGAGTCTAGTCTACTGTAAGAGTAGTGCCTTAGATCATGCTTCCACCGAAACGGGTTGCATTAGGTTAATTCATTTTATAAGGCGTGTACTGGTACAATTTAATTGGTCTTTGGAAACTGTTCACAAAAATTCCAAATTAATTTAATTCAACTAACATTATTTTAACATATTGATAAAGTACTCAGGCGTATAACATAAACGGGTAGTAAGACGCGGTGCTAAAAAAATATTCTTTATTAAAGTGTTGGCCAAAATCAAGCAGGCTATCACTGAAAAATTACAGAAGATCGAATGGATTATAAAATTTAAAAAGTCTGATATTATAATTTTGTAAAAAGTATTCCAATACAACAAATATAAGAACTAAATCATACATAATAAAGAGGGAAAAAAACCACAAGAAAAGAAACAACTCAATAGTAAATTATTATTTAATTAACAGTCCCAAGGTAAACAAACTGAAAGTGTCTCTTAAACAATTCTCTAACTTTTAGTTTTTCTGTTTTTCTGGTATACATCAAATTTTGGAAATCTAGAATTAGTGCTGGTTTATACAACTATCAAGAGAGCTGAGTTTGTAAGAGCTAAGGATGAATTAATAGAATTGATTTTGAGAGGCATGCAAAGGTTCAAGAATGACCACATTTTCGATATCAGAATCACAAGAAATACTTATAAAGAAGCTGTATTGAAACACATTTAAAAGTATCTAGTCTTCTTAAAATGAACCCCTGCTTTCTCGAGTAGACTACAATCTATCATATCAGGGTGTACACGTTGTAAACGCATGTGAACTAAATTTGTATTCTCCGAGCATTCTTGAAGTTTCACCTCTTAGCCTACTTCTTGACACAACTTTATATTTTCTTCTAGAATGATACTAAAAAAATACTCTACTACTTTTACAAAAATGGTTTTCTTTAATACCACCCTTCTTTCCATTTCTTTCACAAAAGATGGACTAAAAATAGATCTGATAAAAAGTTGTCACGGCTTGAAGGTGGTGTTTTTTCTCTCCATTTTATTGGAGTGTTGGTCGCACTCAGAATAGGGTCTGACATTTACATATTCCGGAGACGTCTGAAAAACATTCGCCTGTGCCCACTCTGTTTACTTTATTTTGAAAATGAAGATTTGACAATGCCTTTTACTTGTGTTTAAAGAAGGAAAGAAAATAACAGAAAGGTCTTCCACGTGGCTGGGTAGCTAAGCAAACTTCTTAGAATACCGTTGGTTCAATTCTAGAAGGTTTTGGATTATTTGTACACACATAAATAAGTAGGCTCTACCATCCAAGTTGTTGAAATATGGTAGAGCGTTGATCATTCAGACAACAAGTATCCGGATCTCCAAGAAAAATTATTACTTATAAAATTACTGTATTTTCGAAAATCTGAACAAATCGATAATCCAGACTGGGTTGATCATCAATTAGTCCGAATTATCAACACACTACTTTTAAAATTTGAAATAGGGGTGTTCTATTACTTGAAAATTTGAATTCTGGTAAAGTTTTAAATTGAACTCTACTCAAAGATTTTACAAAACTCAACAAAATTTGAGTACACAAAATATTCGATCTTTTCCTTGTAAATTCATATTTTGATTAATTTTATTCAATTTTACGATATCATTTCTTATAAAATAGGGTCTCTCAATATTTACTTTCACTAATTGGAAAACATATTGTACAATTATATTAAATTTATTTAAAAATTCGAATCTGTGGATTATAAATTTTTTCACCAAAATTACATGTAATTTAAAGAAAAATACGTTTATATTTATTTGTGGTTTATGCACTAATCAAAAAACATAATTCTAAAAGATATGTTTATACTTATTTACGCATGGATCTATTACAGAAATTCAACTTGAAATATTTCTTAAACAAATAAGTATCTATACTACTCAAATTTGATTCGAAGTGAAAAATGCCTCCTTACACATCTTTAGATTGAAGCTAGTTTTATTTGACAGTAAAAATTCCTTATATGCGTTTGAAGCGTTATATAAATCAACACTTGTTTAAAATACTCTGGTTCTATTTCAGGGATTGACTCCTAATTTAATTGACTAATTTAATATAGATTCTCCTACAGATGAAATGTACAGGTTTTCAAACCCATTAGGGTTTATTAGCTCATGAAATTTCACCCATAACATCTTCGAATCACTCTCCCACCTCTTTACCTCCCTGTCCCATTTTCCAACAAGTCAATAATAAATTCTAGACTCCCCCAAATTTCGAACATAAAAAAAAAGTCAGACATAGTTTTAAAAACGTTTTATCCATCCCTCCAAAGCTGTCCGCTTATCTTATCGTGTATTTTTAAAGTTAATATTACCATTTAATATCCTAACTACATACAACCAGGAAAAAAAAAAGTTTGTAAGTAATTTCTTAGTTTAACGATTTCATAATATTCAGTTAGTGTGTTCAAGTTTAGTTGATCACAAGTCGAGAGATCACTGTATTGATTCCGAGGGTCACCTACCAAGATGGTTGTTATTAGTGTCTGGGCCATACTGATGGCCATGTGGTCTAATATGATACAATCACAATGCTCTTGGTCGATGCTGGTGTAGAGGCTAAGGTTTGAAACAAGAGAGTGACTTTCACTATATTTTTCCATTCACTCTCTACTTTAATACTATTTTACTCGAAACCACTCTCATCGCCATTACGCCATAGAATAAGTCGTTAATAACCCTAATGTTGAACGTAATAATTTATCCAATAAATATAATTATTTAAATTGAAAAATTACACTGGAATCGAAACCAGGACCTTTGACTTTTAGTACGCCAATGCTCTAACCACCTAGCTATCCGGGAATTGTCCCGTGCTTAAGGCCATTCTTCACTCATTTTAAGGCAGAGTCTATGATGGACGTGCGGAAATCGTTATCTACAAATGTGTATCTACTAAGATCACGAGCTATCAGATAACGCAACCAACATTGATTCAGTAGCTGGATAGCTCAGTGGTTAGAGCATTGGCGTACTAAGCCAAAGGTACCGGGTATAACTTTAAAGAACATGATATCTAGACGTGGCTATAACCACAACTAACAAATATATTAGCTTTGCTATTTACTAGGTTCAAATATTAGCTGAATTTACCTAGTTTAAGGTGCTTTTGTAAGTCACAATACTATAAATCTATGAAGCAGAGGGTCTGGAACGGGATCAACTCAGCCTCTTGAGGACAATTGAGGAACGAACTACTTGAATAAAAAAAAAAGTGGCTCCGGTTTATAAAACTGAGATTAGCGGTCGGAGAGTTCGTTGTGCTGACCACACAAATGTCACAATTTTCGCCAACATTTCGCGACCGCTCGTTAGGTAAAGCTCGCTTCTGGGCTGACGCCATGAAGTGGTTTTTTACACGAAATTAATGCACATAAGGTGTTAACAAATACAGTTCCACATTTGTTTTTGGCTGATAATACTTTTTTCAATCGTGAAAACAAACGCTATTCTTCAATTATCTTACATGTACAATAACTAGTTTTCATATTTTTTTAAAATGAAATCTACAAAGATAGAAAACCTTTCAACTCGTGGTTTCTTAGCTCTTAGATAGTTCTATAGCTAAACTCCTAAAGAGGCGATTCCGCCATATATGGGAATACCGAAGTGATCGTTCCATTTTCATTGTGGTACTTAAAGTGAATTATCTGTGGATGGATTCGTGTCTGGAATACCAACTGGGCTATATAAGAGTTCCTAGTTAATGCTCGTGCATTCTCAAGCGTTTTAAGCTGTCTGTAAAACTATACCCGCGCAAAGAAATTAAGGAAGATTCAAGGAACTTAACACGTGAATGACTGACATATTCGTGTGTTAATCATTATAACGCGTTTTATTATTTATAATAACTATGAACGAATTTGGTTTATTTGACATATCTTGTTTTTGTAGATTAAGGTGTGAAATATTTTTATATATTGATTATAGGGTTTGGTATTATTATAAAGTCTCTTCAGCGTAGGAATTTTTTCTGAAAGGCCTTTTTCCCTACCAGAAATCTATTATATAGTAGGATATTGGTAGGAAAAAGACCTTTAAGAGAGTAATTCCTACCGGGAATGGAATATATGTTTATTTTTTATTCACCCGCTTCGGTGGCGTAGTTGGCTAACGCGCTAGACGTGTTGAGCTCGACTGCTGAGGACGGGGAGATCGAGGTTCAAACTGAGGATGGTTTTTCCTAAATGGTTTTCCACTCTCCCTCCACGCAAATGCGGGTTCACTTCCTCTAATTAAACCTTCCCAATTCCTAATCCATTAGCGTAATTAGTACTTAAAGCGTGTAACCCGAACGGTTTGTAAGACGCGGTGCTAATATATTAATATATTTTTTTATCATCGCGTCTCACTGACCCATTCGGCTTATCCTCAAGTGAACTAATCACGCTAATATCGTGTTACGGATCAGGAAGGTTAAATTTAGAGGAAGTGGTTGACATTAGTTAATTTATGCCAATATTTTTGTTATCAAACGATTCTAATAATGCTTAAGACAACCTTTACGTTAAAAAACCTTCTGATAGCTATCCTTTAACTACACTCCCACCTTAGATGAGCTACACTATTGGTTGGTATGGTGATCTGGCAGTCTAGAGGTAAGGTGTCAGACTTCTGTCCTGGGGTCCGGGGCTCAATCCTCGGTCCCGGCACAGATTTAACTGATTGCCGAACCCTTCCTTCACCTCTGACAAGACGTGTATTAATAACAACTTGTGAATATGTTGAACGCCAGGCCTGCACCGTGGTTTGGATCCCACGTTAAACTCTAGTTCCTTCTTTTAATCTCATAATCACTCTACCATTACACATTAGCGTAAGTGTGTATAACCCGAACGGGTAGTAAGACCCGATGCTAATAATAATAATAATATTGGTTGATACAGGGGTTGGAAATGGCAACCTTAGCTCAGTAGATGGACGTGTTGCTGTCAGCAATGTTGTCCGACTATGATGCAGGGTTGGTTCAAATCACCCTCAATTCTGTCCCCTTATTCTGGATAATTAAGTCGCATATAGTACAAGCACTAGAGTAGACCTGTTTAATAAAACAAGATCATAACAATTAATTTAACATTTTATTCTGTTATTTATTTAATTTCTAATGAGAGAGTTAGTAGGTAATCTCTGCTTGTGGTAAGACACAAGACCTTGGTTCTGACATTGACATAGCTTGCGCATCGACCCGAGGGTAGGAGTGGTCATTTATTCTCCCCTACCTCGCCGTCACGTTGACCACCAGGAAAGAGAGAGAGAGATAGTGTTCTGGGGCTTGTGGTTCCTTGCCTTGTTAGGGAATATTCCCTTCCCACTGAGCTACTGACTTCAGATGGAGCTAGACACTCCGTGTGACACTAACGTGCTGCGAATCTGCCTAACACTTGGGGGACGCGGTGCCGGTTTAAAGGTCTCACTCAGGCGAGATAGGAATTCCCTCGTCTAATCTTGCGGAAGAGTTTTTTTTACCTCTTTTTCAGATGAATATCATTCTATTTCTTTCGTTGCAAGTCGTTTCCCAGTGTTTTGTATGTATTCCTAGGGCAGGTGCGTACTATAGAGGCTAGATACAAACGCAACACGCACATATTTAGCTCAACTAAGAACAAAACTGTATCATTCGTTTGATAAAAATGCTGATGGGCACGTGGTCTAAATGTTAAATTCTTGTCGTTGGTCAGTGACGCGAAACCGGGGTTCCAATTCAGGCCGGACGTACTGAGGGTGGTTTGTGCTAAATGGTTTCCCGCACTCTCACCACATAAATGCAGACACATTTCTTCTAAGCTATACATTATTGAAGCCTAATTCATATAAATGTTCATAGCCCGAACTGGTAGTGAGGCACGTTGAAAGTAGTGATTTTGTAAAAATAAATACTTAAGTTTAACATGTAAAATTATATCTACTGGCACAATCTTTAAGGAAACTACATAGATTCTAAAAAAAAAAGTTTTAAATCACTCTTTTTTCGTTGTTTATTTAGCGTTTGATATGTAATGGATAATATTGAGCTACAATAACATTCTAAATATAGTTTTGAATAGATTAAATATTGGCAAAATATTCCTTTACCTGATAATGGCCGTTTGATACATATGGCACATGTTTATTCATGAAATGTAAGCAGTTTATGAGGATTTATAATATATAAATACAGGTTTATGCTTCTATAAATTATTTAATTCTGTTAGTAAATTACAAAGACAGACAAATAAAGAAGAGCTGCGCCTACATTCGTCTAAATAGATGATGGAAATTCGATGTGTAACTTCACCCACAGTGCAACCCTAATATTTAGTTTATAATATAATGAACGTTCTTGGACAGTACAACTACTTAAATTGATTAGAACACCCTCTTTGGTCAATAAAACAAGATAGAATCAGAACAATAACACGAGGATATTATTCAAGGAAAAACTAATTTATCATTAATTAAGACAAATAAAACAAGTACAACAACATTTATAAAAAATCATCATTGAGATTGTTAAAATATTAATGTTCTGAAATTAATTGGCAGAAAACAAAGAAAATATAAATATGTGCTGATACAATATTTAAAGTATTAAGAGATTATAAGATTAGCTGATGAGTAAAAGAATAGTGGAAAAGGCAAATGACTAGATAAGAGTTATTAATGCTCTAAAATTGTTTATGAATGTTTAAAATAAAGATTATAGGTTATATGGTATATATACCAAAAATAATAGGTAGATTAGTATGTGAGCAATAATGAACTTCTTAATTGAATAGTTAGATATACTAGTTAATAGTTTGAAATATGTTTACAAGAAAGACATGTTCTGCAATATTTAAAATATTTAGACATTGATAGTAAAATATGATTAATAGAAAGGTTAAATAGTTGCTTAGATAGTTATTAAGGTACCTTATCCATGTAATAAACAAATAACAGTATAAGATATAACTTGAAACATATTAAAATAAAGTTAAAACAAACAAGTAACGTCTTCCTATTATTAAAATGAATGTGAATGGATAAGATTGTACAAACTTGTATTCGAGTCAAATAATTATAAAATTAAACTCTGTTAACCATCGAGATATGATTCGTTATGGAGATTTAATGGAAATCAACATATGTATCATCTATGTTATACTTTTACTCAGTTATGATATGTTATAAATACAAGATAATATAAATAAGCACAATTTATTACTATGAAAGAAGTGTAACAAAAAGGAAAATTATGTTGCAAGCGAGGTTTATTTATTTTATCTGTGGTGAGTAAATTGTAATGATATAGCAAATTGTTTATTAATAATGAACTAGTACGAAATATTACATGTATTTCTTAACGCGCTCAATAGGAAGGCTAGACCTTTTGTTACGACCTCTTAATAGAAAATGTATTCTGTATTTTAAAAAGAGTGGACATAATAAATAGCCAAACGAAATGACCGTGGGTTGATTGGAACACGCAGCGTACCCCTAATACCAGTGCCGCACTGAGGAGGGAGATAATTGCTTAACAAATTATTACAATATTTTATTAACACTGTATTACAAATTAGAGCTTTATTATTTTACTAGGGGCCATACAATTTTTTTTATAAAATGTGCCTCTTAGCAGTTATACAGATAAATAAAACAATGTGATACATTGAAGATAAAAAAAAGTTAAATATCATAAAATACATAACTATATAATATATATGGGTATTTTATATGACAAAGCAATGATACAACAAATTTAGCATGTTTTACATAAATTCATCTTAAAACAAAACAAAATAATGTTACGATGTACCTAACATAGGTCTGCTTTCTCGCTCCTTCATCCAAAAATGAAGATATTTACTTAAAAACTCCAAGAATATGTGAAACATTGAGGAAAAAAAGAGCATCACATCTAACCAAAGAGCTTAAGTGATATAAAATACACGCTTGCAGAAACAGCTTTGCAAGCTACTTCATGTCGTAAATGATTGCGGAGATATGATCAAAATTGGAGATATCCTCTTTTGTAAAGTACTCTCTAAGTCATTTTCTCGTAAAAGAATGAGATTTGCAATTTTTCTTTTGTAGTGTTGAACACCACCTAGATACGAATTTTAATAAAAATAAATACATCCTATTTCGAGAAAATAGATTTTTTTTCCCTTTAGGTCCTTAAGTAAAATACTCATTATTTTAGGGTTCCAATAACTTATCTTGGGAACTTTATGTAAATCCTAGATTTCAAGTCCTAACCCAATCAGTAAAATGGTTTGGCTCTAGTCAGAGATACAGACAGATTACATAGTGAGGTCGATATCCATCAAAATCTTGAGTTCGATTATGTGGATAATCGCAATACCTCTCTCCCCAAGGGTCGATAGAAAGAGAAAATAATGAAGGATTTGTGTATTAAATACAAAACAAGGTTATAATTTTACATAAAGATATATCCAACCCAACCCCTAAAGGGGTTCCATTAATTATTTCACTACGTCTCACTAGCCGCTCAGGTCGTAAGCATATTCTTCTTTTAGACTTGTTGTAAGGATGAAGAAGGTATAATTATGATGAAATGCACCCACATATACGTGGAGAGAGAAAGAATGTGTCACCCCCTAAGAACACCCGACTAGGACTTTAACCCTGATTTGCCCTTCTTTGAAAATACAGATATTCCAAAAGAGATTCCTTAGACCACATAACCACTGAAGGGGTTTTTAATAAGAATATATCTATATGTACTTTCTCTGTGTGGTGGTTTAAAAGTCTTATAACATTTATATCACCTACAACCATTATTAGTCCTACACCACAGTGCAGTTGGTAACGTGGCTTCCTATTGAGAAATGGGTTACAGGTTAGATTCCCGGCATGGTCGACAAATTTATTATTTGTAAACATGTAGGTATCTCCTTTCAAAATGATGGACTCATGGTGAGGGGCTATTCTACATTTAAGTTAATTTCTAAGTAATGTGCAGATGTAATCAGTCAGGTCAGAAAGTATACTTTAAAGAACTCTGTATAAATTAATTTTAAAATGCCAGCCTCAATTATATTTTGCTAGGATTGAATTAACTCCAAGAAAATTCTGTGTTAAAAAATTATTTGTCACTTCCCGTTGAAGAATTTATAAAAAAAAACCACCGTCCCTCTTGATAGAAATATTCTGAGTAAAAGACTATTCCTATCACCGCCGTTAATACACACTTTTATTTGCCACGAATATTCCAGTCGTGAAAAGACTCGCCCGACCTTTAAACATGTTTATGTACATGCCATGAAATGTTTAATTTCGCCCAGTCCGCAAGCTTCGCAAGAATTTAAAAATTTTCTGTGGTACGGCATAAATATGGTGGCGTAAATTATATAGGCCAATTCCAACCTTCAGTTTTTTTTTTAAATTTGTGAGTTAGGAGGGCGTTGTTGCGGGTGTGGGAAGCAATACACCTCTTCCTTCGGGAATGGATGGAATTCATGGCCTCGGGTTTTATTAAAAATATTTCATTCGCTGCTACTTTTGATTGTTCATTCCGTCTCTATTGTATATATTTCACGTACTCCTTTATATAGCTTAGTCTGATATTTAGTTCTGTTCAGGAGGAAATTATTTATTTCTATACGACGATTGAATTTCAAAAACTGGCTTTTTTCGTGGTTATAATGGATAAGAACTAAAATATCATTTTACTGTTTTGATTAAATATTGTCTACCTCGGTGATCTTAGAGTAAGGTGATTGCCTCAGGACCTGATGTTCATTGATTCAAACCCAGCTGAGGTCGATGGATTTTTATTGAGCGATAAAAATCCGTTACACAACTTCCTTATGACGGCAATTAAAGCCGTCGGTTCCGTCACTATTATGACATATACAATAACCCTGGAAGGGGTTTTAAAATATCTTTCTCTGCAAAATTGGTAGACTATTTCGCTCTCGCTAAAAGAAATTCACGTGTGCTGATATAAGCAGTTGTTTCCAAAAGTGAACGTTGAATACCTCAAATAATAATCACATTAATATGGCTATAATACACAGGAACTTATGCCTTTATTAAAATATTATACATTTAACACGGTTATTAATTATTTAGTAATGAGTATGGTATCTTAAGGAAAATACATTTTCGATAAGGAGTAAGGAAAAATTTATGAAACCAAAGATAAAGCCCGCGAAATATCACTCTCCAATGAATCCCAGCTGGGATTAGAATCCACAAGAAAATTCGATGAAAGGCTTAGCTCTCGGTCACTTCTGCGAGCCACATCTGACGTCACAAACTAAGGACAGCATATACTAAACACCTAAATATAAACACCAGCAATCATATCTCAAGGACGAATTTATATACTCATTTAATTAATACTACAACTACTCGCTTTATTGGTCGCACGATCTAAGGCGTCACTATCGTTTTAGACTAGCTAGCTGGTGACGGGAGGATTGGAGTTCGAATCCTAGTCTGGCCTATTGAGGGTGGTTTTCCCTAAATGGTTTTCCACTCTTCTCCCACACAAATGCAGGTAGATAACCTCTAAAATGCTTCCTTTCCCATCCCTATCACAATAGAGTAATTAATAACTATCATAATATATTAATATATGTGTACAACCTGAACAGGTAGTAAGAAGCACTCTGATAAAAAAAAAATGCCTCAGTTAACCACCAAGCGCTGTAGTCGATAATTAATGTGAGAAGAGAACTTAATTTATTGCTGTCAATATTTTGTTGCAATTTATTTGGAAATTTTTACTGTGTTAACGTCCTTAAGATAAATTAAAGCAAGTGCAAACTTTAAAACTAGGGATATCTCGTGGTGTATTCACTCTATTTAAATAAGTGGGGAGTTAAGGATTGTTTTTATTCTCACTGGGTCTTGCATATAACCCTATTCCTCTTAGACCAGCGGTCGACCTATAAGCACTTATATTCCCTTCTCCTTTCCCCCCCCCTTTAAAATGAATTTCAAACAAGCTGCTAAAACACTTACCATTGTTACTTTCTCTCGTTCAATGCTCTGTTCTTGCAGCCATTAGGTTTAAAAAAAAACTACTTGTTAGAGCAATCTCGTTGAAGTATTTTTTTGACCAAACAACATGAGAGCGCTGTTTGCCATGTAAAGTGATGGTAAAGCTGGTTACCATAGCAACCTAACCCTTCCACCCCCCTTCAACTTATGTGATGTGAGGAACCGCTGACATCGTTCACTCAACCTGAACACACCACGCCATGGGGAAACAAATATACAGGATGTCCAATAATAATCCCCCAATATTGACAAGGTAGTGAACCGAATTGGACACTCAATATGATCATCTAATCACATTCACGAATCATTGAACGAGTAGTCTCGAATGGGGATGACGTCACTAAGGCATCCGGACTATCCGTGTATCTATCTACACATTCTTTTTTTTAACATCGCGTCCTACTACCTGTTCAGATTATATATGTAGACTATTTATTACGCTAATGTATTAGGGGTGAAAAAAGTTTAATTTAGAGGAAGTTACCCTCATTTTTGTGGAGGGAGAGTGGGAAAACTATTTAGGGAGAACCACCATCAATACACCCGATCGGGATTCGAACCACGATCTCACTGCCATTGGCAGTCATTCTATTTTGAAAGTGACGCCTTAGACAATGCGGGCACTGAAGCTGGTAATATTTACATAAATTGAGTAGGTATTTTTGAAGAAGATATAATTTTATAGAAAATATACCAAGAAAGAGAAAGGGAGGAAAATAGAGCGAATAAGAAAAACATCCTGGAAAAAAAAAAACACTTTCCCTACACCCGACCAGGATTTGAACCGCCAAACCAGATGAGCCCACGTCTTAGACTATATACCCATAACGCGAGTAAAATATTATTATTATTATTATTATTATTATTATTATTACTATGGTTGTTAAATGGGCTATTTACGGACACACTGACTATATCAGCAATCTATTTGCAAACTAACTTAACTCTGGAGCAGGTACAATATCTCTTTATCCGGCTAGTAATATTCATCAATAATAAATATTTGTTTATGCCAGGAATTGAACCCGGTATCCTAGGCTTATCTAGCAAAATACTATCAATTGAGCTAATGTGTCATAGATGACATTTATTATCTTTTCCTCTTGACTTCTGAATCATCTCTATTTTATGAATAAACCTTATAATATTGGGCGACAAATGTTTTGTTCTCTCATTAAGGGTACTTAACAAAAACTTTCTTAGCCAACTGATTATATCAGCACATGACTTACGAACTTACTTAATTCTAAAATTGAACAAACGCTCAATTCCCGAATCGTTAATCCATCACACTTAAATTGTGAACCCTAGAGACTTACCCAAGTAGGGTGTTTTGGGGGTTTAATTTCTCCTTCTTCCCTCTGTCTGAAAGTATGATTAATAATGAATTTTTGTATTTCTACTTAATGTTTAGAGCCAAAGCTAATAGCTTAAGGTAGCGTGGAAGAAACACAAGAAAAGCCCATTTTATTTTTGTTTTGTGTTTTTGCAGCGTTTATAACAAAACTTTTTTGGCCAAAATAAATAAAATATTTCTCCATTAGAAACATAGAGTTTAATTTTCATCACATGGTGACTTCAACATTTCTTGAATAGCTTGTATGAGCATAGGGTCATTAGATGACAAAAACTTTTCTAATGAAGATAAAAAGTTATCTTTAAATTACAAGAAAAATTGACCAATATTTAAGAACTTTTGATAACAACACGCGAAGAAAATTAAACTCTCTATTTCTACTGGAGCAATATTTTATTTATTTGTGCCAAAAAGTTTTGTTATAAACACTGCAAAAACAATGACCTTTTCTCGCGTCCTCTTCCACCCATCTTAAGGGTGCTTCAAGGAAGAGCAATGAGAAACGTTGCAGATGTTTAGAAATCCTGAGTAATTTAAGAAGTGGTTTGCTAGTTTTAAATATTGTCATCACCAAAATGTAGGTGAAAGTTCTGACCAGTTGAAATTATTAAATTTTAAATTTAAAATGTTTAAAAAAAATGTGTGCTAGCTTATATATAATTCTATAAAACCATTTCACCTTTTCTTAAAATTTTCTTCTGTGGCCCTATTAAAATATGACTTTATTTAATAGAGGAATGTTGGATCTAGAACCTTTTGTTAAAAAAACAACAACTTTTTACTCAAAATTTAAACTTTTTAATTGGTCAGAAACCTGCTGATGACTCTCCCCTACATTTTTTGAAAACAATATTAAAAATAGCAAATAACTTCTTAGATAATGTGGGATTTCTAAACGTCTGCAACGCGTCTCAGTACTCTCTCTCTCTCTGTACCACGTAGAAAGTACCGTTACTATTCCTTGCTGGCAATTTTCACCCCAAGGCAGCTCAGGCAGAACTCCCCTCTTCTCATGCTTACCCTATCCACCCATCTCCCAATAAAAACAATTTTTTTATATTGTTAAATTTCTATCCGACAGCCTGTTAGTAATTATACTTCCCTCCTGCCTGTGTAGTACTAGCTGGGCATTGTCAATATTTACAACCGTGGACGCTAACCTTGTTTTAGAGCAGCTACTGGTCAGTTTCAGCAAATATTTACCATTGTGGTATGGAATAAAACCTTTTCCAAGTTGGGTTCTGAACTGCCTCCGTTCTTCACGTTTGATATGAATCCACTATATAGGCCTACATAATTAAATTACATTTGAGTCTGTATATAGGTTCAAATTGAATCAATTGGTATGCGAAATATGTCATCGACCATGTTCAAGTGTAATTATTGGATTAATTACTACACAACTGTAATACGGCCCAAACATATGTCACAATGGGAAGCAATGATTCCTACAGAACATAGGAGTGGAACCACTTTGAATGTAATTAATATTTAAATGAACGTAGCCGCCGTAACAGAAGTGGATTTAGAGGGAGCAGTGACCACCCACCTAGTTACCTCTTTGACCAACTATCGGGCAGGGATGAAGGCAGAATCGCGAGGAAATAGTGCTGCAGATATCATTATTTTAAAAATAATTAACTATTTTTGTACTAATTGCGCTAGTGAGGTAAGGATGAGGAAGGTTGAATTTAAAAGAATCGTTCCCACATTTGCGTTTAGAAAAAGATAGAAACTGGGAAACCATTTAGGGAAAACCACCCTCGGTACACCCGACGGGGATCAAACCATGATCTCCCCGTCTTCGGCATTCTAGTCTATTGTGATATTTACTTCTTAAACCGTGCGGTCACCGAAGTGTGTAAGAAGAATGAATATTAAGATTAAATACTTTCAAAGTATATTTATTCCTGCAGCTCATAATAACAGTGACATAGATATCAACATTTTCTCGATGATCAATTGTTTTATCTTTATTTGAAGAAAACTCGGTTAAAAAGTATAATTGTAAAGATTATTGACTTGCTTTATTTTACACCTCGTATTACTACCCGAACGGGATATCCGCGTTTAGTTACGTTAATGGTGTAAGAATTAGGAAGGTAGTTTTTAGATTAAATGTACCCACATTGGCGTGACGGGAGAGTGTGAAACTATTTGAGAAAAACACACCCACAGTGCATTTGGATTTGATTATATCTTAGACCTCCGAATCACCTGCAAACCAGACTAGATGAGCTTGACGTCTAGTTCGTGCACCCAAAGACCTGATTCTTATTAACTCTTCCTACGGCTTAGGCCCATATCAATATGATCAAGGGTGTCCACTATTTTTTTTAAAAAGGTTGAATAATAACGTTTTGATCTCAAAAGGTTGTACAAAGTATCAAGCTACAGTTGTTAAAAGATTGTAAAACTTATAACCGAGGCGTACAATCGTGAAATTAATAGGTTGCTTCTGGAATATTTTGAGGTAAGGGGAAGAAAAATTCTTTAAATTTAGTGTTTGATTTTCAAGCTTATGAATCATTTATAGAAGTTGTAAAAACTACTAATTTATTTTCATAATACCCACGCCAACTGGTGCTCTCTCTACAGTTGTTACTTCTAACATGCTATGTTTTTATGAAGCTGTAGTAAAAAGAATTTGATAAACACAGTTCTATATGAAATATCGGTAACAATAAATAAAATAAAAACTATCCTCTTTTACTAATCCTTACTTTTATCCAACACCTTCACTTACCTATACATTTAACCCAATCTAAACTGTATTATTCAACTTACGGAATGTCTACAAAATTAAAGGAATGGTTTAAAAATCACACTTGCAAAGAGGACAGTTATTTTAATTGTATTTTCTTTGTCCAATCTGGTAACGATGATGATTATGTTTGCTGTACACTGATCCCCGACGTTAATAAAAACTGAAAATTAAACTTCATCACCTTCAGACCTAGATCATTTCCACGTGTTCAACTGGCGTGCTCAGAACTGGCCTGGAATATTGGGATTCAGTTTCAATCTCGACTGGGTGCACTTGAGTTTTGTGTTTTTCCCATTTTGTTATTTACATTGAGATATTTTCTCCTCTCTCCAGATATATGCTCGGGCATTTCCTTAAACTTTTTCTTTCTCGTTCAGTACTGTTAAATTAGTAAAAGCTGAGGATATCCTGAATGGGCAAAAAGACGCGCAGCCCCTAAAATAACTCCTAGAATGACGTTGTCTTTTTACTACAGTTTTTTTTTCATTCCATAAATAAATAGGCAGCCATTTCAGTAAATAGCTTTAATCATAGAATATATTCCCCGAAGGACCTTTCTCTGTTTTCTTATTAAATTAATTGTGAGGTGCTCATCATAGTCTGAAACTTTAAAAAACCCCTTACTCCTCCTTTTCGAAATAGCGCCGTCGTCCATTTAATGGAGCGGCAAGATACGCAAAACAAACATCCGCAAGAGGCAGGAGAAGGGGTGGACTAAACTCGATCGCATTTACCCTGTTGATGAGATTCGAGGGCAATATTTGTTCATCTCGGAATTTCATAGGGCAGAACGGAACTTACTGAACCATATAATCTCATCTACATTTTTTATTTTTTCTCTTTCTTTATTCATGTATATTCTTGCCTGAAACTTTTTTTAGCACCGCATCTTACTATCCGTTCGGATTATACGCCTATTAACTAATTACACTAATGGCTTAGGAATTAGGAAGGTTTGATAGAGAGGACGTACAGCCACATTTGAGTGGAAGTAGAGTGGAAAACCATTTAGAAAAAAAACACCCTTGGTGCACCCGACCGGGATCGAACCCCGATCTCCCCGTCTTCGGCCGTTTAGTCCAACGAGAGTAGTGCGTTTGGACCACGCGGCCACCGAGGCGGGTGTTTGAAACTTGAAAAACCTTTTAGGGAAATGATTTAGAGAGCAGCTAACGTTGGTTAAAATTTGTTCTGTTAAGTTTTCATTTGTCGAAATTGGCACCTTCTGTCAGTGGTAAGAGCTGCACAGTGCACATCTCAAGATGTACATTTTCAAAGGCTTATATCGTTAACTTTTTGAATCATCAGAAATGGTGCTTTGACCGGTGCATAGACTTTATAATTGGTGCAATCTATTTTGGTTCCAACTCTATGTTTTTACGCTAGGGCACATGACTTGATTTTCAAAAAATATACCACAATACACATATAAAGTGCCCCTTAAACATTTCAAAATGGGGGGTGGGGGGGGTAGCTTAAATACCCCCCCCCCCCTGCACCACGATCCCTCCCCCACGCAATTTAAATTACCAAGTGCGCAACTAGTCTGAATGGGTGAGGGAGAATCCAGGAAACAAGTTTTAGGTTCGTCCCTAATGTCACGGGAATGAAGCACGCGCATTTTGCCTCTAAATTGGCCCCTTTAATAACGCGAAACGATTTCATGGTCATCAGGATGATTTGAAAGAAATGGAAACTCTTTTTTTTCCCATCAAAAGAACATGGGCTTAATAGACAACCATGAAATGTCGAGCAGGGGTTTGATATTAGCTGAAAATACAGCTTTAAAATTCCGTATTATCAACTCATCGCATAGATAAGACGGTATCCACAAAATAAACGAACGAGAAGTTTATATAGAATTTTATCATTTACATGAAAAACTTCAAGAATATCCATCTAAATTTTTTGAATATACGAGAATGTCAATAAATACCTTTGATGTTATATTATCTTTATTATTTTGTCAAAAAGGAATTCTGCTGTTCACTTCAATGTTTCACCATATGTTTTGGCAAAATAACTTTACTAAATCAAATGTAACTCGCAGAAATTATAATACCATCTGCCTCCACCCTCAAATCCGCTCTGCAGCCAGCTTCGCTACACGCGTATATCTCCCCTCTGCACCTCTGTCAGTTGTACTCTCTGTGAGGCCGTCACAATTGCTCTTTGTATGTTTGAATTGCAAGCTCTGCCCTGATCTCCGCTTTCAACTACAATACCAGTGTTGTGTGGTTCCGCGGCCTTAGAGTAGGATAAGAGTGGGCCTTTTACACTGTTAGCACCCTCGCACCGATGGCCACGTGGTTTAAATTAGCATGCTAATAATCCGGTGACGAGGAGTCAAAGGTTAGAATCTAGTCAAGGGAACTGGGGGTGTAATTCCCCTGAAATACCGTTTGGATCCCTGTTCCATAGTTCCACCTACACCTGATGTTGGATGTGTTTATTTCGGAAACTTATGTTCTGGGTATGTTATATCCATTATTTTACCAATCTTGTTTGCTCTGTAATGCATTATGCTGAATCATCAACCTTCACACCCAGACTTTGAGTTTATGTCAGCAACTCATAAATGCATTTGACTGGTTAAACTGAAGGTGGGGTTATGGAAAGCGCGAGAAAAGGCTAGTGTTAATGCAGTTTCTATAGCAAAACTTTTTTTTTTATCAAAATAAGTAAAATATCGCTCCACTATAAACATAGAGTTTAATATTCTTCACATGGTGATATCAACAGTTCTTGAATATATTTCATGAGCATAGTGGCATTAGATAACAAACTTTTTAAATTAAGAGAAAAAGTTATCTTAAATTCCAGGACACCATCGACAAATATTCAAGAACTGTTGAGGTAACCATTTGGAGAAAATTAAACTCCATGTTTCTACCGGAGCAATATTTGATTTATTTTGACCAACAAATGTTTTGTTATAAAAACTGCAAAAACACTGATCTTTTCTCGCGTCCGCTAGACCCACACTTTAAGTAAACTAATTAATATCGGCTACAATGCCACGTTATGAAAAATATTGGATATATTTGGATTGTGTCTGGTGGTTTGTTTCTCTTTAAGACACTATATTTCTAGCATCTGGATAAGACAAGGTCATGAACCGACCAGTAATCCGATGCAGGAGGGTCATAAAACCTAAGTCACTCCTTACATTTGCCTATTTCAAGAATTGGTATTTCCGACTACCGAAAAAATTAAGAATATTGCATGGTTATCAAATTTGCACGGGAGGCCTATAGCCGTGTAGTACCTCGTTATAAAAATAAGCAATTGTGTGGGAATACAAGTTAATTGAAGTCACTATGCCTTTTTGCTCATTACCAGGGATGGCTTTACTAACGATGTAACAAGTGCACATACACGGGGAGGCAAGTCTTAAGAGACGGTAAAAATGTAGTAAATTAAAAAATAATATGAAAATAATTATTAAAAATACACGTTTCTCATTTATTCCTTCCCTGTCATAGCCTTTCTCCAAATCCCTTTAAAATAATATAATTTTCCAATACTTGATAAGTCATAATTCCACACTGAGAGTTGACAACGCAGGTCCTATCTGATGATCTGAAAAAGCTCAGATGTTTCTGAGTGCGAATCCCTGTAAAATTATTTTATGCAGTGATACAGTGCTTAGTGTTTTTATTTCTTGTTTTGCTTATTTTACGGGAATACAATGCTCTGGTGGTTATTAAATGAAACATTTGATTGTTTGTATGAATTATTATGTTCTAATACAAGTTTCAACCGGCAAAAAATATATATATATATATATAAAAAATATATAATTTTCGATAAAAGTAAACAAACTATCAAAATATAGTCAAAACAACATAAACTTTATATTAATTAGTTTGGTCACCTTTTCAGTTTTTATTACGATAGATAGTTTTTTAAAATCCACCAGAATATAATAGAATATATAAAAAGATAAAAATTCTCAAAATGGTGGTAGTTTTTACTAAAATAAAAAAATCTATTTTTCAAATATAAAGTCATTTTTTCATATATAATTTTTATTTTTGTAAAGATTATGAACAATTTGATTTTTCTAGATTTTACTTCGTATCTCGTTTCGTTTTAGAAATAACTTTAATATTTGGATTTTAAAAGAAAGAAAATTCTTCTACCCGATGAAATTCTTTGCAAATCTGAACAAAAACTGTTTTTAGTGACACTTTTTTCTCTAATCTTTAGAAAGAACCACCTTCATCTTTAGATTTTTAACTTGATGGGGTAACCGGGTTGAGGGCGGGTAGGTGGGAACGACGGCATAGGGCAGGCTCTGTTCGTTACAACCGTGATCTCGTTAATTCCATGCTCGTTACAACCATGTTTGACTCTATATGAGCTGTGTCTGCCTATATAATAGTAGTATGGATATTTGTTCCTGCTGAAGAATCGATAAACTCCTTGTTTATAAACACTAGTTCGTTTTTTCAGCCTGGAGTTTGGACCTGTGTTGATTCATGGTGGTGCTCTAATGCAGCGGTACCCGACCTTGATTCACTTGCATACCCCTTGGAAGCGTATTTCCATAAATTGTGCCCTTAATATTAGCATAATGCTTAGTTACGACAGTAGTAGTCATATCTGACTTATTTGTTGCAACTGAAAATAAACGGTATAGTGACGAGATTAAAAAACAATGTCTAGTAGATAAGGTGAATAAGGAGTGCATATATTTTTACATTCAAAAAGCAAAAGTTTCAATAAAAACTAACACATTTAATTAATTTATTAATCTATTAATAACTATAAAAACTATTTTATGTTTGAAATTGAAATAATTTTCTTAAGGTCAAACCTAAAAGAAAACCAGCACTGCCCTTAGCCATATCGTTGAATTAATTTAATAGTTTTTGACTGATCTTTTGTCCCACACTGCTGGCAAGTGTGTAGCTCTTTTCACCACTATCCAAATATTTCCGCGTACCCCCAAACGTCCTGACATGTACCCCACATTGGGAACCGCTGGTCTAGTTGATTTGGATAAAAGTATTTTAGTAGATATAAGCTTTTATAAAACCTAAACATATTTTTTTGCTGTCAGCGTTGATAACGTTTTATTATATTATTAGTGTTATTTTATAAGTTTTGGGTAGTATATATCAAAAGTGACAGCTGCGCTTTATATAACTTAACGTATGAACAGGTGAAAGTAGATCTGTTGGGTTAGGTTATTCTTAAATAATTTGGACTGTAGATGTGGCTGACTCCCAGACCTGGTTGGCATTTCAAGAATTGGCCTGACTCCATCCTGTGAGGGGTAGTATTTAACCATGCTTGAGGGGGTGCTTTACTCCAGACAGCAAACAACACCCTTGTACTAATGATGCGTTTACAGTTCTGCGTTTATCTTGGCTAATGTCCCGGAATGTTAAACAAACAAAACCAAGGGACGGGACTCTGCTTAACCTATAGCACTCGCAACGCCTCGCCTACTAAACGGAGGGACCCCGGCTTAACCTATAGCACTCGCAACGCCTCGCCTACTAAACGGAGGGACCCCGGCTTAACCTATGCCACACGCAACGCCTGACCGACTAAACGGGGCTTAAACCCAGGTGATGCTTAACCTATAGCACACAAAACGCCTGACTTACTAAATGGAGGGACCCCGGTTTAAACCCAGTTGATGCTTAAACTATAAACATGTGTCATAGAAATAAAATACTGGTGTTAGTTTTGGATGTAGTTTGTGTAATGATGGGTGTGTAGTGACAGTAGGGTACTAACAGGTGTGTAGTGACGAGTGAGTAGTGATGGGTGTGTAGTGACAGTAGGGTACTAACAGGTATGTAGTGACAGTAGGGTACTAACAGGTGTGTAGTGACGAGTGAGTAGTAATGGGTGTGTAGTGACAGTAGGGTACTAACAGGTATGTAGTGACAGTAGGGTACTAACAGGTGTGTAGTGACAGTAGGGTACTAACAGGTGTGTAGTGACGAGTGAGTAGTGATGGGTGTGTAGTGACAGTAGGGTACTAACAGGTATGTAGTGACAGTAGGGTACTAACAGGTGTGTAGTGACGAGTGAGTAGTGATGGGTGTGTAGTGACAGTAGGGTACTAACAGGTATGTAGTGACAGTAGGGTACTAACAGGTGTGTAGTGACAGTAGGGTACTAACAGGTGTGTAGTGACAGTAGGGTACTAACAGGTGTGTAGTGACAGTAGGGTACTAACAGGTGTGTAGTGACAGTAGGGTACTAACAGGTGTGTAGTGACGAGTGAGTAGTGATGGGTGTGTAGTGACAGTAGGGTACTAACAGGTGTGTAGTGACAATAGGGTACTAACAGGTGTGTAGTGACGAGTGAGTAGTAATGGGTGTGTAGTGACAGTAGGGTACTAACAGGTATGTAGTGACAGTAGGGTACTAACAGGTGTCTAGTGACAGTAGGGTACTAACAGGTGTGTAGTGACGAGTGAGTAGTGATGGGTGTGTAGTGACAGTAGGGTACTAACAGGTATGTAGTGACAGTAGGGTACTAACAGGTGTGTAGTGACAGTAGGGTACTAACAGGTGTGTAGTGACGAGTGAGTAGTGATGGGTGTGTAGTGACAGTAGGGTACTAACAGGTATGTAGTGACAATAGGGTACTAACAGGTGTGTAGTGACAGTAGGGTACTAACAGGTATGTAGTGACAGTAGGGTACTAACAGGTGTGTAGTGACAGTAGGGTACTAACAGGTGTGTAGTGACGAGTGAGTAGTGATGGGTGTGTAGTGACAGTAGGGTACTAACAGGTATGTAGTGACAGTAGGGTACTAACAGGTGTGTAGTGACAGTAGGGTACTAACAGGTGTGTAGTGACGAGTGAGTAGTGATGGGTGTGTAGTGACAAGTGAGTAGTGATGGGTGTGTAGTGACGAGTGAGTAGTGATGGGTGTGTGTAGTGACAGTAGGGTACTAACAGGTGTGTAGTGACAGTAGGGTACTAACAGGTGTAGTGACGAGTGAGTAGTGATGGGTGTGTAGTGACAGTAGGGGTACTAACAGGTATGTAGTGACAGTAGGGTACTAACAGGTGTGTAGTGACAGTAGGGTACTAACAGGTGAGTAGTGATGGGTGTGTAGTGACAGTAGGGTACTAACAGGTATGTAGTGACAGTAGGGTACTAACAGGTGTGTAGTGACAGTAGGGTACTAACAGGTATGTAGTGACAGTAGGGTACTAACAGGTGTGTAGTGACAGTAGGGTACTAACAGGTGTGTAGTGACGAGTGAGTAGTGATGGGTGTGTAGTGACAAGTGAGTAGTGATGGGTGTGTAGTGACGAGTGAGTAGTGATGGGTGTGTAGTGACAGTAGGGTACTAACAGGTATGTAGTGACAGTAGGGTACTAACAGGTGTGTAGTGACAGTAGGGTACTAACAGGTGAGTAGTGACAGTAGGGTACTAACAGGTGTGTAGTGACGATGTGAGTAGTGATGGGTGTGTAGTGACAGTAGGGTACTAACAGGTGTGTAGTGACAGTAGGGTACTAACAGGTGTGTAGTGACGAGTGAGTAGTGATGGGTGTGTAGTGACAGTAGGGTACTAACAGGTATGTAGTGACAATAGGGTACTAACAGGTGTGTAGTGACAGTAGGGTACTAACAGGTGAAGTGACGAGTGAGTAGTGATGGGTGTGTAGTGACAGTAGGGTACTAACAGGTATGTAGTGACAGTAGGGTACTTACAGGTGTGTAGTGACAGTAGGGTACTAACAGGTGAGTAGTGATGGGTGTGTAGTGACAGTAGGGTACTAACAGGTATGTAGTGACAGTAGGGTACTTACAGGTGTGTAGTGACAGTAGGGTACTAACAGGTGAGTAGTGATGGGTGTGTAGTGACAGTAGGGTACTAACAGGTGTGTAGTGACAGTAGGGTACTAACAGGTGAGTAGTGATGGGTGTGTAGTGACAGTAGGGTACTAACAGGTATGTAGTGACAGTAGGGTACTTACAGGTGTGTAGTGACAGTAGGGTACTAACAGGTGAGTAGTGATGGGTGTGTAGTGACAGTAGGGTACTAACAGGTGTGTAGTGACAGTAGGGTACTAACAGGTGAAGTGACGAGTGAGTAGTGATGGGTGTGTAGTGACAGTAGGGTACTAACAGGTATGTAGTGACAGTAGGGTACTTACAGGTGTGTAGTGACAGTAGGGTACTAACAGGTGAGTAGTGATGGGTGTGTAGTGACAGTAGGGTACTAACAGGTGTGTAGTGACAGTAGGGTACTAACAGGTGTGTAGTGACGAGTGAGTAGTGATGGGTGTGTAGTGACAGTAGGGTACTAACAGGTATGTAGTGACAATAGGGTACTAACAGGTGTGTAGTGACAGTAGGGTACTAACAGGTGAAGTGACGAGTGAGTAGTGATGGGTGTGTAGTGACAGTAGGGTACTAACAGGTATGTAGTGACAGTAGGGTACTTACAGGTGTGTAGTGACAGTAGGGTACTAACAGGTGAGTAGTGATGGGTGTGTAGTGACAGTAGGGTACTAACAGGTGTGTAGTGATGGATGCGTAATGATAGGTGCGTATTAATAGGTATTTAGTGAAGGAGGCATGGAGACAGTTGCGTATAAAAAAAATCTTACCTTTTGTGTTTTGCCGACGACGAACATGTTGAAGTTCGATTTCTATACGGGTGTAGGCTACTGAGGTGCTATTAATAAATAGTTTCCCATAGTATTTTGGCGCAAAGGCTGGTGCACATCCTATACATTCTACCTTTCTCATCCTAAACCCCTTAACCCTATAGTGTAAAAATGAGGATTTACTGGACTGATAATAAGATACGAAGCAAGGGGGAAAAAACTCATGGGATAGTCTTTAAGTAGTGATGATGATGATGATGATGATGATAGTTTTAATTTTCAATTTAAATTTCCTTTATTATGATTAATAATAATAATAATAATAATAATAATTGAAATATGGCCAAGTGCATGATAAGTAATTTCACAGATCGTGATTTTAAATTTGGTTTACTAATGTTCTTTACAGTGTGTACTTTTGAATTTACTTTAAAATTCACCTTCCTCACACTCCTTTAACACGCTGTCCACTAGTTGCCCTAAGACAATGGATCGATCTCTTTGCTCCAGACTCAGCACATTTCTAACTGATCCACAACACCGTACTCCGTGTCTTACTACCCGTCCGGGCTATCAGCGTTTTTGCATTAATGGAATAGCAAAGAGAAGGATATAATTTAGATATGATGCACACACATTTGCGTGGAGTGTGCGTGAAATCCATCGAAAAAAACGTCTCAATAAACCTGGCCAGGATTAAAATTCCCACCTTCACGTCACTGGAAAACCAGACAAGTAGATTGATGCCTTCTTCCGCGTACCGCCGATGTGAGTTTGCACAAAGACAAAGATGGCGCGACGATGGTCACGCGAAAAAGACCTAGCAATAAGATCTGTCATTAAACTCAACAAATTAGTTACGTTTTCAGTTATGAATATTTGTCATTAAACTCAACAAAATTGTTAACTCATTTATAACATTTCTTGGAATATAACTTTATTTTAATTTTAATCTAAATTAAAAAAATACTGTATATTATATTTATAATAAATATGTTCCTAATGCAAATGTATATTTTCTCATACACAAGGTGCAGTAAAAATAATATTGAATAATTTTAAAACTATTTTAAAACACAATATATGCTATACAAGAGTCTGTCTCCGAGCAGGTCGTACCTCACGTTAGGTTATGAAACACCTCTCCAATAGGGGTCTGCACCCCTCCTACGAACTCCTTCACCTTAATCATCCGCCAACATTAGCGAAGACAGTAGTTAAAAGACAACTTTGAAATGATTCACTCATCAAGCATTTTATATCCCTGGAGGACTGTTCCAGGTCGTACGTATCTTGTGCCATTAATATGTGGACACTATTCTGCCTTAGATTAGCTCTTGTTCATTACAGGGAGAGGACATCCAGAGATTAGGTCATGCGATAGTTATATACTCTAATCCGTGTTTGTTCACATTGGAGGATTAATTATGCCTTCAACTAAAGACCGGCAAGGTCACATAGAGATATTTTCTAATTTTAATAATATCGAAACTAGTCATTAGCACAGAATACTATGGGAGCTTATTAAGGACTTAAAATATTTTCGATTAATATTTGTATAGGCCTATATGTGTTAATTTAATAAGTATTCAAATTATTGTACTTTCTAGTTTTGGGATTGCTGTTAAGTTGTTTGGTCTAAGTTTCTGGGCCTTTAAAGTGCATTTAAGCAAATTCTTGTAGCTTCCTAAGCGTACGAGTTTTTTTTTTACCACCGCGTCCTACTACACGTTCGGGTTATACGCTTGTGCAAGTTTTTTGTTAGTACAAAACTGTGTTTATAAAACATTCTTAAATATACACCCATTCAACTAAAAAACAAAATAGTGTGTCTGTGTTTTTCAATAGATGGTTGAGTAGGTTTGCTAAGGAACATTTTGAAACTATTCTACCATTAGTATTTTGCTGTTTTTATATCTTAACGTTATATTTTCATTTTATTTGTGCACTGAAGTATTAACAAAATATTGATTCTGTGAACAATTATTTATTTATTCCAAGAGTAAATTCAAATTCTCCATAGTTAATTCAATACTTTTTAAGGTGGGAGTGTAAAGGACGTGATAATAGGGCAGTGTTTTTGCATATATTTTTTATAGCAACACTTTATTTGGTCAAAATAAATAAAATATTTCTCCAGTAGAAGCATAGAGTTTAACAGATATTCAAAAACTGTTGATACTACCATGTGAAGAAAATTAAAGATCCTTGAAATGATATATTTTTATCTTCATTTAAAAAGTTTGTCATCTAATGCCGCCATGCTCATGATAGATATTCAACAACTGTTGATATAACCACGTGAAGAAAATTAAACTGTATGTTTCTACTGGAGCAATATTTTATTTATTTTTGCCAAAAAATATTTTCATATAAAAACTGCAAAAACACTGACCTTTTCTCGCGTCCCCTACATTCCCACCTTAATAACACACAATGGGGGCCAAGGGATCTAAGGCGTTAGATTTATATTTCACTTGATTGTTGTTGATGGAAAGGTCAGGGCTCGAATCACTGCTGGGAGCAGCTATGGTGGTTTTCCACTTGGGATGTACATTTTGGCTTTCCTACTTTCCCTCCACTTTAATTTGAGCTCATTTGCTCTACACTACTCCCTTGGGTGGTTAGTAACGCTCGTATTAAACGTATAGGCTAGGGTGGAACAGAAGGGAACGCGAGAAAAGACATTGCGTTTGAAGTGTTTATGGCAACACTTTTTTTTGGTGCAAATAAATAAAATATTGCTCCAGTACTAACATATAGTTTAATATTATTCACATGGTGATATCAACGGTTTTGTTGAATATCTGTCATGAGCATAGCAGAATTAGATGATAAACTTTTTAAATTAAGAGAAAAAGTTTTCATAAAATTCTAGGACGCCCTTGACAGATATTTAAGAAATTTTGAGGTCACCATGTGAAAAAATTAAACTCTATGTTTGTACTGGAGAAATATTTATTTATTTTTGCAAAAAAAAAAAACTGCCAGAAAAACTGCAAAAACACTGTCTTTTCCTCGTGTTCTCTTCCCCCCCACCTTAAATAACAAATATAAAACAATATCTCTAATTTGGAGTAGTTTGTGTTTTCATTAACAAAGACACCCGTTTTGAAAGCAAATCAAGAAATCTGTAAAGTTTCAAGAGTATTAACTTTTTTTTTATCATCGCGTCTTACTACCTTTTCAGACTATACCCATATCTCGTAATTACTCTAATGTGTTAGGGAGGAGGAAGGAAGAATTTTAAAGGTTATCTACATATGATCACGTGAAAGGAGAATAGGAAATCATCTAGGATAAAAACACCCTCAAGAGATCCAACTAGGATTCAAATCCCGATATCTCCATCATCAGCAGGACAATACAAAACGAGACCATATGGCCACTGGCGCGGTTACCTTCCTAGTTAAACACTGATTTAATTGCTGGATTAAATAATCTTCCTAACGTTCGATTCGAGTAGTGAGAATGGCTGGTTGAGAAGTAGATTTATTCAGTGCTACATTCTGACAATATTTAATCAAAAAGAGGGTTTAATTAGCTGTTCATTGCGCGATCGCATCATTAGGCGCCATTTAGCAGTGTAATTGCGCCGCTGATTGCAGCGAGTCCAATCTAGGGACAAAGTCTCTCTCTGGTTGTAAAACACCAGGGGTCCAGGGAGATGGAGGTGTTTTATTGACAGCCACTGACCACCGGGTAGTGTGTCTGACTGCGACCAGCGAGGAAGGGGCTCGTCACCAAACGGCTGCAGTTGGTCATCGTGGCTTAGCGGTTTATGTGGTCGACCACATGTTTGGGGATCTTGGTTTGACTCAGGGTATTGTTGTATAGTAGTGTAAGTAAATACCTACATCGATAGGCACATGTACTAGACGTCAAGCTTGTCTAGTTATGTTTAGACGAGAATGTTGGGGTTTGAATCCCGGTCGATTGTACTGAGGGTGTTAGGGTGAGTTTCTTTTTCTCCCTCGACGCAAATGTGGGTATATTTTGTTATAAGTACTGTACCAGGTAAGTTAATGTATGTTGGGTTGGTAACACCAAAGTCATCAGTCATCTCTAAAAAAGATGTGATCTGTAGTGAGTAGTTATCATCTGTGCGTGAAACAATATGGTTATAATACAAGTCGTTAATATAATAACTATGCTGGTCTAAAGTTAATTATAATGACTTTCAACTAACACAAAGTAACACACGAAACATATTTCTTCTAAATTCTACCATACGCATCCTTACCCCATCAATATAGCTACATTTTGATATCTTGGATATGTTGAAAAACGTGATACAGAACAAATCTAGGCTTTAAACTTGTGTTGAGGTTTGTCCTAGCTTGTAAGTTTTAAGTTTGTAAGTTTTTTTTATTGCTACTGATACAACATGATCTGAACTCAACTTATTACTCTTTATATAAACACACCCTGATACTGTTTCTCCTACATTTGTTACAAGCTAACCTAGTTGTAGTTTTAAATCACTGACGTCACAAACCCCTCAGCCTTGATGCACCTACTATATTCTCCATTGTAAACAGAGGTTTGTAAAAAAAACCTCTAGCTTGTCCTATGAACACATTCAACTTGTTTATCTTGGTATTGATTTAAACACACTTTTTTAAGTGTATGTTGTAAGCCATTTGATGCCACAATACTTTCAGCTACGATACACCTATTGTATTCTCCATGGTGAGCAGAGGCCTGTAAAAAATGTGCTATGAACTTACTCAACATATTTATATGGGTATTTCTACGATCTCAAGGGCTTATCGTAAACTTCTGGCACTTGCTCATAGGTTCAATGGACAAACTTAATAAATTAAAGTTGGCTGGGTACCAATCGTGGACCACCCATATGAACGATAGCGTGATGCCAAATTAGATAGCCCACACATGTTTCTTGTGATGGTTCTGAGTTCGTGATTACCACATTTTCTATCCTCCTTTGTTTTAGCGTGTCAGATATTAAGAGAACTGGCTCTGTGGTTGTGTCTCTTGAAAAATAAGCGTAATTATGTAATTAAGAATGTTAAAGAAATCATTATAGGGTACAAGTTTGATGTTCACTGACCTGGTTAAATGGATTGTTTAACGCTCTTTTTTTCGGATTTAAATGCATATTTTAACTAAGAAGAGTTGTTCAAGTTAAGGTATTTGAACTAGGAAATTCTCAGTGTCCAATTGTATACTTTTATGTTATTATGTTAGGAATATGAAGAAAGTGATCGCTAAAACGAAAATGAAATGTAACAAAATAGTTGTATATATCATATCTGAAATAGGTCTATACCTATAATTTATATTTAATTCTTTTGAAAGAAAAAGCCATAAACTTACTATACTTACATTCATCAATTACCTAACTAGTATTCTCACAACTAATCAAAATTCTATTGAATTAAAACCCTCACCGGTGGGTTTGAACAAAGGCTTTAGTCTGGTTGGGATTCAAATCCCAATAGGGTGTCCTTAAGGTGATTTTTTCCCTAAATGGTTTTACATTCATCCTACACTATTAACATTATTTTTTATATTAATTTAATATATTTATTAGTATCTGACACTAGAGATTGGTTGGTGCGTCAAACTTAAAACATATGCTATAGTCTACCACACTGAATACTTAACCCTATGTTGAATAATTTGCAAACATTTTATAATGGGTATGTCGGAGATTGTGTGCATATATTTGTGAGCGAATGAATTCCGACAGAAAAGTTCATACTGAAAATATTTTGTGAATTTTTCCACTCAGTGTAGTACATCCATAACACCATAAACGTGTGAAGTCAGAACCACCGACCGATTTATGTTGTTTGTTGTTACTGATTAATATTTTACTCAAAATTAACATACCTGGTGATATAGGGGTAAGGTGTCAAACTTCTGTACTAGGGTCCGAGGTTCAATCCTCGGTCCCGGCACAGATTTATCTGATTTCCAAACCCTTCCTTCACCTCTGACAAGACATGTGGGGAATTCCAGGCCTCCACCGTGGTTCGGATTCCACGTTAAACTGTAGGTCCTCCATTTCATCTCACAATCACCCTACCATTACACATTAGCGTAAGTGCGTACAGCCCGAACGGGTAGTAAGACGTGTTGCTAGTAGTAATAATAATAATAATAATAATAATAATAATAATAATAACATACAATTAAAAGGTCCTAAAGTAGCTCGGTGTATTAAATTGGTTAAAATTGGGTTTCATTTTTTAATTTATTTTCACCAATTCTTTATATTTTATATACGATTTATATCTTGTTAAATTTCTTTATATATATTGCATTGTGGTATGAATCTCAACAGAAACGTGTGTATCTTCTAATCTCATCAGCAATGCATATAAATTACTAACAAAGTACTTTTATTCATTAATTTCGAGCAACTTTTAACAACGTCATAATCTGTTCACCACTCTGCTAGTTTTTCTCTAAAAACTTTGTTCGGGGAAGCTTTCGTACGGAATACAAAATAATCTTTCCTCTTAATTGTGAGTGACGTGCAGTATTAGGGTATTTTAGTAATCAAAAGAAGGGAACTTCTGGTTGTACTCCATTTTAATTAAGGGATGTAAAATGCTTAATCCTGTTCCCAGGGATGGAGGGTGTGGAAAGTTTTCTCGTTGCGTTTCGTGGTCCTTTCTAGGTTGGTAATTAATAAATACAAACTACACGAATTAATTAATATATTCAACGACACTGTTGCTAAATTGGTAGTACGTTTGTATATTGCTATAATAGCTTTGGGTTCAATATTACCAGTATGGCCAGTTATTATTTTTTGCACACCCTTTCTTACTACCAGTTCAGGTTATCCTAACAATTTTTTTCATGCACCGCGTCTTACTACCCATTTGAGCTGTACGCTTATGGGTTAGGGATGAGGAAGATTGCATTTAAACCGGCTTCTGTGGCCCCGTGGTCTAACGTGCTAATCTTGTGTTGAACTAAACTGCTGAAGACGGGAAGTTCGGGGTTCGATCCCAGTTGGGTGCACTGAGTGTGTTTTTTCCTAAAGGACTTTACGCTCTCACTCCGCGCAAATACGGGTTCACTTCCTCTTAACTAAGTCTTTCTAATCCTTAACCTTTTAGTGTAATTAGTGTAGGCGTATAACCTGAACTGGTAGTAAGACGCAGTGCTAACAAAAATGCATTTATAGGAAGTATAACCGCATTTTCATTGAGGGTGAGTGAAAACCCATTAAATAAAATAGACTCAGTATACCCGCCGGGGATTCAAACCCCGATTTCCCCGTCATTGATAACCCAGTCTATTGCGATAGTGGCGCGTTAGGCCATTCAACCACCGAAGTGTGTCAAACTAATTGATTAAGTAAGGTGAAATTTCGATGAAAGTTACCCTCTTTTTCAAGTAGGAAGAGGGAAAAATCTATTTAAAAGATATCACCCTCAATATACCAGGCCAAGATTTGAACCATTACCTCCCCTTGATTGGAGTAGCATATTAAACTATGTTGACGTCTTAACCTGTATTTCTACTAATGCGGGTATATTTTATCACTACTGAAATTGTATATATTAGGGAGAGAATGTGAAAAGATATCCACAGTGATAGATTGATAAATCATGTTCGGGAAACCACCACCAATAAACACGGCTGGGATTCGAACCCTGATCCACATTCTTCGTAAATGAGGACCGATTCTATTGCGAGTATAACTCTTTTAAACAGCAAGGCCACTCACTATTGGTATAAGTTGTGTTTTCCCCTCTTTCTTATTCGTCATGCTTGATTAAAAATAAAGTGTAATATATGAAAATGTTACACGAAAACAATCTAGTTCCCTATTTTGACATTTTTTGTTGTTGTTTTTTTCCCTATTTCTGTTTAAGCTATTTGTGAGCCTGTATTGCGTTTGATAAAATTGAGCCCGGCTTGGTGCGTTGAAATTGTATGTTGAGTATTCGGAGTTCAGTGAAAGGGAACAAATGTATCAGTATTCCAGTGCACCTTTTATTCTCTTTTAGGCGTGTTCGTTATTTCAGTCAATCCTTTCGACTGGCAGGCACAAACTATTCGCTCTTTTTTATCACACCATCTTACTACCTGTTCAGATTATACGCAAATGATAATTACTCTGATGGGCTAAGGATGAGAAAGGAAGCATTTTTAGAGGTAATTTACCCACAATTTTCGAGAAAGGAGAGTGAAAATACATAGGACAAACCACCCACTGTAGATCCAATCGGTATTCGAACCGTGGTCTCCCCGTCATCAGCAACTTTTGCAAGAGTGACGCCTTAGAACTTTCGACCACTGTACCGTATCATGTTCACTATAGTAGGGGTATTTAACGAGACTTTTCAGAACCATTTGGTTATATTATTGAACCCCATGACTTACAAACTAACTTATACCTAATACATACACATTTGCCAATTTATCTATTGCAAGCTTATCATTGGAAAATTAAACTTAAATTTAATGAATACATTTTTTCCCCGGCTGATCATGGAATAAATCGCTGGGCCCACAGCTCATTTGGCAGATGCCCTACTGATTTACGTCTAACTCAAAATATCTCACTTTTGAAGGCTTCCAGGAGATTTCTCTTGAAATTCCGGTCGTGAACTTAAAACTTAAAGTCTTCTAGTAAAATAATGAGTGGCTTGAAGACCCAATAATATAGTCCTAAGGTCGGTGACCTGGTGGTTTAGGGGTAAGGTGTCAGACTTCTGTGCTGGCGGCCGGGGTTCAATCCTTGGTCCCGGCACAGATTTATCTGATTGACAAACCCTTCCTTCACCTCTGACAAGACATCTTGTGAATGTGAGGAATGCCAGGCCTCCACCGTGGTTCGGATTCCACGTTAAACTGTAGGTCCTCCATTTCATATCCCAATCACACTACCATTATATATTAGCCTAAGTGCGTATAACCCGAACGGGTAGTAAGACGCGGTGCTAATAATAATAATAATAATAATAATAATAATATAATAGTCTTAAGCAGTAGACCAAGACACCCATAAACCCCGCGTTATTAAATACGTGGTTTGTAATTTAAAAAATAGAGGGTGAAAAGTATAAAAAATATCCCTAGAGAATACTCTGGGCACATCGTCTAAGGCATTATTCTCCCAATGGACTAGACTGATTATGATGGGAAGATCGGGGTTCTAATTACGGTCTGGTGTACTAAGCGTGATTTTCCTTAAACATGCATTTACACTTTTCCGCCATGCAAATAGAATACACTTCCTCTAAATAAACCTTCCTCACCCCTAACTCACTAACCTAATTATTAGTGCATATGCGTGTAACTTGTACAGGTAGTAAGACGCGGTTCTAAAACAAAAAATAGATTTTTTTAAACATGACAAAATGAAATTCGCTAATTTCAATGACATTTCACGCTAAATGTTGCACTTATGAGATCAAATTAAATGGTTGAAAACTTAGATCTAGCCCTTTTTCAATCAAAAAGAATCAATTTTTATCAGGATCATGACTTACAATTTTAAGACAGTTGAGAATTGTTTTAATGGTTTTGAAGCTTCAGAACCACCACTCTCATTATAAGTACCTATAGAAGTGTTGGGAAATTTCCCTTCAAGTAAGTGGCACAACGAATGTTCACTGAAGTAGATGTTACATTTTCACATTTACATTAATTATTTAATTGTGGATATTCCAACACTTTCAATTTGGGCTACAAATTAATTGAAAGATAATCTCACTTCCGAGATCTTATTACATTTTTTATTAAAACATGCTAAGAGACTATCTTGAGTTAATGACTCTCTCATTTTCTTATTTCTGGAAATAGATAAAAAGGCACAAGAAAGTAGGAACAAGTTTCAGTGTTGGAATAAAATAGGTGTGTGGCTAGAACCCAAGACCTATATTTCCGAGTATGCACGGGTGTTAGACTGATGGGTCTGCTTGCCATAACAACCCGCAAGGCGATAACTCTATGACTCTAAACTGTCGTAAAAATACTATTCTAATTTTGTGTTATGGCCATAAAATATTAATATGTAGTTTTCATCTAAAAGTAAATGGCGGCTGGAAAACCATTCTAGTTTTATAAAATTACATTTAATAACCTGAGAAATGTGACAAATTGCTAGACATTTAGTTTTTTAAAAAAAAATCACCGCATCTTACAACCCGTTTGAGCTATGCGCCTATGCACTAATTACGCTAATGGTTTTAGGAATGAAGAAGGTCATATTTAGAGGAGATGTATCCTCATTTGCTTAGAGGGATGGAAACCACTTTGGGAAAATCCACCCTCAATACGCCCGACCTAGATTCGAAACTTGATCTCCCCGTCATCGGCAGTTTAATCTACTGCGTGAGTAGCGCCTTAAACCTTGCGGCCACCGAAGCCAATGACACTTAACTGTTCTTTTACTCGCTATAAAAGTAAAATATATTTAAAAAAATAGAACGATAGTCTATTAAATACACTCCTTAGATTTGTAAGACAATTCTTTTTTTTCACTCGCTTCGGTGGCCGCATGGTCTAAGGCGTTGCTCTTGAAATATACTTGTCTGCTGATAACAAGAAGATCAGGGTTTTAATCAGAGTTTTTTTACTAACCTTATAGGTTTTACACTCTCCCTCCACACAAATGTGGGCACACTTCCTCTAAATTAAATTTTCCTCATCCCTAACACATTAGCATCATTAGTGCATAAATTATGCCTATAAACTGAAATGGAATTAAAACCCGGTGTTTAAAAAATCTTATTTAATTCATACATATGCCTGATTTGTCAGCCATTAGCGCTGTAGCGCTGGCCTCGCATAAACTATTATTTTAATGCGGAGCACGACGCGACGCCGGGGTATTGCGAGCCAGTACGACGCAACTGATTAGGAAGTGCTTTCTTCGCACGTGGTGGGTTGTTCGGAGGGCAAGTGAAGCCAAAATAGGTCGGTGTCTCTGAAACATCAATTTCTGGCATCATAAATAGAAAGTGACGTCACCGTGCGTGCAGATCCATCAAAACAGCGATTGTGTGATATTAGAACCTCTAGTTGAGGGAAGTTGGCTGCTTTCACTGATCTATATTTCATATTTTTCATTTTAAACGATGTTAATTTAAATTGTTCAGTGATGGGACAAGCACACATATTTATTATCAAATATAAATTCGGACCTAATGTACTTTTACTAATATTTTCAGTATAAATAAGATTTGGATCATATTGATTGATTTATAATGTTCTCTCCAGAAATTTGGTAAAGGTATTTATTAGTGTACGCCATACACAAGGTAAATGAGATTGGAAGATGATAAAGAAGATGATTATCTCTACCTGATGTAGAGAGAGTGTATTTCTATGATTAGCTGAGCCACCGTGAACTGTCTAACGTCAATACTATCTAGATTGTAGCATAGGAATGTATGACATTAGAAGAAATAAATATGATAATAATTGTTAAACCTAATCTAGTTTATTCGGCAGCTTTCTGGACATCCATTCATGATAAAAAAAATATTCGTTTTATGTTTTATACACAAAGCTGTGTTTTCTACACCTTTAGAATACTCCCCACTGTGCATAGAATAGTGTTTTTTTTTTATAATTCTATTGTATTTTTAGAATAGAAAGGGAAAGAGAATTTACCAAATTATAAAATCTGAGTGTGGGTCAACTCTTTTGAAAATAACTCTGTATTCTTAACTCCATTGTCATGTTTATTTTACAAAACCTGGCTACAGTGAAATATTAAAAGAATTTACACAGTTTTTTACCGTGTCTTAATACTTGTTCATGTTGTATTTAAGTTATACATTACATACGATGACGGAATCAGGATGAGTGAGATATAATGTTGAAGGAAATATACGCTCATTTGGGTTGAGGAGGAGTGGAGAGCCATTTAAGAAAAAACACACTTTGTACATCCGACCAGGATTCGAATTCTTGTCTCCCCGTCACCGGCAATCCAGTCCAACAAAAGAATAACACGTTATACCTTCCAGCCGACGACATTGTTTCTGCATACTTAAAAAAACTTTTTTTTTGTTCAGAATTTTTTTTATTTATTTTTATTCTTTAGATTGCAATTTCTGGACCGTTAAATGTATTTAAGTCCATAAAGTTTATACTAATTTATATATCAGTGTATTATTATTATTCTGTTAATATTTTTAGTTTCACAAACAATTGTCATTTGTGTAATAAATTAAATCGATACAATTACTTAAGTCAATTCAAATTATATATACTTGATGATGAGTAACTTAGTGTAAAAGATATATACAATGACATAAGGATTTAAATAATTACAGATAAAAAAGCCAAAATCCTCCCATACTTATTTAACTGGTATTTGTCGTGCCTCTCCAATATTACATTTAAATCCCCTCCAACTGCTTCGGTGGCCACATGTTCTAAGGCGTCATTCTCATGTTAGACTAGACTGACGATGACAGAAAGATCGGAGTTTTAATCTCAGTAGGGTGTATTGAGTATGGTTTTTACAAAGGGTTTTTCCACTCTCCATGCAAATGTGGGTACACTTCCTATAAATTCAACCTTCCTCATCCCTAACTCGGTAATTTATACCTATGCGAACAACCTCAACAGGTAGTTAGCTAGACGCAGTGCTGAGAAAAATCCCCTCCAACCGTTTTCTCCTCCTTTGAAGCTTGGTCACTAATTTATTAAGGGTGGAAGGTATTAATAAAATATATTATATATATATATATATATATATATATATATATATATATACAGTTATGCGTCGGACTATAAGCTTACGATAAGCTTATGTGCCATTTACGTCATTGATTAGTTGTAGATGCGGAATGATGCATTCATAGGAGATGTGGCAGAATTTGCTTGGAGAGAGAGGATGGGAAACCATCAGAGAAAAACACCCTCAGTACATCCAACGGGGATCTAACCTTGATCTCTTCATCATTGTCAGTCTAGTCCACTGTGAGATTAGCGTCTTAACCTATACGGTGGGTTTCATAATATTATTATTATTATTAGCACCGCGTCTTACTACCCGTTCGGGTTATACGCACTTCATAATATTCATTTTGACATTATTAACAAAGGTGAATGCCAATACAATTCATGTCTCTCATCCCATTCCCTCAAGGGGGCCTTTTATAAGTGGGTGGAACATCTACAATATGTCTTGATTTTTTTAAATTTAATGACTTTGGAGAATTCGAAATTATTTTGTTAAAGGGGTGCAGTTTAACTTAACATTCTAAGCTCTCTCACCCTATAAACGCCTATGTACGATATAGAAAGAGAGGTAAGAAAATGATCAATTTAACCTGCAAGGCCTCTTGTTTTTCTGATGATAAAACTTATCCTTTTCCGCTGACGAGTATAAGCACTCACTCTGCTATTTGCGCCTGGACACTCTTGATTATCATTTCAAAATAAACTTGTTCTGGTTTCTTATTTTAGATGAAGACATACATATTCTTTCACCGAAAATTTTAATCTAAATTCTGGCGGAAGATTCTTACTGTTCATTTTAGTGAATAAACCAAATAACCTAAACTGTGGTTCTCAAACCGTGATGCGTGTAACCTCAGGGCCTAGCGCACGACTTTCAACGTGTACACGAATAGCTCTCGAGGGAAAATTGACAAAATGACAAGACATCTAAACTTGGAGGTCAAATTTTTAATGTGGTGTGGAGTTTTAGAGACGACAGATGGAACGTTCCTCTTTTGATTACCTGACATTGGTCATTTGGGTAGATTCTATCATGTGAGTACATTAGACTGGTATTTGTCATGCCTAAGGTATACATTATAAAAAGCCATTAGAGAAGCACTACTCTAGACTATTTTAAAAAAAAGTGTGTTTATAAATAAACTACTCAAGTTGGAGATGCAGGAAACGCGAGAAAATGTATTGTTTTTTTTTGCAATGTGTTTAGCAAAACCTTTTTTTGGCAAACCTGTAGTACCTGTAAAAAAACCTGTAGTAACATTTAGTTTAGTTTTCTTCATGTGGGGAAATCAACAGTTGTTAAATGTTTGCCATAAGTATAGCTTTATTAGGTGACAAACTTTTAATCATAGTTAAAAAGTTGTCATTAAATTCCAGGACACCTTTGACAGACATTCAATAAATGTTAATATCACCATTTGAATAAAATTTAACTAAAAATTTGCTACTGGAGCAATATTTTATTTATTTTGGACAAAGAAATGTTTGTCTATAAAAACTGCAAAGTCATTGGCCTTTTATCGCGTTCCCTTGTACCTCACCTTAAAGATAAAACATAGAGTGACAATGTAAGAACATATTTATAATTGTTTAATAACATTTAGTCAAGGTTTCAATTTTTAATAACATTTAGTCAAGGTTTCAATTTTATCGCTTTATAACTTGCCTAATAAAACCTACATTATATTAACATAGGAAATACTCTCTCTTGACTATCTCCCACTTCACAGCTAAGTTGTGCCAATAAAATAAAATAAGAACCCCGCCCCTTCCCCCCAGAGAGGTGTTGGAATAGTAAAATACCATAAAAAGCAAACAAAAGTTCTACTTTAAAGATAGTCTAATTTTATATCTAAATAAATTTCCCCTAAAATTTCTTACTATTTTTAAGACTATAATAGTATATTTAAAAGTAATTTAGTAAATATTTTTATGAAACACTAATTTGCATTTCTAGTTTTAATAAAATCGTCTCAAATTTAATATTAGTCAAATTGAATTTCAAAAACAACACTCATCTTTTTAAAAACGCCCTTAATTTTGTCACTGATAGCCAGTACGATCACTATACTGTACCATTTTGTGTTTGACGATATCGACCACGTCCATGTCTTGTCATACTCCCCCTGATTTATTGCCTCGTTATGACATTGTTACAGGGGGCGAGGAGGACACTCCCAACCCATCATTTCAAAATTACCATGTTTGATTAACGTGGTTGCATACTTGATTGACTTAGAGTTGGTATATAGCAAATCAAGTTTCACAGTCTTTAGATGGACCGTAGGATGTTTGACGCCATTCTCCCAAAAAGTTGGACCAACCTCGACAAGACGTTTGGTACAATCCCCCAGAAAAGTGATCCGTTGAACATTTGACATGACGTTTAGCGAAATCCCCCGAAAGTGATCCGTTTGAACCAATATAGACATGACATTTAGCGCAATCCCCCCGAAAAGTGATCCGTTTGAACATATTGACTGACATTAGCGCAATCCCCGAAAGTGATCCTTTGAACCAATAAGACATGACATTTAGCGCAATCCCCCCGAAAAGTGATCCGTTTGAACCAATATTGACATGACATTTAGCGCAATCCCCCCCGAAAAGTGATCCGTTTGAACCAATATAGACATGACATTTAGCGCAATCCCCCCGAAAATGACCGTTTGAACCAATAAGACATGACATTTAGCGCAATCCCCGAAAAGTGATCCGTTTGAATCACTCAACAGGACGTTTGGCGCAGTTTTATTAATAAATTGGCAATTTTGGCTAATCGAGATAGGACGTCTGGACAAAGGTGAAACCACATTTACCTTTTTAGCCTTTGACACAAACATTCACCTGTTACCGTGCTTCGTTAAAAAAAAACTTGATCAATTTGCACATCCATTGTCACATGCTATATTAACGGAGAGTAAAGGGTAAACAAACACACAAGTTAGTGTTTGTCAACATTTGTTTTATATAGATGGTCTAATCCTATATTTCTTGAATCAAAACTCAAATTTTCTTTCGAATCCTTGAATCTTTAAAAATAATTATAATGTTTGTACGTAAAGGATGCATCGGACCCAATTACTTAAAAAAAAGCTCATTCATATAACTTCTAGAGGAATCGAATTTAAAAGAATAATTGAATACCTGTAGGAGGCGGGTGCATTGAACACAATTTCCATAAAATAAATAGCTAAATAGGTTCTAAAGATAACCCATTTTAAAAAAAATCCGAAGGATAGGCTTCGAAGCCTCCTTACTCTCTGGCTTATTTCTTAAATTGACTTATCGGCCCTGAACTAAAAAGTTTCGCCACCACTCAGTGTTTTGAATGCTCACATTAAATACCCCAGATACAAATGTAATGGTTTCAAAACACTATACGAGGGCTGGATAGCCCCACTTTGTGAGGCAAGAGTTATATTGGCGGTAGCCCAAAACTAACTACTGTGTCAGCACTCACGCTTGCCCCTTGCGGCCACTTCTCCAACTTCGCTTCTCATTGAATTTGCGTAATGTGTTTAACTTAGCTGTTATATACGCAGCGAACGTTTCTTTTTGCCATGATTTCAATAGTTAATTACTTAGGGCGGTTGATTACGATATTGGAACGAAAGATCTTACTCTAACATAACCTTTTCTTTTAATTAACTTAGTTGTAAAATGAATAATCCACTTCAGTGGCCACGTGGTCTAACGTGCTACTCTCGCAGTAGACCTGACCACCGATAACAGGGAGATCGATGTTCGAATCTCGGTCGGGTATACTAAGGGTGGTTTTCCCAAACGATTTTCTACTTTCCCTCCATCCAAATGCGGGTACACTTCCTCTAAATATAACCTCCCTAATTCTTAAAATTATAAGCGTAGTTAATACATAAGCCTATGATCTGAATGGGTAGTAAGACGCGGTGCTAAAAAAAAAAGGTTGAAAAATGACACCTGGATATGGAAATAAAACCAGGGACCTTTGGCTTAGCGTGACAATGCTCCACCACTGAGCTATTCAGGATTCGTCCCGTAAGCAAGGCAATTTATTACTCATATTTTATGGCTAAGTCCGTGATGGACGTGTTTAATCGTCATCTACATATGAGCGACCAATAGTATCGCCAGCAATCAGATACCACGACTCTGGAGGGCTGTTATACTGTCAAGTATACAATAAGATATTGTAATTTTAAGACAAGATTTCATTAAAATTACGACACTGTATGTATTGAGAGGACCACTGACGGTCCTACACGTCCATCACAGACTCAGACTCAAACTATAAACGAAGAATGACCCTGAGCACGGGACGAATCCTGAATAGCTTATTGGAAAGTATTGGCGTGCTCAGCCTAAGGTCCGGGTTCATTTACCGTGTCCAGGTTTCATTTTTCATCTAGTTTAAATTAATTGTAATGTGGTCCCCTCCATACGGACAATGCCATAATTACAATTATTTGCAACAGTTTTGTTGGTGATCATTACTCGTCTTACTGCTCGTTCGGACTCTCCACAAGCTACACTAGGCTAAGAGCACGGGAGAAAAAGGATGACATTTATGCAAATAAATCAACATTGATTGCTAAAACATGATATCTCGGTTACCATGCTCGCAATGACTGGGGACAGGGAGTTCAGGGTTCAAATCCTTCTGGGGATACACTAAGTGCGATGCGAGTCGAATGCCTTAAACCCCTTGACCTCTTATATGGGTGCTGATGTTTTAGTGTTAAGGTCATGCGACGGTACAAATTTTATAGCAAAGCTTTAACAGGTGTATAATTTACAAGATATAAATAGTGATTCAATACTTTCAAATCATTATAGTTCACGAGTCGTAAGGGCTCAAACTTGCTATTTTCTTCTTTTTGCGTACCATTGTTATTAAGTAAAGTTTCTAATGTAAATAGTTGAAATTTGGTATAACTAGACAGGCATATTATTATAATATGTTAAAGAAAAATATTTTAATGCATACACAGTTTAAAAGTGGTATACAATTTTAAACATTTATATAAAAACTGTTATTTTTATAAATTACCAGATAATTTGATTTTATCTGGTTTTGTATTGCACAATATGGTAGTATTTATGTTGTTTTTTTAATCTATCTCTACCTTTAATCTTATTATTATGTCCGAATTGAGTGAGTTAAGTGCGTTGCGGCATCCGTTAATTTTCTTTGTCGTGGCTTACACGTTAAGACACAAGGAATGAGCCATACAATGCACTAAGACATCTCTCGGTTCTTTATTTTGATCTGTACCCCACTAAAATCTCCTGCCATGTTCCAAACGCCGTCATAACATTGGCCTCTGCAGTTAGTGATCGATACATTAAATCTGCGAAGGACATCCAAGATAATACGGAACAGTGTCTCAGACTTGGTAGTCATCTCATAGCACCCAAAAAAACACTTATTCTATTTCTAGATTTTTCTTGACAGGTCTGAAGCAGATGGAAACTTATTCCTGGACATAAATATAAGGTTTCTCGTCCACGATGATCGCGTAGCGTTTTGAATCGGTAATCCTAAAAGTCAAAGTGATGGCAAATGATCTCCAAAATTTTGTTGCGTGCTTCATGATAACACTACTTGAATGAATATTGTGATCCATCCATTTATTTAAAATTGGGCAGTCTTCGCACCGTAGCCGCAACGGGTTAGCAACGATGATTGACTTATCGCTGTGACCACGAATTGTGAGTCCTTAGATGGCCATAAATTTGAGGGATGACAAAATATTCATAAAAGCTATCCTGTTTCTTCCATTTTATTTTCCTAGCATTGTATTATTATTTTATTATTATTTAGCACCGCGTCTTACTACCCGTTCGGGTTATACGCTTTAAGTACTAATTACACTAATGGATTAGGAACAGGGAAGGTTGAATTAGTGGAAGTGAACCCGCATTTGCGTGGGGGGAGAGTGGAAATACATTTAGGAAAAACCACCCCTAGTTCACCCGACCGAGATTCGAACCTCGATCTCCCCGTCCTCGGCAGTCAAGCTCAACACGACAAGCGCGTTAGCCAACTAAGCCACCGAGGTGGGTCCTAGCATTGTAGAGTTGGCACGAAACATTCACGCCAGCCTTCATGAACCCCACTTTTAAGGTAGATTATCGGTGTAATTTTGATGAAAAAAAAATCATTTTCGATTGAATGCTAATTTGAAAATCTTACAGAAAACTGCGTCTTTCGGTTTTTCATACATCAACCACGGGTAAGTTTTTAACCAGTCGGACTGGAGATTTCTTTTATGAACGCTATGTCCTTGTCCTTTAGTAGTTTGTGGTTGAGAAGGGGGCTTAACAACTTCTGGTGTTGACGTACGTGCAGGAGTTTCACCCTGATAAGTGATAACACCTATTCACTTTCACTTTAATTTATTTATCATAAATTTATCCATTTTAGTCTTTATTACGTATAATAACTGATGTTTCTAAATCAATTTCTCTTTTCATACACCAATAACTTTATTTTTCTTTGTAATAAATCACAATATTATACACCAGGTCAGGCAAGACACAGTTAACGAGAATATCGAGACATTGTGGAAATATAAACCTTTGCACGTTGATATTCAACTGAACCGAACTAACTTTAGCAAAAATCCGGTATATAGAGATAGCCATAAGTTAATCATGAAAATGTTCGATCGTTCTAGATTGTGCCCGTAAGTTCTCGTGTGCAACATACTCTACTACTAGTGCTGCTGCTGATGATGATTATTTTAAAACTAAAAGTACTTTTTATCCTTAATCTATTTTGGTTTGGCTTAGTCGAAATTACTTTATATTGTCACCCCTCCTCTCTACACCTAAAACGTGGGCCTATTCTCTGTCAGGATGTGCTATGGCCGAGGAAATGGGGAGAGGTGGTTGTGTACACCTGTGTGGGTTTGTGATTGACCAAGACTTGATTTTTAAGGTTTTTATTAGTGGTTCTATCTCTATTAAAAATGTGATGTTGATAGTCGTATGTGGCTGAAAGAACCTAAATAATATTAGGAAGTTTGTGACATGAGGTGTTGCTAGGAATAACCAATGGCCTTTCTGACTCCTAGGTGGTACCTACATGGTTTCCGAACCCCGGAACCTTGGGCTCGAGATGTAGCCGTCTACCACAAATACTGATGAACCAGCGTCCTTGCCCGTGTAGTCCCGAATTGGGCAGAGTAACCCCTAGATTACCCCTAGATTGAAATGTTGATTAGTCAGCCCTGATGGTCGGATACCCCACTTTTTATCTTGCCCTCTGGCCTGGTTTCCGATTAAGTAATGCTGACAATGTTTATGTGGTCAGGTCCTTTATTCTATTTGTTTACAGGCTAATCACAAACAACCTGCAACACTCGTTTTGTCATTCACAATTCATAATACACAATATTATACAAACACACCTTCCAATTTAGGTCGTGCGGTTACAATATATTTGATTTATTCTTTTCTTTACTCTGTCAAGTTTGTATTTCTTGTACTTGTAATCCTTTATTATGGGAACTGGGTCCCTATAATTTGTTTTATTGGTAAGGGGGGTGGGGGGCCATTATGCTTGGGCACCTATGTTTGACGCCCACAGTACAGACCACACAAGGGCATTGAAGAAAGCTGTTTACTCAACTATTTACATCAAATACCAAGTTGACTGTATTGTATATTTTATGTTCGAGGACGATGCAATAATTGTTCAATAGTTCTTCTTTTAAATGTTAAATTTGTTCAAGGAAAATGCTCATACATAGCACAAACAATTTACACTATGCAATCCATATTCAAGGATTCTTCTAAAATACCCATTTTTGCACAGATCAAAGGTATTACTTTTCTCTGTCTAAAGAAAGCAAGTGAAAAATATGATCCTGTGAGAGCATGATATTCAAGTAGTTTCATAGTTAATTATTGCCAAGTGTAGTGCAATGTTTGTGACGTCTATAAATAACCTGATGTTGGTTTATAGCATTTCACAGTCCAATCATGCATGGCGGTTTTCATAATACCTTAGGTGATAATTTAACAAAACAAAAATTCTTGTATATTTTTCTCTTAACACAATATTCTTGATATCTTTACCTTGTGCAACACATCGAACATGCCTTATTATTCGCCTATCAACGTCTTCATGATAGCAGCCAAGATAAAAATAAACTCCATTGCAATTCATGATGTCATTTTATTTGAGCAATTTTCTTATCATTTTGTGCATGTTCTTATACATACAAAATTTCCTGACAATCATAACTATTTGTCACCTTAACATTCCTTGCGCACTGCTTTCCAGGGTCTTCTGAGTTTTTTCTTTAGTTTACTGTTAGCTGACGATCATTTAACAGTGGTTCTACGGAACATAGTAAATACCCTCCTTTTTTGTATGATTCCAATACACATTACAAATGAGATTAATATCCTTTGCAGTTGTGGGAAACTTATCTCAAGTAGTTTTTACACAACACCACTATAAGTATTAGGACACCTTAGACTTTGTTACAGAAACATGGTGGCTACAGACAGGGAAAACAGGGATGACTTAAAAAAGTTAGGGAATTCTTTTATGTCAGGGAAAACAAGGAAATGTCAAGGAATTTAATCAAAAATAAGGAAAAGTCAGGGGATTTAAATGCTTGACTAACTCTGCACCTAAATATTTAAACAAAAATGAGTTTTCCTCGATGTTAACAAAGTGGATTGCCTAGATATTTTATTCTAACATGAGATGGTTGTACTGGGTTTATTTTATAACCCATTCACACAGGAACACAAATAATACCTAATTAAATAATAGAGAACTAATAAGAACTTATAAGAATGTTGATGTTTGATAGCCTAGAATTTTTTGGAAATATGTGATCAACATATTAAACAAAAAAATTCCCACCTAGCAAGAAAAACTGTAAAAAGTTTAGGTCTGGAATTTTTTTAACGCTGTCTGTAAAACTTGGAAAAGTCAGGGAATTTTATAATAAAAGTTTTGTAGCCACCCTGAGAAACATTTCATCATAATGCATTTAATTTTTTGTTGGAGTTTCTTTCTTTAAACTCGAATACTTTTACAATTTATGAATAATTTTGCATTTGTGAGCTATATTTATTAAACCATTAAGTTTTCCTAGAGGCAATTATACACGAGTGAGGGGAAATGTTTATGGCTGTCATTAGAATCTCACCAATATAGGATTTCATTACATGATTAATTTTCTGGGTTGTGTACTTGGAATTATGGAGTCCTTTACTAGAAAGATTAGTAAAGTATATTGACTGTATGTACGACAGCAATTTTGTCTCTACCAATTAAGTATGTACCTGTTTACATAATCATCTGTTTTCTGAAATGCTTTGTCATGCTGATGATGGCTATAACTTTGTTTTTTTTACTGTTACTACTTCAGTTTTCCATTTGTTGACGTGTTGCCACTCTTTTCTGCAAGAATGACCGTACTCCCTCGGCATAAAATATATGTCGCTTAGTTGGAGTATATTAGCTACGCCATTTTTGCTCCCTTTTTTGAGCTTTTAGCGTTTCACAACTATCTAAAAGTTGTATTCGTAGCTTTATTTTATTTCTCTTTACACTGAAAGAGCAGTTGATTAAAAATAATAATAGAACCAATACCTTAAATGTTTAAAAAATAGAGGGTCACTAAATAACTTAATTAGCTATAGAATTTTAACTGTCCTTAACGATATTAGAATGGAAATTAGTAAAATAATAGTCAGGAGATGCCTGCTATTAATCGGTCGGAAGTTGTTGACATCTCGCCTGCTTTCAAGGAATGTAAAACTCAGAATATACAAAACAATAATTTTACCGGTTGTTTTCTATGGGTGTGAGACGTGGTCTCTTACCTTACACGACGAAAAAAATATTATTAGGATGTTTGTAAAAAGGTGCTTAGGAATGTAAATGGAAAGAGTAAACTCAATATAGGAATAGGTGGCGTACTTTTGTAATGAACTTTCGAGTGTCTAATGTAATAGAGTAAGTAAGTTTTAGAAGGCGACATATCGTACAACTTTGGATGGCTGTAAAGTTCTTGTAATATATTCTTTCATAATTTTGCTTATTCTATCCATACTCAGAAAACAATTTTTGACATTTTTCGATATATTTAAATTATTTTAAGTTATTTAGTTTAGTAGCTTATTCTTTTTATATGTTTCTTCAAATACTATAGTCTTAAATTGTAAAATTTATCCCTCAATTCCCACAGGATGAATTCTAATTTTCATGTTTTTTTCTTCAGAAATTTCAATTCTGCACCTTTTTTTTTAAAAAAAAAAATACAACATTTTAGTAAGGAGGATAAAAATAAACTGGTAGAATATAAAGTTTACCCAACGAATTAAAAGCGATTATAACTGACTCACAAGGAATAGAACACAAATTAAAAGTGTCAATGCATATTTTATTTATCTTTGTCTACAACTTTTTCTCCCATCGACACCATATTACGATTGATCTTCTAAAACATGTAAATCTAATAGAATTAGTCATTATAATGTATGAATTGGAAACTTTCTGATATTAAATAACTAGTTTTTTCAAAGTTTTGTTTTGTAAAGTTGTCTGATGGTCATTTGTTGAAAGCCAAACATACAGAAACAGTAACATAAAACCCAAGTTTTAGAGTTTGACATGAAATAATTATAAAACGGTAACCTTTAAATAATACTGTGTCAAAAAAAAAAAACTCAATTTATTCCCTACAAATTTTTTTAAACCCCCCCCCCCCCTCCCAACACAAACGGGTGAGATGTTACAGTTGTTTTTATTTATTGGCAGCTCTATGGCGCAGCGGTTGTGTTGATTACGTCAGATATATTCTCCCAACCCTATATTTTTTTAACTGTTATATTTGTAACACTTATCTAATGTTAAATTAAGAAATCACTATAGAAATTTTTGTGTTTCTAGGATAGTTAAAAGTAATCAAGTTCTCGGACTAATCCAGAAAAAATCACCATAGTACCGGGACTAGACTCCTGAGTTCTCCGTTGGCGGCAACTCAGTTAAGAATAAGGCTCTACTTACGTCGTTACCCGCATATCCACCGTGGTAGGTTTAATAAATGCCTAAATTTAATTGCAAATTGAAATAAAACCATTTAATATATTGCTGTTTTTATTATATATATAAAAGTAGTTGACGAAGTAAACTTTCAAACAAGTTTTTTAATTACTCTAACCATACAACCACTGTGTCTAACTACTTGTGCCAACTAATGTTTGTAACTGTGAAGCTGAATTCCCCCCCCCCCTACCCCCGTCCTTTTCCTAAATAGCTAAAGCAAACGACTTTCCCAGTTGGCAACCGTGTGGTCTATTTATCGGAAATCTCCGTCGTATTCAAAGGTTTATTTTTTTACCCTAGACGCTCAAGCAGTTAGTGAAGCTTTTAAATCATCGCTGATGTTTATTTATGTAGCTCAAAATGTTTCTGCACATTCTCCTCCTCCACTTCAACCCAACATTTTTAAACACTCGACTACCCGCTTTGATCTTCGAATGGTCTAATGAGTCACCTTAGTAATATACTGGACTGCTGATGACTGGGAGAATGCTGTTAGAATCCCAGTGGGTGTAATAAAGGTGGTTTTTCGTTTTAATTGGTTGAAATGAATGAACCGAGCTAGTACACTTTTACTTTATCTTTACCTACCTACCCTCCAATGCATTACCACCCACCAGAGCCATACTGTCTTGCCGCGCATTAGTTTCATGTCTCGCTCATTCACTGACAGTATTACATTACAATTTTCCTAAGAAGAGTAATATTTGACAGCTATAAAAAACACTAGATATACTTTCACGTATTCATACGCAAAATCGTATGATCTGCAGCTGTCACCTTTGACAGATATTATCAAAACCTATAAAAACAACACTAATGATATTGCAAAATGCTATCAATTTTGGCAGTAAAAAGTATATATGTATTTTATAAAAGGTTCTTCCTATGAAAATTTGACTGTAGCTATGTTACTTCAATGTTCAATACAAGTTGGTTTCTGATGCATGTACGCTACTATTTTCAAATGGGGTGATTTTTTTTTTTACCAAACCGGATTGTATACGAGCTTTTTATTGTGCACTTTAAAAGCACTTTAAATCGATCAATCTACACATTAGCTCTTTTAGTACTTAATTAAATTCTGAAACTTCTACTTGAAAACTCAAGGCAGCTTTCATGAAATAATTAAGATTAGGATTGGTATAGCAAGTACCTTTTAACACTTAATAAATAGATAAAAACAGCGTAGTCAACGTTGGCGAGAAGCCATTGTTTTTATTTTATATCTATTGAGTCTGGAATCCCTGGAGTTTAATTTTATCTCCCTAACCATGGATAGGGGTGTGCTTTAAATGATGTAATACAAGTTTTTAGGTTTGTCCTGCCTGGAATCTAATAATGATGTCTCTAGATTTGTGTTTTTAAAATAATAATTATGTTTTAGACTTTATTTTGGTTTTAAGTTACTGTGGTAGTTGAAGGTTTTCTTTTTAAACCTCCACGTTTAGTATCTAAAATTAAATAATCTACAGAGGTCACCTGATTTTATTCTATATTTCATCACATATACTCCATTCACGGTAGGAATTACTCTCTGAAAGGTCATTTTTCCTACCAATATCCTTCTAGATAATAGATTTCTGGTAGGGAAAAAGGCCTTTCAGAAAACAATTCATACGGTGAACGGACTTTAACAGGGTAACTGTTGTTGGAAATATATTACAATCCTGTAATACAGAAATGAGTATAAATAAACATTAGTTAATACTAGTCAAAATAATGTATACAAACTAGTGCCGACCCATTACAATAATTGTGTATTTGGTATCGTAAATTAAATTAATATATTAAATATTGTGTTTTATTTCTAGTTTTAAATAATCCTCTACAAGAATTTCACAAAAAGTGTTTTTTCGGGATTAAGTGACAATATAATGTTTGCTTTTTAATTTAATTTAATCTAAGATTATTATATAGATTGCAACAATATTTTTCTATTTTTTGGCACCAGGTCAAGATATACAGATATAATACTAATTACACTAGCATGATAGTGATGAAGTTTTAATGTTAACACTGCTCTTAACACGCGTTCCCTACACGCTTACCTTAGTCCATCCCTGGTTGTAGGTATAAAAACGTAGCGATTATCCGATCATGTGGATTGACTTGAATTTGCGCTAACACTTCCTTCTTGCTCAAGAGCACCATACTAGAAGGACCAAAAGGACTGTGCGTATGCGTAATATCTCACAAGATGTACGTCAATGAAGGACCAGTCTCCTGGCGATTATGTGATTGGTTAAGCAACTATCACCAGTCACATGGCGATTATGTGATTGATCACGCAACTATGACCAGTCTCATGTCGACCATGTGATTGGTTACGCAACTATCACCATTCACATGGCGATTATGTGATTGATCACGCAACTATCACCAGTCATATGGCGATTATGTGATTGATCACGCAACTATCACCAGTCATATGGCGATTATGTGGTTGGTCACGCAAACTATCACCAGTCACATGCGATTATGTGATTGATCACGCAACTATCACCAGTCTCTGGCGATTATGTGATTGGTTAAGCAACTATCACCAGTCACATGGCGATTATGTGGTTGGTCACGCAACTATGACCAGTCATATGGCGATTATGTGATTGATCACGCAACTATCACCAGTCACATGGCGATTATGTGATTGATCACGCAACTATCACCAGTCATATGGCGATTATGTGGTTGGTCACGCAACTATCACCAGTCACATGGCGATTATGTGATTGATCACGCAACTATCACCAGTCACATGGCGATCGTGTGATTGATTACGCAACTATCACCAGTCACATGGCGATTATGTGGTTGGTCACGCAACTATCACCAGTCATATGGCGATCATGTGATTGTCACTCAACTATCACCAGTTCCTGGCGATTATGTGATTGGTTAAGCAACTATCACCAGTCACATGGCGATTATGCGGTTGGTCACGCAACTATGACCAGTCTCATGTCGACCATGTGATTGGTTACGCAACTATCACCATTCACATGGCGATTATGTGATTGATCACGCAACTATCACCAGTCATATGGCGATTATGTGATTGATCACGCAACTATCACCAGTCATATGGCATTATGTGGTTGGTCACGAAACTATGACCAGTCATATGGCGATTATGTGACTGATCACGCAACTATCACCAGTCACATGGCGATTATGTGATTGATCACGCAACTATCACCAGTCATATGGCGATTATGTGGTTGGTCACGCAACTATTACCAGTCACATGGCGATTATGTGATTGATCACGCAACTATCACCAGTCACATGGCGATCCTGTGATTGATTACGCAACTATAACCAGTCACATGGCGATTATGTGGTTGGTCACGCAACTATCACCAGTCATATGGCGATCATGTGATTTATCACGCAACTATCACCAGTCATATGGCGATTATGTGGTTGGTCACGCAACTATCACCAGTCACATGGCGATTATGTGATTGATCACGCAACTATCACCAGTCATATGGCGATTATGTGGTTGGTCACGCAACTATCACCAGTCACATGGCGATTATGTGATTGATCACGCAACTATCACCAGTCACATGGCGATTATGTTATTGATCACGCAACTATCACCAGTGACATAGCGATCGTGTGATTTGAGTACGCAACTATCACCAGTCACATGGCTTTCATGTGATTTGTCAGGCAACATCACGTTTTTTATCTTGATTTCAGTCGGTCTGTCGAGTGCTAGGGAAGTAAGAAATGACGCGTTTACATTGGCGATCTGGGCCAAATGGTATTTATTTAGAAAAAAAAAAAAGCGGTAGTGAAAAAATTGTTTGAAAAAAAAGGTTAAATAATTCAAATTAGAAGTAAATATGCACTAACCACTAAAACCATCAAAATACGTTGATTGAACATTGTATATTCTGCAGCCCAGTCACTTAACCGATAAATAAATACAACTTTTAGATTGATTCGAGCCATCAATAAAAATATGAATTTTCATACATCAAGTCGGTCTGGTGTTGAGTGTAATAGTGACGTCGCTCCTTATCCCTTTTGACAGAGCTAGGTGTGGTTCGGATTAATTCACAAGTTACACCTCATGGATTATTGTGTGTTCACTGCGTCCGGGCTCTCTGCATATTCATACTGATGTTAATAAGGCAAGGACGGATAAAAAAGGATTCAGAGGAACTTAATTCGACTTTATGTGAAGGTAGAGTGGTAAATCATTCAGTAAAATACACTCTCAGTACGCTCGGCTGGAATTAGGGTCCAGGCCAGATGAAGTTTTTTTAAAATTTATCACCAACTTTTATTATCTGTCATGGTTCTACGCATAATTATATGATAAATTACTCTACTGGGGTAAGGGTGACGAAGGAAGCATTTTAGAAGTAATATATCCGCATTTTCTTGTAAGGAGAGTGGGAAACCATATAGGAAAAAATACCTTCAGTAGATCCGACCGGGATTTTAACCCCGATCTTCCCGTATTTACAGATGAAGTTGATGCCTTAGCCCGCGTACACACCGATGTGGGTTTTATTTATATTCTCTTCTCAGTATTAAATATAATTTATGAGTAGTACACCCATCTGCTTGTTATCTCCTCATACTTAACCTAACCCAGCTCCTGATATCTGAGCGCGCTCTCCACTCACTATAAATGTCAGGAAACTATCAGTTCACCCTGATAGGCAGCTTTTTTCCCTCATGCTTACCTTCAACCAGCTCCTGGAACATAAAATATACTTGGTATGTTCTACAAAATACAAATTAATATATAACTAATGTAAAATTTTTAAAAATTATTTAAAAATGTTAAGTTTATTTTCATTTTTATAATCAGATAGTTTGCCTTAGTAAAAGGATACTTATATATAGTTCAATTTTCCAAGAAACTGCTTTATATAAGAGCTAGAAGGGTCTCTTAGATCTACATTAACGTATTCATACGTCATGTCATGTTATCTGCAGTTGTCACTTTTTACACATATATTTTAAATACCTATAAAATAACACTAATATCAATGTTATCAAGAATGAACGTGAAAAAATATGTTTGTTCTTTCTAAAAGGCACTTTTTTTAAAATGGGACTGTATCAATGTTATCATATTTGAACGCGAAAAAATGTTTGTTCTTTCTAAAAGGCACTTTTTTTTAATGGGACTGTATCATTGTTATAATTTTTGAACGTGAAAAAATATATTTGTTCTTTCTAAAAAGCACTTTCTCTTTTAATGGGATTATGTAATATCTTAACTCAATGGTCAGTCAACAGCGCCGACTCGCTCTGGTGGTATAACGAGAGCTTGTGCTCCTTTTTAATTATGCATGTGAGCGATATTTCTGTTATTACACTTTCCTCATTCCATTGAAGGTAGAAATCACGGCTAAAACAAAATGAGAACACATTCATTACAATCTTTCTTTATGGTAGTCGGTAAGGGGGGGAATGCGCACAGTTTCATCTTTAGCTTGCGATGGAATGGAGGGCTATGCAAATGTCCACCATTGAAGGAGCGAGGGTTGTTACTCATTGTAAACTAAACCAACACTTTCCCTCGGGCTATTGGGCTCTTCTAATTATCTTTCTTTTCCCGCCTTTGCCTTTTGAAAGAGGTAAAGGGAAATTAACTTAACAACCCTAGGTACCCTTGTGTAACACAAAAAGGGATGGTAAAGGGAGGGGGAGAAATAATAATTAGGCGTCATTTTCACCTTCAGTCGATTTACAACTCAATTACACTGTCTTTGTTTCCCGGCCTTGTCAAAGCCACCGAATATATAGTTTTTTTTAGCACTGCGTCTTACTACCCGTTCGGTTTATACGCCTACGTAGGTCTACTATTTACTTTATCATGTTAGGGATATGGAGGATTGAATTTTTAGGAAATACACCCGCATTTGCATGGAAACCGATTTAGGAATAACTAACCTCAGTGCACCCGACCGGGATCGAACCCTGATCTTCCCTCATTGGTGGCCAGTCTTTTTCCAATGGGGAGCGATTGGGGTTCTATCCCAATCGGGTGCACTTCCTAGATGGGTTTTCACTCCCCCTCCATGCAAATGTGGGTGCACTCCCTCTAAATTAAACCTACCTAAGCCATGACACATTAATGTAATTAGTAAATAAGAGTATAACCCGAACGGTTAGTAAGACGTGGTGCTAAAAAAATCATTTGATTGGTCAAGCATGCACTGGTAGTCTCGCGAAAGTTTGAATTGCTCACGACAAGGTTCGAATCTCTGCCGGGTGCACTGAGTGTTAGTTTTCCACATGTGATGTATCGCTATAGTTTTCGCATTCTCTCTATGTTAATGCCGTCCTCTAGAACTAATATAGCCAAACGATTAAGACGTTAATAAAGTTGGCATATGTGTCGGTGGACACGTGGTTTATGTCGAGCTAATTTAATGTTTTTTTTTCTGGTGTTGGGTAAATTGGGGTTTGAATCCCGTCTGAGTGTGCTGAGGATAGTATGGTTGAATTCACGAGTCCTTTTACGATATAACACTTTGCTTCCTAAGAACTTTTTTAAATACTCAAGAATGAATTGGAAGGAAACCTCCTAATGTGGTCGCATGGTCTAATCGTAGGTTCACGATCAACTTACTTTCACGTAACGTAAAATTCTGTTAATGTAGAGATACTAGTATGTTATCAGAATTCACATAATGCAACTAAAAACTCGAGCAAAACATATACAATGAAACTGAATTGTTGTAAAAAAAATATTAAAAAATTGTACACCAAAATGATAACCAACAGTTTAGGGCTGTTTAGGCTGGAAGTTATTGCAATGGAAGTTTTACTGGATATACGAAGTAAAATGTAACAGGATAGTTCGACGTTTTAAAGTTAGCGAGACATTGACAAACTAGACCGAAGAAGTCGTCTGCATGCCATAAACAAACAAATGAAGTACTAAATAACCTTGTTAACGTTGCTCGCCACATTATTGTCTAGCTAGAACACGTGGGACCCTTCAATTAAAGTGCTCGTAACGTAACTCTTTGGCTGGTATCCAAGAATGCTTAGTGGACCGATAGTGTGGTCCCAGCACACTTCTCTCCACATTTAACCTATGATGACCACTAAGCATCCACTTAGTCAAGTTCTTGCATACGGTATTTTTAAGTTACATGAACATTAAGTGAACATTAATTTGATTGTGATCCCGGCAAAAGGCATCACACTCACAATAGATCGGCTTGATGGCAAGAATGAGGAGATCGGGTTTCCAAGGTAAATTTAATTTATATTTTAAATTATAAATTTAAATTAGTTTACAAATTTAGTTAGATGCAAATCGTGCATACGCTGTTCTATGGGGGGGTTCTGTCTGGTAGGAAGGAATTTTTAACAAATCCAACATATTTAAATCTGGCCAATATTGATATAGTTTTGTTATATTATTAGTATTTTTTCATAGGTATTGATATTATCTATGAAAAATTACAATTTAAAAAACAATGCCTTGAAGTTTAAATAAAATTAAAGTGGTTTTAGTAAGCTTCATAACTGTCATAAACGTTAATTCCAACTTAAATCTTAATCTAACCCGGAAAATCCACTTTAGAGCACTTTTATTTCTTAATTTATCTTCTGATGTTTCTCCTCTATTCTCTTTGCCCCCTTAATATGGCAGAACAACCTGCTGGGTTATTTGAGAGAGGTAGTCACGTCTTTCATAACGTCGCAATAATAGTACTAACGGTAGCGATCGTCGTACGTGAATTTGACAAACTGTTCGGCTTATCTGGGGCTACGTGACGTCATCGCGTGAAATAATATTGGATTTAGTCTTTTTCCTATGAAATAGTAAACACACATTATGCATACCATTTGTTCTGCCTGTATTTTTTTAGTTCCTCGTTCATTTTGATTTTATTGATCCAATCAAATTTGGCTTACACAAAAAACATTCCTCTTCTCCTCCTCACAGAACATAAATTTGTTTTATTTTTAAAATTTTACAAAGTTCCTTTTTGATGGAGTGTTACACTATAGAAAAAACTGGTCTGAAAAGTACAAATATGAAAAGTACAAATATATGTTTTTAAATCAAAGTTTACAAAAAATAAACTACTCCAGTTTCAACAGATTTTGATCACACTTGGAATATTCATAGCAGTACCTCACTGTTATACTCAAATTTTTGCTCACACACTCGATAATCATCCTGTAAATGGGTGTTCACACTTTGAAGAGGACTATAATCTGTTGTTGTTGTTTTTTAGAAAAAAAAATCAAAACATTTAAATACTTCTATCAACATTAATGTACTTCTGCAGAAGGATTTAAAAAATATATGTTTATAGATCATCACGAAAAATGTACTCAAGAAAGGCCAATATTTTAATAGTGACCCGCCTCGGTGGCGTAGTTGGCTAACGCGCTTGTCGTGTTGAGCTCAACTGCTGAGGACGTGGAGATCAAGGTTCTAATCTCGATCAGGTGAACTGAGGGTGGTTTTTCCTAAATGATTTTCCACTCTCCCTCCACGCAAATGTGGGTTCACTTTCTCTAATTCAACCTTCCAATTCCTAAATCCATTAAAGTTATTAGTACTTAAAGCGTATAACCCGAACGGGTAGTAAGACGCGATGCTAAAATAATTCAATAGTGGACCTACTAATTTCTTGCGAATTCCTCAAACTCGTAGCTCTACCCTGGTACATAAATACTTTATTATAATTTTACTGCATTCAATAAACACCAATTTGCTCTGAAAATGACACAGAATACACACTATCGCCCGAAATTTTAACTTCAAGCCTGGCGAACTTTGCACACATAGCACAGGAAGAGGTTCCGGCAAAGCACTGCATATGACAACTTTTTTTTTATTTGAGGTATTCAACGTGCACTTTCTGAACCGGCGGATTATATCAGTACACGACTTATAAACTAACTTAAATCTAGAACCGATACAACATACAGCAAGCCGTTCATTCATCAATATGAAAGGGAAAACCCATATTTCACCAATGATTTTTTTTTTTGCTATGACAGGAATCGAACCCAATACCCTTTGCTCAGTATACAGGTACGTTACTGACTGAGCTAAAATGTCGGAATTGAAAGCAGTTTTCAGACAGTTTTCAGTGGTTCAAGTGACATAGCGTAAGATTTTGAGGAACTTCTGCTCGATCTAAATTCCGAGTCAAACTCAGAATTTAATAATTATTTAGTTTTTATGTATTCGAAAAAAATGAATGAGGGTGTTTTGGAAAAGTGAGTTTCTTATGAATGGACATTTTGAGGATTCTTTAGAAAATACTAATATATTGTATGCAGTGAGCATTGGTAACATTTTACTATATTATTAGTTTATTTTTAGTACTGCGTCTCACTACCATTTCGGGCTAAGCACTTATGTACTAATTGCGGTGATCGTTTTTAGGATTAGGAATGTTATATCTATAGTAAGTGTACCCGCATTTACGTGAAGGGAGAGAGAAAAACTAATTTAGGAAAACCACCCTTAGTACACCCGACCAAAATTTGATCCTTGATCTTCCTGTAACGGCTGTCTAGTCTACTGCGATAGTAGCGCGTTAGACCACGCGGCCAACGAAGAGCGTTACTATATTATTAGTATTATTTTATAGGTATTTGTGATATCTAATAAAAGTGATCAGTGCAGGTCACATGATCTCACTTATGGATACGTGAAATTTGATATAACTTTTTCTTCCGCTGACCTGCTCCGTTGGCCGAATGGTATAACACGCCACTCTCGTAGTATACTAGACTGCTGTTGATTGGGGGATTGAGGCTCGAATCTCAGTCGGTTGTATTGAGGGTGGTTTTCCAAAATGTTTTTCCACTCTACCTCCACCTAAGTGTGGGTACATTTCATAGAAATATAATCTCCCTTATACCTATAGTACAAAGTATCCGAACGGGAAGTAAGACTTTGTGTTTAAAAAAAAAACTTATCTAACTTTCTGATACGTCCATTCATAATAAAATTGGGTTGACGCTGTTGTAGTTTTATCAGATAAAAGTTCTAGCGTGGGTGTAGTAACAAGCAGAGCACGGCAATTGAAATGCTATTACGCCATTATCTTATTTTTCCATGCAACCAATATTTGAGGAGAGCAACAAAATACATTTGTTTCTGGGAGATCTGGGTTCGACTCTTGGTCCGGTATCTTAAGGTGGATTTTCTCTAAATGGTATACCACTCTTATTTCATGCAAATTTGTTTGTTTGTAAGAGTTTTATTTTATTCTTGTAACACATATATCAGTTATAACATTAATAAAACATGTGAAACATAAAGGACAGACAGTTAACACCAGCCCCGAAGGGCTCTCGAGAACGGACACGACATGGACGTAAAAACAAAAACTCAAAAAGAAATACAATGGCGCCCCATGCAAATTTGGGCACACTTACTATACATTCAACCTTCCTCATCTAGCGTGATTAGTAAATATTTGTACAAACTGAACAGGTTGTAAGCCGTGGTGTATAAAAAATAAAAAAAAATAAAAAATCAACACTCAATAGAGCCCGTTAAAGATATTACACTTTGAAAATGACAGAAACTTTTTAATGTTTAATTCTATGTGCACCAAAATTCAGTCCAGTTTCATATAAAACTCGTAAAACACTGTTCACAATTAAGACATTAAAACTATTTTATTGCTACCTTTAATATAAGGAAAGAGTATAACCCAAGTGGGTAGTGATACGCGGTGCCAATAAAAGTCTAATGAAGTAAGGAAAGGAAGGATCTAATCAATAGCGTCTTTTCAGATGACATTCTGATGCTGTACTTGTAACTTAGTAACCGGCCCAGTTGTGTAGTGGTCAGTGCACATGACTACGAACCGAAGGGTACCGGGTGCGATTCCCGGCTGGTAATATGGGTAGTTTTCCATAAAGGAGAATTACCCTAATGATCACCAGGGTTAGATTAATTATGCCTTAGTTAGGTTGTTTTTCCACTGGTTCCAAACCCTCACACTCACTATCACCCTCACTTCATATCATCGGGACATGGAAAGAGCCTCCACGGAAAGGTTGTTCGATTAGAACATTTGGGCGTCCCCTGGACAACGGTACATTGGTATGATTAATCTTTCCTTACCCGCCTCGGTGGCGTAGGAAGGGGAGATCGAGGTTCGAATCTCGGTCGGGTGAACTGGGGGTGGGTTTCCTAAATGTTTTTCCACTCTCCCTCTATGCAAATGCGGGTTCACTTCCTCTAATTAAACCTTCCCAATTCCTAATCCATTAACGTAATTAGTACTTAAAGCGTATAACCCGAACGGGTAGTAAGATGCGGTGCTAAATATTATTATTACTATTATTATTATTATTATTATTAATCTTTCCACAAACTGGGCTACAAATGATGTAGTCCAGAAGTGCAGTATTATTATTATTATTATTATTATTATTATTATTAATCTTTCCACAAACTGGGCTACAAATGATGTAGTCCAGACGTGCAGTATTATTATTATTTGTGTAAATATATAAAAAGGACACCCGGTAACTAATGCTACATCAGAATGTCCTATGTAAAGATATTCCTACTTTTTGCTAGTACAGAAAACTCCATAATTCAAATCATTAGTGTAATACAATTTGCTCTTGGGGTGACCTGGTGGTTTAGGGGTAAGGTGTCAGACTTCTATGCTGGCGGCCGGGGTTCAATCCTCGGTCCCGGCAAAGATTTATCTGATTGCCAAACCCTTCCCTCACCTCTGACAAGACATCTTGTGAATGTGAGGAATGCCAGGCCGCCACCGTGGTTCGGATTCCACGTTAAACTGTAGGTCCTTCATTTCATCTCACAATCACCCTACCATTACACATTAGCGTAAGTGCGTATAACCCAAACGGGTAGTAAGACGCGGTGCTAACAATAATAATAATAATAATTTGCTCTTTTTTTTAGCACCGCATCTTACTACATATTCAGGTTTTATTTACATATAATACTATCTTCGATATTGAGTCAGGTATGAAAAAGGCTTAATTTATAAAAAAGTGTATTTGCATTTTAGTGTAGGGGGAGTGGAAAACCATTTAGGAAAACCACCTTAAGTACACCATATTTGGATTCGAACCCCGATATCCCTGGCTAGTAGGAATCCACTCTATTTCAAAAGTGACACCTTAGACCATTCGACCACCAAAGTGGGTTTCATCTCATTAAAAACATCGTAGATTGTGTGAACGTATCGTATACCACGGCGAGAAATGTGACACAACTCAATTAAATATTTGCAATTTTGAGTTAAGACCACAGCGATATAAAATCAAGTTGCTCTCAACCTACAGGAAACAGGACACATCTTTTATTGCCAACCTCACTGACATAATATCGATATGACTTTTGTTTTGTCCCTCGAGCTAACTTTTCACTCATTGCACCATGAACCATGTCACTTAAGATTTGAAACAGTGAAACCTATGTCCGTTAGAGCAGTAAAATGACACCTTTCAACTTTTGACGGTTTTAATGAAAAAAGTCAAGTGCGTGATTGAGGCGAAACAACTTAGCTGACGTTGAGGTGCGATATCTTGAAACACGATATTATATCTATACTTCTAAACTAATATTATAAAGAGAAAAGATTTGATTTTATGTTTTTTGTTTGTAATGGATAAACTCAAAAACTACGGGCCGATTTTAAAAATTCTTTCACCAATATAAAGCTACATTATCAGCGAGTAACATAGGCTATATTTTATTTTGAAAATTTAATTTATTCCTCATAAAAATGTCGATAGTATATTATATAGTCGTTGGAAAAAAAAAGTTGTTGAAGGGAAAGTGGGGTTTGTGAAGGGAACGAGGGGGGCAGTAGGGGTGAGGAAAGAGGAATGAGATGAAAATAGGAGGGAGGATAAAAAGAGGGAGGGGGCTATACAGTGATGGCAGGACTGTATTTAAAAAAAAACTAAGTAAAAAAATGTTTTGTTTTTATATTGACATGATGGATGATTTGAAGCTTTGTTTTACAGATTCTTTACAATATTTTTTTACGGGGAAGGTGGCTAGTAACATATAGAAAAAGTGATGTTTGAAAAGAGTGTGCAATAGAGTTATATTTTAGTTAAAATATGACAAATATTTTGACGTACACCCCATTTACAAACAAAAAAGGGCAAGAATAGAGGATTTTATCTCCTTTGTTAAAGTTTATTTCCGAATTAATAGATATACTTTTGATTATATTTTATGCGCAATTACTCCCGCGTTGTAGAAACAGTTTACCAATTGTTTGTAATCCTGGGTATTAATTTGACACTATAAATAAATTAAAATATTAATTTTACTATTTCCACGTTTAGCACATATTTTTTATAAGCTATTTTATCATAGAAGTAGCGCCGTGGTATGCATCTAGGAAATGCATCCGGCTGGGATTTGAACTCTGATCACTCCCGTTAATGATAATATAATGCAACGTGAATATCATAACGGGATATACAGGATGTCTCAAAAGCTACTGTGCATTAAAGTACCCCGTACCTCTGTGCAGTTCTTCCTATTTAAGAGATGTTGGAAATGTTCCCCACGGGCCTCAAGACATGTCTGGACACGGCTTTTCATATTATATCATATCATATCATATTATATCATATCATATGAAAAGCCGTGTCTGACATGTCTTCGGGCCGTGGGAACATTTCCAACATCAAATAAGAACTGCATCAAAGTACGGGTACTTTATTGCACATTAACTTTTGGGACATCCTGTATATTTTATTTTAGCACCGCGTCTTACTACCAGTTAGAGTTATACGCTTATTTACTAATTCCGCTAATGGTTTTAAGGATTAGGAAGGTTATATTTATAGGAAGTTTACCGGCATTTGCATAGAGGGAGAATGGAAAGCCATTTTATAAAACCTACTCTCAGTACACCTGACCGAGATTCGAACCTCAATCTCTCCGTCATCGGCAGTCTACTCTACTGTGAGAGTAGCGCGTTAGACCACGTGGCCACCGAAGCGTTTCTTATAATATTGTTTTACAAATTAATTGAGTGTTTATTTAAAAAAAAGTTTTTAGCATGAATTCAATTTTGTCTTGGAGCTTAAATAACCACTGACCTATTTATTACAAGAATCACACCAGTGATGAAACGGTTTAATGCGTCAGTCTTGAAATAAAACATATTAGATGGCCGGTCATTACTCGAATCTCAGTGAGGTACGATGGGCGAAGGGAGGGCTTTAACAAGTGATTTACCACGGTGGTTTTACCATTCACCTTTCACGTAGTTGCGGGTCCACTTTTTCTAAACACATAGTGGCTACAGACAGGGAAAACCAGGAACATCTGTAAAAGTCAGGGAAAACAGAGAAATGTCAGGAAAAATAATCAAATAATAATATAAGGAAAAGTCAGGGAATTTAAATACCTGACTAATTCAGCATCCAAACACTTATACAAACAAAAGAGAGAGATTTGGTTTCTCGATACACTACTAACAAAATAGATAATGCAGTCATTATATCAGGGGTGTCAAACTCGTTTGACCACAAAGGTCATATAAAACATTGAAAATAATGAGCCCACATTTCATAAAGTTTAATATTGTCACCATCTTAAATAGATAAATCTCAATTTTAAAATCCTTACTATAACAAAAATAAAATAAAATTACATAAAATTCTTAGCTTTATAATTTTTTTTTTTTTGCCAAAAATTTGTAACTTTATATTTGCATCAAGTGCGTGAGTGAAGTCACGTTGAAAATAGATGAAAATGAGTATTGGTAAATGTGATCGTTCGGGTTTTGTTCCTTTTCATGATCGAACACATATTTGGTGTGCAGATTTTAACCATTTTTGGGAATCTATCCCTGGTGAGTAATAGGTAAAATTTGTTACACCAACATCATCAAATAATGACCAATTTCCAAATTTTATAATCTCAAATGTTGTATTCCTACAAAGTTTATAACAAGATGAATTGGGCCACATAGTATTTTGGTTCATCAAATGGTCCGTGGAGAATAATTATTCGGGCCGCAAGATTCACATTGTAGGTGACATGGTAGTCTAGGGGTAAAGTGTCAGACTTCTGTGCTGGGGCGCCGGGGTTCAATCCTCGGTCCCGGCACAGATTTATCTGATTTCCAAACCCTTCCTTCACCTCTGACAAGACATCTTATGAATGTGGGGAATGCCAGGCCGCCACCGTGGTTCGGATTCCACTGTAGGTCCTCCATTTCATCTCACAATTACCCTACCATTACACATTAGCGTAAGTGCGTATAACCCAAACGGGTAGTAAGACGCGGTGCTAATAATAATAATAATAATAATAATAATAGTAATAATAATAATAATAATAATAATAATAATAATAATTTCACATTCCTGCTTTGGATGCTTGTACAATGTTGGTTTTATAACACATTTACACAGTAACACAATTGATACCTAAAACATTGTAATCTGGAAAAACTGTAAAAATCAGAGAATTTTATATATACATTTTTTAGCCAGCCTAAAACATCTTTACTCATCTCCATCCCTTAGATTAATCTGTTAGACATTATTAAAACCATTAAGCAATAAAATAACTTAACACAATACAGAAAATGTTAAATTACTTGCATCATATTTATATTGGCACATAGCATACAATGTAAATAAATATAACCAGGCCCTTATTTTTTAAAAGGTGCACACATATAAAAATCTAAATTACCAACAGATGAGTCAAGCGTTAAAAATATTGTATAGATTTGATGCATTTACGTCATAAGGCTTAGATAATTATTTATTTTTAATTCCCGTAATGAGCGTCTATTTCGTGTTTTATTAATTATTATTATTATTATATTATTATTATTAGCACCGCGTCTTACTACCCGTTCGGGTTATACGCACTTAGGCTAATGTGTAATGGTAGGGTGATTGTGAGATGAAATGAAGGACCTACAGTTTAACGTGGAATCCGAACCACGGTGGCGGCCTGGCATTCCACACATTCACAAGATGTTATTAATTATTATTATTATTAGCACCACGTCTTACTACCCGTTCGGGTTATACGCACTTACGCTAATGTGTAATGTTAGGGTGATTGTGAGATGAAATGAAGGACCTACAGTTTGACGTGGAATCCGAACCACGGTGGTGGCCTGGCATTCCACACATTCACAAGATGTTATTAATTATTATTATTATTAGCACCACGTCTTACTACCCGTTCGGGTTATACGCACTTAGGCTAATGTGTAATGGTAGGGTGATTGTGAGATGAAATGAAGGACCTACAGTTTACGCGGAATCCGAACCACGGTGGAGGCCTGGCATTCCCACATTCACAAGGTATTTTATTAATAAACTCTTGAATATTCATAACGTTATCAAACGACCCAAAGTGACTAAATCAAACCTTTTTAATCGCTATAAATGATCATCTCAAGTAATACGGTCAGTATCGGCGCAAATAGTGCGTCTACTTAATTGCACACATTGCGGTCCCAGTCCAGGGCTGCTTGCTATAACTTGAAAATAAAACATTTTTAAGATTACTTGTAATGCATAGGTTTAAGACTGCGAAAGTTAAAAATCTCAGTGGTATATCTTAAAATGTTGCCGTGGTAAGCAGAGTTTGTTGAAAACTATACCCGTGATATGTTCCCCCCCTCACTTGATCACCGTTTGATCAATCTTGTCTGTTCTACATATGTTCTATGATAATGTATAGGTCCCCTAAAATTATATTTACAACTGTAAAGTGGGACAACTCCAATATTCGTACAACTAGTGGCTGACTTTTTATATGTATACAAGTTGTAGAGATAGTTTTCGGAAATCCTACATTTTCGTTGATACCTGGTCAATGAGAGTTCTACTGAGAGATGAAAACACTACACACGTTCAGTTTAAACAAACTTTTGAGTTCAATAGTGCATCAACTCAAAACTATGCTTTCTAGTTTTGATACGCGCAAATACCAATTAGAGAGTTTGCGCTGTGTCATGTTACCAGATGGGAAGTAATATTCACTGAAACTCTACTCTTGGATATATATTTTATCATCGCATCTTACTAACCTTTAGGCTGTACACATATGAACTTATTACTCTAATATGCTAGGAATTAGGAAGGTTGAGCTTTAGAGGAAGTATACCTATATTTCCATGGAAGGAGAGTGAAAAACCATCTAGAAAAAAAAATAACCTCACTTCACCCAACCGGAATCAAACCCCGATCTCCTTGTTTTCGCCAATTCAGTCTATTGCAAGAGTGAAACCTTATACTATGCGGCCACCGGAGCGGGTCTTTTGGATAGTGATGGTGGAAGAGTATGCTCATGAAAAACATTTTTGCTGATGCTAATTAATGATCAATAATTAGGATTCTGGATTTGTCGAATTATGATAAACGCGGGTATAAGAAGTTCAATTAAATATGATTGATGAACGGATATTAATTCCTTCTTTCGTCTCACGATTTGACCCACACTTCCAGAGAGTAAACTACTCTTGACAGTAAACATATTCTACCCTCCCTCCCACCCTCTAGAACTTACCACTTTTCTTCCTATTGGGGTTATGTAGAAAATAGTATTTAGTTCAAAAGAACAAACATTTGCCTGATGGTAGAAAAGTTTTTTTTTTTTTTTAAATGCTCCTCAGTACCCTTGGCCAGGATTTAAACCCTGACTTCCCTGCTACCAACGAACTAGACAAGATGAATTATATCTTTTTCTGCGTGCTCATTGGTGAGGATGGCTGGTAAATTAATATAAATATATAATTGAACTTAAATCATTCATAGTAAATTTTAAATTAATTACTCAGGATGCTCTTACTTAACTACTTACTTACCCTATGGCATTAGAAACTCGAAATTTCATTGCCGCACTTCATATGTACGCCAACCTACTATATATTGAGCTAGTTCTATCCAGTTCATCTCATTACACCTTATATCTTTCCCATACTTTTTTAGAAAAAATATATTTGTTTTTATCATTCAATTTTGAGCACTACTAATTTAATTGAGTGCATTTAGCTATATCTATCTAAAGGCTTTAACTTGGGTAGATATGGTTATTTTTTGTTTTTTATGAATGTACATTATCTTAGAAAGAAAATGTGTTTGTTTTAAGAGAAACCTCTAAAAAAATAGTCACCCAGTTTTGAGCTGGTTGCTATTTTTAGATTCATCGTAATATTTTATGCATTCTATTACGCCATTGTCCACTTAAAGAACATTCACCACCCGAGTTTATTTGGATGACAACTCAAAAAGTTACTAGAAATAGTATCTGATGTATCCCTACGCCAACAGCTGAAATCTGTCACTTTAGTTAATTGTAATTAAAACATAATATGGTATTGTACTAATGTAATAGTTGACCACAGTAATTTAGGCCGATATTATTAATATTTACTTAAGTTCAGGCACAAAGATTATTTATTATTTTATTCCACTTAAAAATAATATTCACAGCACTTTTACAAAGGGTCTAACGAATGTATTTTCAAAATGGTGACTGACGAATTTAAACCATGTGATTGGTCTTGACACCAACAGGTTATTTACAATAGTGCACCCAAGCAGGGTATAAAGATATTTTATTCAATTAAATATTTCTAAATACAATAAAATGATCATAAAATGTATTATATATATTTTTTCAAGTAAATACGATGCGTATATTAAAAGGGATTAATGTGTGCACTATATTACACATAATATATAACATTCCCCTGCGTATAACCCGAACGGGTAGTAAGACTTGGTGCTAATAATAATATAACATTCCTAAACGAAAAGTAAATACTTCTAATTTTGTTTAAAAATTGTTTTGTATTGGATAAAAGGAATTATTAAAAGTAATGAAATAGTGTGGGGAAAACTTAAGTTTACGTTATTATAAATGTAAAATTTAACATGTATTTAAAAAACTTGTAATTTGTAACTAAACAGTGATCGTTTATAAGTGTTGGCAACCCAAAACTTAAACATATGTTTTTTAAACTGCCATTCAGGTAAAAGGCTATGGTGAACAGACTTTGGAAACAATTTCTGTTACAAAAACTGTTGTTAGTTGAGCTTCGAGACTTTTTAAGAAACAACACTAATTCCTAAAAGGCCCTCCATGGACAGTTTTTGACAGTCAATTATAAAATATGTTTAAAAATAACAATGATCTCAAAAATACAAAACCACCATTTTTGCATTAATTATAGCTTAAAAGTAGTAGAATTGGCTACTCTATAGATTAAAATAAGTCCGTTGTTGATTTTTTAATTAATTCACAGTCAAATGATATTTTTGTGAGTATAAAACTAACTAAATTAGAAAAATAATCCTATCGGTGAGTAAAGTTTATCTATAATAACATTTGGGTATTTATATCTGTGGATTTTTTTTCCACGTGTGAAATTTCACACACATACGAGTACTTTCAATTTGGTTCGAGGAAAACAATATATTGATGTTTAATAGATTGGAAGTAATTTTCTGCCTCTTTGGCTCTTTCTTGTATTTTGATGTGAAATGTTTTTGGTGGGTGATTCTGGGTGCAGTTTGTTTCAAAAGTTATTTCAATTCGCTTTACCACACAGTCATAACGAACGATTGCTTGCACATGCCAAACGATAACAATTTGATATAATATGGCTTAACTTCTTAAACTAAGGTTGAATTTTTACATACATTTAGTATAGTTTGAATATTTTTTTTTTAGCCTTTATTATTCGTCATTTATTGTAATATGTTCCCGGTCAAACTTGAGTAGGTGATATTTGCCGCCCATATGGAAGTCTTGATAGTATTTACATTATTCCCAAACAACATACATATTTAATTGATTAGTAATATTCAGCTTGTAACCTGAATTTTACAGTGATATTTATATCAGCACACGAATAGTGCAAGCAATTCCTTTCTACAGGTGATTATTGATAACAGCTTTTACTTACAAGGCCGTGTTTAGGTTCAGTGCTAAGTTGTATATATTCAATTATACAAATAGCATACAATCGTTAGCTAGAAAGATTAAATGTAGCAGCTGACAGTACCAATTCTTCAGATTTAATCACGATTTGTTTCAGGAGCTGCCTTAATAATCGTCTCGGTAATGAATTATCTCTCTTTCAGAGTATTAGGATTACTCAGAAGAGAACTTAAGGTGCGGCAGAAGGGAGTGCAAGTATTTTTCAGTTTTTATAGAATATAAATTTTTGGGCAAAAATTAATCAAATATCCCTCCAGTAGCAACATAGAGTTTAGTTTTCTGCACATGCTAATATCAACAGATCTTGAATATCTGTCAAGGATGTCCTGAAATGTTGTCAAAACTTTTTCTCTTTATTTAAAATGTTTTGACAACTTTCCAGGACATTATTGACAGATATTCAAGATCTGTTATTATCAGAATGTGCAGAAAACTAAACTCTATGTTGCTACTGGAGAAATACTTGATTTATTTTGGTCAAAAAATTGTAATGCTATAAAAAACTGTAAAATTACTTGTGCGCCCTTCTGCCGCACCTTAACTGACGTCGTTAAGACCACTTGCTTCGGATGAAACGACGTGTTGTTTCAGAAACTTCTGGAATAATAAATCTTAATGATGAGTTTTTTTTACTTTTCATCTTTCATTGTACCTGTGATTGCCCAGTAGATAACTCAGAGAAATCGTCTGTACAAATTATTTCTGGTGAAACCACGCGTTGTTTCAGAAACTTCTGGAAGAATCATCTGTGCTTATGAGTTGTTTCACCTTCCATCGTGCTTAAAAGACGAGATGATCCAGTTGTAGCCGACAAGACCAGTAGATCATTTTGCACCTTGTTGTTGGTATGATCACGCGTTGTTTGTGTGCTGTTCCAGGAGTTGCTGGAAGGGTTGAGTCAAGCTACGCCCACCTTGGACGAACACTCCATGTTCAGTAGCTCCGGGTCCCTCTCCCCTGCCACCTCCGACCTAGAACACGACCATCGGGAAGGAGATGTGGTAAGCAACATACTCTTTACATGGCATGATGTAATACCGCTTTGTAGTAGAGTTTAATATAATAAACCTTTCGCCGTAGATACAAAGTTGGTTTTACTAACTTCTGACTTGTTAGTAGTTTAACATTTTAAATGCAAGTAATAATAAATTAAATAAAGGGTCTAAAGTTCGGTGTAAAAGGACGTGAGTTAAGGTCTGTATTTTTTACTGTGTTTATAGTAAATATTGGCTATTTTTAGCAAAAATAAATGAAATATTGCCTTAATAGATACATTTAGTGTAATTTTATACACATAGTAAACACAAAAGTGGTTTTATATTTTTGTCGTGAGAATAATATTATCTGAACATAACTTTTTATATTAAGAGAAAAGGTCATTTTAAAATGCCATCTTGACCATAACATATATTCAAGAACTGTTGAGTACTAAATAATTTCAGGGGGGGGGGGGGGGGGAGGAGTCATATCCCTCAATTTCGAAAGGCTAGAAAAAATTTTTCTAAATGATAAACAGTTCTAAAAGCTATCTGAATTGTTTTTATGGCAACTTAGCCCCTCTAACTGCGAAGGCTAGGAAAAATTCTTAATATTAAACACCTTTAGAAGCTATCTGAAGGTTTTTTTTATGTCGACACTAGATAGCTGTTGCCCGCGGCTTTGCTCGCGTGGAAGTTGATTATATACAAATACGAAAATATACATATGTATTTACAGATTAATTAAAATATTACGTTACGTTGATGACCATAACTTGACCTCAGATCAAAAAATAATGCAAGTCCGATACAAACTTTCACCCCCTTTTTCATCCCTTATTAAATAAAATTTCCAAAATTCCTGAAACATGTATTTATTTGTTTTATGTCAATAACCGAAATACAAAATTTTGTTTATGTAACTTTCAAACTGACGGACTTTCATACATATTATCATACATATTATCATCCCCTATTTTGACCCCTTTGGGGTGGAATTTTCTAAAATCCTGTTGGGTGCCTACATAACAAAATGAATATACAGTCCGAATTTCATGCTTGTAGCCTTGATAGTTTGCGCTCGGCGATGATGAATCAGTCAGTCAGTCAGATCAGTCAGGATATGTTATTTTATATATGTCGACATAATATCATAACTGCCGAAGGCTGGAAAAAATTCTAATTACTTAACACCTCTAGAAGCTCTCTGAAGTGCTTTTTATGGCTACACAGTTCCCTAATTTGTACTTGTATCTTAATTTTGATATTGTTTGTATCATAAATAAAGCCATATATATTTTGTTCATAAAATATAGGGGGAGGAGGGGTTGAACCCCCAAAATCGACCCCGTGCTACGACCTTGTAAATGCATCTGCTGAAACAATACATATTTATTTTGGCAAAATAGGTTTTAGTTATAAAAACTGCAAAAACATTTACCCCAATATAAAAAGAATGATTAAATTTGTTCTTTAATAAACTTGATAAAATTGTAAAGCATTATTCACATATAGAAGTAATAATAATTCTACCACACAATTACAAACACTTAAATACGCCTATTTTCAATGCCACCTGGAACCTTCTTCAGAAAGCAGGACAGCTGACCAATAAGTTGGTTGCAGCAAAATTTGTGTTGTCTCGGATTGGCTAGAGGAAGTATCCATGGGGCATTGAAATATTTAAGCGTTGGTGAGTGTTTAAATGTATTTTTACATTCATTTGTTCATTATTTTATATAATTCTATTATGCATACAGACAAGTATAACTCACAAATCAACATTGCGAAAACAATGCACAAACGTTTATTTAGCTGCAATTACTGTTACATTATATAGTTTTTTTGATGATATTATAATTAGTAAAGAAGCCGCCTTACATTTTCTTTTAAATAGTTCACAGTTTCTAAATTTGAAAGATGAAGATCAAACCGTTTATGCTCTAGAATTCGATAAAGAAAGATACAGGAACACAATTACTATATAAACAATTATATTAACTTTTTAATAATTTTATATCTGCAGTATTTAATTTATCCAGGCTCTCATAGTTAAATCAAGTTAAATTTTCATACACTGATAACATAATACATTTGTTAAACATGATTTGGACACGGTCATTTATCAAATAGATAAGAATTCAAGCGCTCAACACTCGTGTCCAAATCAAGTTTATATATATATATATTATATTTATTATCATAGCGATTAATTAATATATATAAATATGATATATAAATGTGATCCAAAATACTATCATCAATCAAATGTCATAGCGTATCTGTCCAATATTTGTGTAAGGTACGCAAACCGTAGTCCGTACCAAATATCATATATAAATCAAATTTACTTTATTTAAAATAATGGACAGTAAAAAGTTTTCACCTTAGAACAACTCTTAATAAGTTTGATTTAATGTAACTCATGATTGGCTAGTAGGATATGGATTTATAAAATAGTCCCGCCACTCCATCTTTACTTTATTATAACCCGCCTCGGTGGCGTAGTTGGATAACGCGCTTGTCGTGTTGAGCTCTACTGCTGAGGACGGGCGATCGAGGTTCGAATCTCGGTTGGGTGAACTGGGAGTGGTTTTTCCTAAATGGTTTTCCACTCTCGCTCCACGCAAATGCGGGTTCACTTCCTCTAATTCAACCTTCCCAATTACTAATCCATTAGCGTAATTAGTACTTAAAGCGTATAACCCGAACGGTTAGTAAGACGTGGTGCTAAATATTATTATTATACTGTATTATATATATATATATTATGTATAATATATATATAATGATATATTATATATAATATATAATATATTTATATATATGTATATATTAATATACATTTTAACCCTCTGACCTAATCATATTTATACAGGCCTATCATTATATTATATATTTAATTTAAATTCCACCTTCTCCACTGGAGTAGCCAAATGTAGATATCCCGAACTAGTAGTAACAAGCGGTGCTACAAAAAGTAACAATGGGTAGTAGTTTATAAAAGTAATACATTTACAGATGTATAAGATAATGCCGATTTGTTGTTCAACCCAACCCTTTAAAAGAGCTCTTGAATTTGAGGACAAATAAACAAGTTTTTGCCTGCGACCTAGTTTCATCAGTGGTAAACGTACGTTTGTTAAGTTTCCAAAACCCCCCCTCCCCCTTAACCATTAATTCTCCCTCGTCCGTAACCATATTTTGTTTTGTGTGGAGAGATATGTTATCAGTAAAAGTTTGTAGGTTGCCAACTTAATAGCTTTTTAGCGGACTATTTTGTATCTCCTGGCACGTTGACAACTTTCAGTTTAAAGTTGTCAAATTTAATGTTTGGCTGTGGATTTGTTAACACAACACCTCAACCCCCCCCCCCCTCCTCCCTCTCCCCGGACTCCCATACAAGTGGGATATAATTCAAATGTTAATACACGAAGATAAACCTGCCAAGTATGCATACATTAGTAAGTGGCCGAGTGATCTAAGGCATCTCGTGTTAGACTGGCCTACTAATAACGTTGAGACCGGGGTTCGAATTTAGCTCTAGCCTACTGAGGGTGTTTTTCCCTAAATTGTTTCCTCCTCTTCTTCCCCTCAAATTCATAAAGATTACCTCTAATTTCTTCCTTCCTCATATGCTTATAATCTTGACAGGTTGTAAGACTCAGTAGGGGAAAAAAAGGATGCATACAAACATATTTCTTATTCATACGCAGTATAAAGAATATTGTATGATCCTAAACAAATTTTTAATGTACTTTTGAGTCCGAAAAGGGGGGTTTAGGCATGCAGTCATCTTCCACTCACTTTCTCTCTTCCATATACATAACATGCATATACATATACATACACATACACATACACACACTTATACTAAAACCTACATGTATTGATAAACTGTACAGAGTTAAAAAATATTTCCCATTTGATTTCGCATAATAAATTAAATGCAGATGTATTTGATATTTAATCAAATTTAAACCATTTTCTTCCTTTCAAATTTAAAAGTTTATTTCACATGATTGGAAAAAAAAGAAGGCAGAATATCAATTAAAGTCAAGTAAAATCACTACATTTTTTGTATTTAGTTTGTTGGTGCTGTAAAATAAAAACTACCTATGTTTTAAAATTTAAAAAAATTCTTAGTATCAGGTATCTCATTTAATATATGTTACACATTTTCTAAATAAGCACCATTTTTGTTGTAAGCGTCAATTTTTTTTGTCTAAAAACAATATTGTTAATATTTGATACAAAATTTTGCATCATTTGCCTAACATAGCTACTACAAAAATTTCCGTGCTAAAATAAGTACAAAAAAAAGACTCGTTTATGAATAGTGTAAAAGACTGAAAATGTAAAACCACTTAATGTTAATATTAAAAATAAATTTTAGCAATATGGTAAAAACTAATAAAAACGGAAAATACCAAAACTTCCTTCTTATATTAACGTGCTAAGTCATGTGATTTGTGGCTCTCACTTTTGATGGATACTATTAACATCTATTAAATAATAACATGGTAAAACTTTGATTTCGACAGTAATAAAAGTAATTACCGTATTTTCTACCAAGCGTATATTCGTATCGCTTGAAATAAACTTATATACTCAATATACACATATCTTACATGTAATTTTTTTTTTCATGCCAAGCCGTATGTATGTTACGCAGCTGCCACTTTTGACAGATCCTCACCAAATTGACAGCTAGATTAAAAATAATTCAAATGAAAAAAATTCAAATTCATTCACGTTGGTTCTGATCGATAGTCAACATTACTGGTTTGAATGTTTTACTTGTCATATTTACACAAAATATTAGTTTCGTTAAGGTTCACTTTTGGGAACTAGTACCATGCTCTTCCTTGCTGATTGCTATTATTAGTAATTGAATCTAAAATAAACATTAATGAGTATGTACTTTTATTCTAGGCAAAATTGTATGTGTTTTAAAAAAATAATGAATGATCACATTGTTTTAGTGATTGATTCTAGTAATTTTATGTGTTTTTTTAAAAAAATATAATAATCTAATTACGATTTACTAAACACGACAACCATAGCAACAACACACAACGCTTTTGTATGATATCAGGACTTATAACACAATGAATAGTTAGGATACTACTACCTTAATTAGTGTTTTAGTTATGTCTTTTAGCTAGAGGCAATTGTATATATAATATACCAAGTTGTTTTGAATAGTCAGCTCTGTTAGCACTAGAAACTATGACGCACGCAAAGTTGACTGCCGATCAGCAGCTGAAAAAGAATAGTCAAGTAGTTCATTCCATTCGAATACAAAATACAAACTGTTATTTGTGACTATCAAATTAAAACTATCGAATTATCATTTGACAGTTTGGAAACAATAGTTGAAATAATTTTCTAGTGACGCGCCTTGGTGGCGTAGTTAGCTAACGTGCTAGTTTCATGTTGGGCTAGACTGCCGAGGACGGGATCAAGGTTTCTAATCTTGTCCGGGTGGACTGAGGGTGGTTTTTTCTAAATCTTTCCCCCCTCTCTCTCCACGCAAATGTGGGCTCGTTACCTCTATATTCAACCTTAATAATTCCTTACCCATTAGCGTAATTAGTACTTAAGTTAAGCGTATAACCCGAAAGGGTATTAAGACGTGGTGCTAAGTTTTATAATTTGATAGTGCCTGTCACTAGTAGGAAGTCCATTCTGGAAGATCTTTTATCTTACCAAAATAATATTAAGTTACTTAGTAGCATTCTTATACGAAATAATAGCTTAAAAATACGGGCTTCCTACCAAAATCATGGTAACTTTTTTTTTATAAATGTTGGCTGCTCTATTTTTTTTTATACAGGCCTACTCTAAAAATGTCTTCTAAAAGTGACTCAGCTGTTATTTCAATTTTCATGACGATGCTTGAAGTTAAACAGTTGGACCATAAAGAAAGGAGTTACTATCCCTAATATATAATTACATGAAATCCAAGCCAAACTCTCGGTAAATTTCCTGGAACAGGTTGAAACCATTCCGTTTCTAGTTTTATTGGTCCTTAGAATCCACTTTCAAAGAACGGGTTATAAATCTAGTGCGGGCAGTCATGTTCTTTTTTTTTTAAATTACACGTGTGTTACTACTTCCCGTAAATTGGGTTTATGCAGCTGTTTGCGTCACGTCACCTCTTCGAAACGAAGGCGCGTAATAATCTGCGCTTGCATTGCCAACTAGCTATAGTAGTATTATCATAAAAATAACCTTTTAGAACATAACTTTATTTGCTTCCAACATTGATAAGATATATACTATTATTAGTGATATTTATATGTATTGATACTACTATCAAAAGTGGCAGTTGAACATGGCCCAAATAAATCAAATTGTTTGACTAACTTTTGTAGTCGACCAATAGCATATCGAGTTTATAAATAGCGCTTAAGATATATATTGATATATTGATTTCTGAAACCTTTGCATAACATATCTTCCAACCCACCGAGATTCAAACCATAGTCCCTCGAAAAGAAGCACGGTTCCAAAAACTCTTGCCATGCCTAAAATATCAACTACTATGCCTATGGCATCATATGATTTAGTTACATAGTGAATATTATATTGATACTTTTAGAATACGGTATAGAAAAATACATTTGTAAATCGTATAACTATATGAAAATAGATCAATTATCTTTTAAAACTGTCAAATAAGTGTCAATAAAGGATAGGCTTACTTTAGTTATAAAATGGCGAAATCACAAAGCGATTAAACGTGTTTATTGGATTGAAATATAAATGTATCATATGTGACTAAGATTTTTTTTAATCTATATTTGTGTTACTCTTTTTTCCCCATTATGTTATCTTAAAGCGTATAGTTTTATGTTCATTTCAAAGCATGTAGGCCTATATTTATAGTGAGTCTACAAATGAAGTAAGGTCCTGATGTGTTTCATACATCAGGAGCAGCGCACGCAGTAAGTTCCGTCGGTTGATTAGTACCGCCCGTCCACACTATCTGAGAGAAAGCGCGTGTAATAGAGACATTCTGAAAGTGCAATGGCTTCCCGTTACTTTCCACATTTAATTCGTATGATTTAAGTGAAAGAGTTTTAAAAGGTTTCTGAAAAGGCTTTTGAGGAGTCGTTTACATGTCATAATCGTCAATGGACCTACACCTTCACTTCACCTCCGAAGGAAGTTGCGCTACGGATTTTCATTTCATCAAACCGTGAACTAACACAAATTAATTGTTCAGCGGTGTTTCCTCCTTCCGCCTCAACACTCTCCCTTTCAACTCACCATCTCCTCTCTCCACCCACGCCCCTAACTTCTACGGTGCCAGAAGTCGGTGTCTACAGGGGTGTTGAATGCCGCGGACTTATAGCTCCCGTTTGACTAATTCCGCTATAAATAGTACTCAGGGATGGTCTGGTTGGGTTGGTTTTTGTGGGGTAGGGGTTTAAAACCTGAGGGGGCCTGGGTCTCGTACGGGCATGCGGTGATCTGTTTTAGAGTGCATGTGCTAGATCATGGGCGCCTGTACAAGTACGCACTAGTAGTGGAGAGCTTACTTCTCCACGCGCAGTGGGTGCATCTCACACTCTCTCCCTTACCCAAGGGAAAGCGGGAAGACCGCGAGGTTGGGCTAGTGAGCAGGACGAAGTTCCGGTTACCACCCGTGTCACCGGTGCCGGTCCAACCAGTGAGTGACTGGTAGGGTAGGAAGAGTTAACTCTCGCCTCTCTGGGTATCAGACCTGATCCCAATCACTCGTACTCTCGTGGGAGGGCGGTGAGGTCGTATCTTGGGTAATCACCGAGAAACTGCCCCGGGACTTGTTCCAACTGTCGCGGCACCATCACGCACGAACAACAAAAAGCTAGAAGTGCTACGGTACTCACATTTGTGTCTTCGATACACAACAATGCGCAAAATCGTGGAACATAATTCACGCGGTCCCTTGCTTTCGCAGAAGATACAAAGTGATTTAAGTTATTGTGAACAAACAATAATTTTTAAATATAAGGGATTGCATTTAATTAAAGAAGCGCAAGTTTTCCACCCATGGTCTAAACAAAACTTATTTGACGTAGAAGCTCAACTTTAAAAAAAATCATTACTATGCTTTCACGATTGCTTAATTATGTTTTGTGTAACTCAACAGCTTGTAAAAAAAACCGCATAGAATAGTAAACTAATTATACTGATGTTAACTCAATTTGAAAAATAGAATTGTACTATATAAACATTTTTGACGTAAAGTGTATATGTAAATTACATCTTAGTAATTCAATGCAGATGTTTTTTGCAAGGAGAGTGCCTCATAAATCATGCACAGAAGACGTTGAAATAAACGAATATCTCATTCTACATTGTTTGTCTTTTTTTGGGGGGAACGAGTTAATTTATTTTTATGGCGCACAAAATATTTGTAAACAAATCATCTTTTGTATTCATTTGAGCCTTCTCTACTTTCACGACTTTATTTATATTCAGAAGTTTCCCGCATCGGTCTGGTTTCCTGGTGTCGGTGAGGTTCGAATACCATACTGGTTAACTGAGGGTACCTTTTCCTAAATGATTTTACAATATTTACTTCCACGTTAATTTAATAAATTCAACCTTCCTTATTCTTATATACAGGGTGTTTGAACCAAAAGTAATACAAAATCCCTATACACTTACATCCGGAAAACTATACTAATACAATTAAATTGTGTTCACAGTTTCGAGCGCATTTAAAAAAATATTTAATTACAGTATTTTCTTTAAATTATAACTTTATGATTATATACTATTTAAAAAAAATTATAGTTAACATCATTCCAAACAAATGCATACGTGATGTTATTTATTCTATAAAACCATTAATGGCAATAAATAATAAAAATTACTTGCTAGTGCTGCCCTGGTGGGGGTGGGCTGGACCACACCGGTATTCGAACCAACAACTTTTATAATGTGATTAAGGCATATCTAATTCATATCACGGAGACTATTATATTTTAGGCCCTTCTGAGATATCAACCAAAGCTTCTCAGAAGATTGTTATTCTTCGCCTGCTACACAATATCTAATGCCAGAAGCCTTGTCAGAATTATGTTAGGCGCCTAGAGCGACGTGCTTAGTTAAAATAAAAGGTTTATAGTCTACTTTCTGAACCGAATAATTGTGACACCGCCATTTTATAGCTCTGTGACACCACCGGCTTAAAATGCTAATTTAAATATAGCTAACTAAATCCGGCTCTAGCGTCTCTCCAAAGTGATTCTCCTGAGACTTTGCAACTGTGTCTGAGAGTCTGACGAACACAAAACCTCCCTTAATTTCCTACCGAATCGGTTATGTGAGAGTAATCATAACTTCCCCGCGCCTTGCTCAGCGAGCATTCCCTCCATTTTGGTTCAGAAGGCAAGTTGATTCAATTTTCCAGGGAAACTGACACGAAGCTTATTGCACCCGACGCTAGTAGAATGTCTTTTGTTTGAAACTGTGGTGTTCGTACAAGCAAAGGTGTTTCCACTTTCATTAACTTGACACTTTTGAGGGAGGAGAAAAAAAAAAGGAGGTTATCGGGTTATCCGTATATTTATTAACGCTAGTGGAGTTGCGTTGACGAAGGTAATAATTTAGGAATGAGATGTACCCGCATTTGTGTGAAAGGAGAGTGGGACACCATTTAGGAAAATTTATCTCAATGCACCAGAGCGGAATTCATACCCCGATGTCCCTGTCACTAGAAATCCGGTTTAGTTCGAAAGTAATGTCATGTGACCACCGATGTCCGTACTATGCACTCTAAAGATGGATTCATACTAAGGCCTTTCGCCCACAGAACTATTCAAGTAAGATTCAAAAGTGACGCGAATAAAACTTTAATTACCAACCAGAAGCTTGAGCATCATCGTTAATGTATACCCTGGTTTTGGTTGGAAGAACAGTAGAAAAACTTTAAACCTATTTATTTGTGGCCAACAGTGAAAACATGTCATCATATTATTTGTGTTATTTTATAGGTATTGACAATATCTATCAAAAGTGACAACTGCATATGACAAGACTTGATGTAGGGCTATATTAAAATGGTTTTATTAGCTTTAGTAACTGACTACTGTTCTTCCTAAGTAAATAATTATTGAATAGCGGTCTGCTCAAGGGGATACTGTTTGCTAACCGTTTTACGACGCGTCCATGATTATTCACTGGAGACTCAACGTGCTAGCTGCCAGGCTACTCCAGTTACAAACTCACTCATAAGCGAAAAATTATTGAACATCTAACTTACTATTCAAGGTTGATTTCTTTTGACATTCTGTACAACGCTTTAAATTGTATATCAGTTTGTTGCAGTCCCTTTGTAGTGACGAAAAGTCGATTATTATTATTATTATTATCTTTATTATTAACTTATTCTTTTACTACTCTCAAGTTATTTATCTATCACAGCATTAATAATTATGTCCTATTTTTGTAGTTAATCATCAGTATATATCATTATTTAGCTATTATTGTTTATTTTATTTTGTTATTATACGTTATTATGCTGTCCTGTTATAGGTCTCACGACTTTTAGCCAGCACTATAATAAATGAAAATGAAAATTAACTGGAATTAATAGTCTGCAATTTATATTCTTTTCATTGTTTGGATGAATTCAAAATCTTATTTGTTTACGTCTCTTATATCTGTAATAACAATAAAAAACCAAGTCCTCCCGGCACTCGAGTCACTAAACAATTTATTAATAAATATTAAATATTTTAGAAGACCGAAGAAGATGCTTGCAAGCTAAGATTGTATGAAACTGACTGAAATTCCGCCCTTTTTGCATAACACTGTGTGTGAAATATAATCAACAACCAGTTACTGATCCGTTAATGACTTCAATCACTAACCAGTCCGATCACAGTTGAGTATCTCCGTGGGAGAATGGTCCTATGAATGTGCACTGGCCATGTAGTGTTAGCATTCAGAACTGGCTAGCAGCACGTTCGACCCACAGGTCTGTGAGAGTGAATCAAACAACGTTCTTAAAAGGTAAATCACAATTATAGGAACGACCCTTTTCGAGATTATTTCTATCACGAAACAGCATAGGCATATTCCTATGAATGTGACCCCTAATTTAATGGACCGTTTCACCACTAGTGGTTCATTTTCAACAAAAGTTTGTCAGGAAAACTAGTTGCTTCTTATGATAACTTTTTAGTATATGGCGGAAATTGAATCCATGACTCTTAATTTAGTATACTAAACTCAAGTGTCAAACCAGATTCATTAGTTTAAATTTAGAACTAGATTCCTCAAAAACACATAATGTATACGATGATGTATCGTTTGAGATAAATAAATGAAATCGAATAAAAATGGCTCGGCGTTCTGCAAGAGCTTTATTCTTTTGTATACGAAGCTTATGATAAGATTTCCCAAACCACGAATCAGTCGTTCCGAAATGTCTTGTGAAAGTGGAGGTAGTGAATCTTCACTCCTAAAACAATGCTTAGTTATCTTCTTTCACACACATTTGTTTGGATAAAGCGTCTTGGAAATTTAAACTTTTTAACTGTTACACCTGTTGGTAGCTTTCGCCTACATTTTGTTGGAAACGATATTTAAAAATATCGAACAACTTCTTAAATAATGTGGGATTTCTAAACATCTGCGATGCGTCTGTTTCCTAACATACAGCCAGCCCTCTTTTAAGTTTCTTCCTTCATAATGCGCTGTTGTTGGATCCGGTAGATCGTGTTCCCAGGAATACTCGTGGGAAAGACGTCAGGACACACGGACATGCGAGAACTGGAAGAGTTCTCACGCGTGTGTGTGTGTGAGAGAGAGAGAGAGAGTGAAGGGAAGCAAATGAGGCACAACTCGCAGGAAGTGCACTGTTCGGTGAGAGATTGACGATGATATCCTCTCCCGGCTGTTCGGATGGTTTAACGTGGCCTCTTCAATCACTTCACGTCGTGTTTTGTAGAAAGGGCGTCTCGCCCACGTCCGAGGGTTTTTTTTATAGCACGCTCCAATGCCGGAAACAATAAGCCGTGAGATAAACCAAGAGAACAGAAGTAGGAGGGAAAATTTAGAATAAAAACCACTGAAATATGCGGAAGAGGAGGATAGAAAACCCATATGCGTGCGACAGAGAGAAAAAAAAAGCATCCTTTGTGCTACCATTTAATATTGAATTCCATTCAAGTCAGACATCAATTTTATCAATTAGATACCCTTCGTATTAAATAAACAAATAAACAACCAGAAACATGTTATCTATATGTTTCCTACTACAGTTCCGGGTTATACACATTTAATATCACTCTAATGGGTTAAAATAAACTTTTTAAATATTTCTTGTAAATCATTTAATTTTGTTTATCAATTTTAATGTTTCATACAAATCTTATATGGTTAATTTTTTGTTCTGCTTTTAATTATAATTCAAATGAATCCATTTTTTTAATCTTTATACATACAAATGATATAAACATATTTTGTATATATTTATATATATTATTAGTTCAGACATTATAAGTAAAATATGTTAAATTACTTCATTACATAAGTGCTTTCTTTTGTATTAATAATTTTAATAGCTAATGTAGAGCAATTAATTGCAATATGCAACTAAACAAAATGTTTAAGAAAAATACTAATGTAAATACAAACAAACAACAAAACTATAATTTATATTTGGATTTAAGATTTATTCTATTCTATAATAATTACTGTTTGGATTTGAATTAGATTGGTCGAGTAAGTAAGCAGAAAACAAATCAACACTACATTCAAAATATAATTTACAATGAATATAGTATTTATTCAAATTCAAATAAATAACCATTTTTCGTATGGATCAAGAAATAATCTTTGAAAATCTATTAATTTTATTAGTTTAAACAGGGAAAAAATATCCTTTATCCACCTTGAGAATATTAGGAACATAAATAGGTAACATTCTGGGTAAATTGTCATTTGGTTACTGAGCTTATCAAAAATATACAAAAAGAAAAAAAAAATCTCAAACTAATATTTTTGAGTAAGGGAACGATATTAATTTGATACACCTCCACGCAGATTTTAGTTTAGAAACACCTCCGTGTTCAACTCGCCCTGAATTAATTTGGACAGTTTTATCGTTAATGTCGCTATAGAAGATACGGTACAATAATTTCGTTTCGTTCAGCTTCAACGCTCTGCGAAACATTACGTCAATGGAGGAGGAAACCAAGAGAAAAAGATTGGGTGTGCTTTTTTTCACCTAGTCCGGATAAAATAAAACTTAAGAAATGGTGGAAAAGTGCCAGATGTAGGTTAAAGCAAGATCGCCCATTACAGTTGATCATGGTTCTGTCAATACAGTACAGTAGGTCATGGTTCACTCATTACAGTCGGTCTTCTCGTTTAATCATTACTATCGGTCATTATTTTATTTACTACTTATAATCGGTAATCGTTAATTCGTTGCATTAGGTCATCGTTCAGTCATCACAGTTGGTCACCATTCAATAATTACAGCTGGTCATCTTACAGTCACAGTTGGTCATCTCGCATTCTTTAAAGTTCTTCATTACATTCATCACATTTGGTCATCGTTCAGTCATTAAAGTTGGTCATTACAGCTGGCTATCGTACAGTCATCACATTTGGTCATCATTCAGTCATTACATCTGGTCACTGTACAGTCATCATCCAGTCATTACAGTTGGTCATTACAGCTGGACATCGGACAGTCATCACATTTGGTAATCGTTCATTCATTACAGTTGGTAATCGTTCATTCATCACAGTTGGTCATTGTTCATTCATTACAGTTGGTCATCGTTCATTCATCACAGTTGGTCATTGTTCATTCATTACAGTTGGTCATTACAGCTGGTCATCGTTCATTCATTACAGTTGGTCATCGTTCATTCATTAGAGTTGGTCATTACAGCTGGTCATCGGACAGTCATCACATTTGGTCATCGTTCATTCATTACAGTTGGTCAGTGTTCATTCATCACAGTTGGTCATCGTTCATTCATTAGAGTTGGTCATTACAGCTGGTCATCGGACAGTCATCACATTTGGTCATCGTTCATGCATCACAGTTGGTCATTGTTCATTCATTACAGTTGGTCATTACAGCTGGTCATCGTTCAGTCATCACAGTTGGTCATCGTTCATTCATTACAGTTGGTCATTGTACACTTTGTTAACTATGAATGGAAGTCAAGGTAAGACTGATAACACTAAAGGTAAATAGAGGTAGAAAGCTTACCTTGCATTATTCCTCAATGGTATAACTTATAATATAGGGCCATAGTGTACTTTGTCAAGGAGGGACTGCTACCGTTCTGAGTATATGGAATGTACATGAAGTGTGTGGCCTTATACCGAGAAGTGACATGCGGCCTTCAAATGCCAATAAGTTCCCTACCCCTGGCATTGGGGTTACTTTCCGCTGTAATCATCGTTCATGCCTCTGTATAACGGAATACTGATTCATGTGAATACAAATTTTATGGGCTGATTTAATAAATAACGCGTCTTGAGAGCACGTTTCCAATTCTACTCTAAATTGTAGATAAGCGTAATTTCAAGTGAGGCTTATAGTTTCATTCGTAATAACATTCACGGTTCGCTTGATACACTGTAGTAAAAAAAAATGTTTAAGAGTATTACTTGGGTGGCCGCTTGAAAAAAATGTCAAGTATAAAAAATAAAGCGTGGTAAAAATGTTAATCGCGAGTTATGCTAGCAGATTGTGGCGAAGATTGTAACGTCACTTCCCCTTCACTCTAATATGTAGAGGAGGTAACGATAACTATTACAAAGTAAATGTATAACAAAGTAGAGACTGGGAAATATTTCATAAGAGTAAGATAAATAAATAGGTAACAATAATATATTTATTATAAAAAAACATAAAAAGCTGATATAGGGTTACAATTGATTGAAGGACCTAAGAATAATAAACAGTAATACATGTCCGTTAAATTAGTTAGGGAAAACATGTAACTCTTATAAGTATAAAGGAAAACATTAAGTTTTAAACTGACAAATATGACAGGATTTAATAACTCCAAAAATATAGGAACTTCCCTTAGCACGTGAGAATACGTGTCCAAGACGACACGGTAACAGTCAAATGGAAGTTAAGTTGATAGAGAGTATTGGATTCCAACACAGCTGGGCTAGCGCCAGACTACCACCAGAAGGGTCTAAACAGAAAACATGGTGAATTAATTACTAATAAAAATATAACTGCAAATCCTATAGTTTTAGAGTTACTAAGCTAAATGTCTGCCAAGCTAACTAGCTTGATTTGAAATTAAGAAAGGTTCCATAGACACACTAAATAATAAATGGTAAGAGGACGGTCTGTGAATTACATTAGCAGATGGCTAACAATCAAGTGTCAACACAAAATTGTACTATGGCCTGTCCTTTCCCAGTGGGTACTCCCAGAGCACCCAATAGTACATTTATACCACTACCCACACCCTGAGGTATACATCAAATCTAGTACACATTAAATTTAAATACTTGGACAAATGAGGTGCCAACAAGGGGCAAATGAAAATACTATCTGTGCGGGCCACTATACAACACTAGCCGTGTTCTGCACTTTGCGCACCCAAAATAGTAACACAGAAAAAGGGGTGCCAACAAGAATGCTGTGAGATACTGACCTAACTAGGTCCTCAAATAAAGGCGTTAGACAACCTGCTTGTAGCCATACAAAAATTCGACCAAGTGAGCATGACGTCCACGGTGTCATGGGATATTGTGAAGTCATAAGGACTTAAACCGGAATAATGAACTTATGGAGACGAGAAACCTTAAAGCAAGGTCATTATTACATATAGATCTCAAAGCCCCTGTATTTAAGCTATGGCATATGGACATAGGGAAAATATATAGTCAGGCTATTTGACTAAAGAAATTAAATCAGATTGACACAAAACCAAATTTAGTTATTCTGACTAATATAATGAGTCTGAAGGACTTAGAAAACATAGCTGCTTCAACTAACAGAAACACAATTAGTCTCCTTAACTACTACAACAAGTCTGAAGGACTTAGAAAACATTTTAGCCACTTCGACTAAAAGAAACAAAATTATTCTGCTTTACTACTTACTACAACAAGACTGAAAGACTTGGATATTTGTCGAATACTTTGTACGTCAGACGAGATTCCCTCGGCGCCGAGGTGGTGAGACCCACGACCCAAACATAAAGGCCACCAGTTTATTCTTCAGGTGCTGGAGCAGAGGTTCCTCCTTCGAGAATATAATATGATGAACTACAGTCGAATTAACCTACGGGTCACCCGTATATACGCTTTTTTCTGACTCCAAACAGGACCAAATATGGGAATGTATTATTATTATTATTATTATTATTATTATTATTATTATTATTATTATTATTATTATTATTATTATTAGCACCGCGTCTTACTACCCGTTCGGGTTATACGCACTTACGCTAATGTGTAATGGTAGGGTGATTGTGAGATGAAATGAAGGACCTACAGTTTAACGTGGAATCCGAACCACGGTGGAGGCCTGGCATTCCCCACATTCACAAGATGTCTTGTCAGAGGTGAAGGAAGGGTATGGTAATCAGATAAATCTGTGCCGGGACCGAGGATGGGAATGTAATGAGGGAAAAGGAAGTAAAGGGGGAGGTGGGGAAAGTGGAGAAAGAGTTGCCAAGGAAGTCCGATAGGGCAGCAGTACTCGTAGATCGAGGCATTGAACCAACGACAGTCAGGTCCTTCGTCAACATCGAGTGTTCAAGGGTTCAGACGTCTGTCAAAACTGCCACGCCTTCGCTTCCGCCATACTTGCAGAATGATTTGTCGAAGCATGGTGTTTGTATCTGGGAATATTCGCTTAAAGTAAGTAGAACACAAATTATATTATTGCAGAATATATCAGTTTTAATTCTCTTCTTTGGATTCCTTTCCTTCAGTTTAGTATTTTGTGCAGATTACGGTTTGTAGATGTCATTTTACTTGAGTGACATGCTACATTATTTTTGAACAAGGAACTTTATTTGATAATTTTTTTAAACAGCGTCTAGCTACCCGTTCGGATTGAACGCATATTTATACTAAATAGAGTAGAAATAAGGAAATAAAATTTAGAAAAAGTGTAACAGTACTAGGAAGAAAAGGGATTAGGCTATTGGGGATCGAAGGAGGTTACATAATGATGAGCTATGTGTCCTGTACTTATCACAAGACATTGCTAGGATAGTCAAATCTCGTAGATTACGGTGGACAGAGCATGCAGCGCGAATGGGAGAATCAAAAACCGTGCTCAGGGAATTAACTGGTGGACCTGATGGGAAGAGACCATTAAGAAGACCAAGACGCAGATGGGAGAATGACATTAGAATAGACCTGAAAGAGATGGTATAGATATATCTAGCTCATGATAAGGGTAATGTGAATGAGGTGAACTGGATATAACTAGCTCGAGATAGGATAATATGTAATGAGGTGAACTGGATATAACTACCTCAAAATAGGAATAGGGTGTAATGGGGTGAATTGGATACAACTAACTCAAGATAGGGATGGGTGGCGTACTTTTGTAAATGTGGCAATTAACTTTATAGTTCCTAATGCCAATAAGTAAGTAACAGCATTTTTGCGGAGAGAGAGTGGAACTCTATTTAGGAAAAATCATCGTCAGTACCCAACCCGGATTATTTCCTTCACCTCTCAGTCAACTTCAAACCAGATAAGATGAGACTAACGCCTTAGACCATGCAACACCAATACGAGATTTTACCTGATCTCATTCTCTATTTTATGGACCTTTATCTGAGTTTTAACTTGTGTTATATCAACGGTTGCACAACCCGCCTCGGTGGTCACGCGAACTAAGGAGTCAAACTATTCTAGTTTTATTTTCTGGTAATGGGGAGGTTGAAGTTCAAATCCTGACTGGGTGTTTGAAATGGTTTATTTTTATTTAAAAGTTTCTCACTGTCCCTGTCGCAAATGTGGCCACATTTACTTTAAATTCTACCTTATTCATCCTTATCTCGTCAGTTTTATAAAATAAATCGTATTAGCCTGGGTGGGTAGTAAGACGCAGTGCATAAAAAATAACAACTAGGAACGCCATTTAGAGTGCAGCTGTAAAGTTATCTGTAAGAAATTCAAACGTACAAACATTATCACAACCTTTTCTCATGTTCTTTAGCGTTATGTAATTTTCAACGGTTCCCAGCCAATACAAGCACAGCGCCGGCCAAAGAGGCTAAACGGGCATACGATATTAATACACGTAAACAAAATATTGGAACCACTGCCATTTGGCCAATAAACCTTTCATACAGGTATGCTAGACCTCAGTCTCACTTCTCGGACAGCGATACACATCTAATCTTAATAATATACCTCAATAATAATAATAATAATAATAATAATATATTTTATAGATACACACCTGTAAATACACGGACAAAAATATCAGAATTATCTAGTGTGGATCACCAGTGACAGGGAGGTTGGGTTCTAAACTAGCCGAGATATACTCAGGGTGTATATTACTAAATTATTTTTCCACTTAACTTTCACAAAAATTCGAGTAAATATCTTTTAAATAATTCTTACCTTCCTCATTAAATCACATGAATGTAATTAAAATATTTGAAAGCCCTGACGGTTAGTAAAATGCGGCTCATATAGAAAAATATGTCAATAAATTACAGGACATACTTGACAGTTATTCAACAACAGCTGTTTATATCACCATGCAAAAAATAATTAAACTCTGTGTTTGTATAGAAGATTTATTTTGGCAAAAAAAGTTTTACTATAAAAAAAAACTCTGTAAAAGCACCTTTTCTTGCGTTCCCTTCATACTCATAATAATTAGATATTATATTGCTGCTTACATCGGGATTTAAAGCATTGTCTTTCAAAACTGTTTGTAAATCATCTATTATAATACAATTTAGTATTTAATTATGTGTCTACATTTAGTATTTATCACTTTATATTATTCTATTATATCATGTTAGTTTTTAAGTGGTGTACTGATACAACTCTGGGTTTTAAAATAATCACGTCAAAATAACGGTTCTCCTTTTATTTTAACTAAAAAATATATCACAAATCACTAGAGGTCATTTAAAGTGGAATTATTCCTCACCAAGTTTAGTGGCTGATTTGATTGATTGATGGTATTTGAAATTATTTGAATTCATCGTGAGTATGTGAATCAAACTCAGTCAAGTGCTTAAAGTGATAGGTTTAGACTACTTGTCTCCTTCAGTTTTGGACGTAGATATTTAGTCATACTGACATATTACAGTTTAATGACATAAACATAATATTGTTGCTACGTTGAAATATACGGGAATCTCATTTTTATAAAATAAACATAAATTTGAATATGCTAAATAGTGGATATAATTTATAATTATTTAACTTCAGCACTAAGTACTTTTAATATGTCTTGGATGTTAATGCTATTTATAAAAAAATCAAATATGCTCTCGAAAAGGTTGAAAATTGCCCTTGACAGTTAATATATATTTAAAAACAATTATCATTGTTTATTAAAATATACCCTACGTTGACCAAAGTTGACTGAACATTTTGGATAAATAGCTTTGATATCAAATAATTTTTTGGACATGTATTATTCACAAAAATAATATTTATAATAGCCATTATTATTATTATTATTATTATTATTATTATTATTATTATTATTATTATTATTATTTTGTAAATACGAAATCGGTTTTGATAGTAATTAAAAGTAAATTAATAAGTTTTCAAAATATGATTTAAATATGAAAAAGTTTAAAATATGCACCAAATAAAAACCAACGCTTTTAAATCAGGGCAGTTCAAGGCATATTTATACTATGTTCAGTATTAAAATTTAGTTTATAATAAACGTGTAACATGTCCTTAATATTCTCAGTAGCCTTGAGATAGACGACAACGAAATACTCTTATCATTACTGTACGCCCGCTTGCGTTCACTCGTGGTCTGAGGGGCTAGTTTCGCAACGAGTGTCTCGCATATGACGCCGCCTGGTTGGTGAATTCGAAGCTATTCTGTGAAGCGGATTACATACATCTTGACTTGGAAGGAAATACAATAAGCAGTTTAACTTGTGAGGCCTCATGTTTGTATGCTGCTAACACTCTCCCCTTTCAGCTGACGTGTCTAAACACTCATTATACTATTTTCGCCCGGACAGAATTGATTTTAATTTCAAAATGAACTTTGTATTGCTCCTTTTCTTGCTAGAGATGCGTTACCTTGGCATTTTTCAATATAAATTTTGGCAACTATCCCAGACGTTTGTTTTAACGTGGTACAAAAAAAAACCACTTGGTTTTCATGCAATTATTGTACTGCGCGAGTAGTTTACACTTTATTTGTGTTATTGGTGCTTAAAACTCAAGTTTGTAGTTTTCCTATTTTCTTAAGAGGCAACCATGAGCCCCTAATTCGATGTTCTAACTAACGAATTTATTAGAAATGAATTAAATAAAGAAATTGACAGGTATACAGTATGTGTATGTATTTTATCACTCACTCTAGAAACGAAAAAAAAAAAGTGGGGTGTGGCTGTGTCATGGACATGGCCGTGTGTTGTACGTGAATACGTTTATGTAACGGGTTATACGACAGCTGACGATTAAAACTTAAACGGACATCGTAGCTTCTCCGAGTCAAAAGTTATACTAATTGCAAATCTCGATACGCAGCAAAATAACCTCAGAATGGCGGCGCTTCCCCCTCCACCGCGCGCGATGCGTCACTGTTCTCGGGTATTGTAATGCATTCTTTGATCCTTTAGCTATCCAGTGGTATAATTTAATTTTGGATGTAGAGGATAGATTCGAAACTACAACGCCAAACTGTATCCCCCGATTTTGTTATCATTAGGTTTTTTGGATTGCCCCTTATGGTAGCAAATTTAAAGACGTATTCACGTCAAAAAGCCTTATTAATTGCCAAAAATTATGACTCATCCCACAGGGCTTATTAAACTATTTTTCATAGTTATCCAGCGAGCTACAGAGCCATTTGGTTCGTTATAAAAACTCTACAATAAAATATTATGTTATAATACAACATACTTAGAATGTTTAATATTAAGAATATTGTATTTTCGTGGGTGTTTTACCCGTCTGAAGATGCCTGTGCCAATCGCACGACCATCAAGATAGACTTGGAGAGGGAAATACATTTTGGAACTAGCTATTGGCCTCTCTTTACTCGCCTACTCGTCTTCTAGTGCATTTTTCCCCCTCTGTGGGAAGCTTACACTGCAGGGACGATCAACTCATGGTGTTCTCATGATATAACCCATACTGACAAAGCTTTAAAACACATTGACATATTAGTATTCGTATTTATATAGGCTACATACTCTCATTGGTGGGTACACTGTCTAAGTAATAAATAATTAAGTATGTTTTTCTGTTACCGGGATGGTTGGGTTTCGAATACATTCTGAGTGTACTGGGATGATTTTTCCTGAATATTTTTCCACTCTCATTCCACTAAAATGCTGAAAGATTTTCTTATAAATTCTACCTTATTCCCTACTGCATTAGCGGAAATTAATATATATCCGTGCAAACCGAACAGATAATGAAATGTGGTGAAAAAAAATATGAATGGGATAGTGATGAGAAGATACGTCTATAATATTTGCACCCCACACTAACGTGGAAAGAGGTTGGGAAAATAACAATGACAAATCACCTTCTTCGGTGCACCCTGCCAACGGCAATCCTTCGAGTATAACTCCTAAGACTGCGGGACCACCGGCTCGAGCCAAAAGCGCATGTTAGTGGTTCTGTATTAAATAAAAAAAACGCCTTGTGTCTCAACGTATTAAAAAATGCTGAACACGCAATTTTTTTTTTCGCTGTTCATATATTTCCCAGACAAGGACGCAAATTTCCAGCTCGGTCATCCACGGAATAATGCCAGCAGGGAATCTGTTGTGATGGGTTTGTGTCTAGAGATGTGGGGGTGCGTATATGTTGACGCTGCGGGGAAAAATAAAAAAGAGTTCATCGGGTGAGGTCCTCTGAATTCATTAATGCCTTGCTTTGCTCACCTAGCAAAAAAAAGACATAAAACTCAAAAGTAGCGATATAAGTTGATTTATGTTTACAAGAGAGTTTTTTTTATGTGAAGCAAAAGTAAAGTCATTTTTTTTATAGGAAGGGCCTTCCCTATCCAATAAGTAGAGAAGTTATTAGATCTGCTTTCACATATTATTCATACGTAATTTATTGTAACCTGGAGTTGTAAATATTATCACTACCTATAAAATAACACTTGTCACAAAGTAAAACTTTATCGATTTTGATTGCAAAAGATAAATGTTTGTATTTGCTTAATTGTGCTTTAAATGTTTATTCTTAAGGCCCTGCCTACCCATAAATGCACGGTTCTAAACAAAAGAATTTAGAACAAAATATATTTAATAATTCAACCTTGTTGTTTTTTATTTATTTTAGTAACATATCTGGGCATCTTTCATAATTCTTATGGAATTTTCAAACCATGCTAAAAATAGTTATTGAAATATTTTCATTAAAATGTTTCCATTTCAATGCATTTTAAATGGGATAACAAAAATTATTAATGGATTTATTTATTTTCTTTGTACAATTAAGCTAGAGTGTTTGTTTATAACATACTATTTAATGAATAATTTCTTTTTCTTTTTAGACATATTTTTTAATTTGGGTTAGCTTCAATAATCACGACGATATTGAGCTCTAACGACTCCCAAGTCGACTCTCTAGTCAAAATACATGGTTTTAAATACAACTTTTCCTTCTGCAACTAGTTGTCATAGCTGATAATAGGTGCCGTCAGTATGATCATTACCCATTTACAAGCTAGTATCATTTTGCAAGCGTTGGCTAACCTGCTGTATCGGAATGCAGGCTGCAGTGGAGGGTTAAACTAATCTCTGTGACCTTCTTGAGTCAAAGAAACATTAATACCATGTACGTTAGGATAAGAAGGGCCAATGTCCAATTATGAAAATTTGCGTAATTAAATATAAACAATTAAACATCTTAATATATTCAGTAACTAAAATACTCACAAAGTCTTCCTGCTGTGTGAATAAATATAGTTGGTCCCTACTTACTTCAATGAGAGTATTACTCTAGTGATACATTATTTTCAAAGAAAAAGCCACATGCTTCTCCATACAAAAAGTTTTATGACATTAGCCCTTATTTAACTGAGACAGTAAAACATGTAAAATTCTTCACTCTTATCTTATATTCTTTCTTGAGTTTTCTCATTCTTTAGCACTACACGTTGTAATAATAAATGTTAATATTTAAAGTAAATGAAAACTACTGTAAATTGAATTTTTAATCCACTATTATAATAAATGAAAATAAACATTCCTGCTCATATCAAACATAGTTATTTTAAATAAAGTTTGGTCTAAATGTAATTTGGAGACGTTCTCAGTATAATTTTATATACTAGTTTTTATTTTACGGTCTAGGATTTGACTCTCATTGGACTTTGGAATAAGTTATTTTTCAAAAAGTTAATGAACGAAGTTTTTGGTAGTCAAGATGTGAAAATGTTAATTTTATTTTATTAGCGTGTTAAATGTGATTACTTTTAATTTGAACCTGTTGCATTCTCGCAGTTTGTGCGCTCGTTTTGGAAGAAATGTATCGAATCCCGAACAATAAGTACCCACGGTGATTACTTTTTATATAATTAACAATATGTGACCTTTTTGCTTTCGAACAAAATCCAATGGATTGTATAAATTTTGAGGTGGAGAAGTATTTACAAAATATTATTTTATATCCTTGTGAATAACAAGTTTGTTAAGAAAGGGCGCACAAAGAAAATCAAAGATATAATTGATTATTTAACTTCTTGTAGTAAAGGGTAAGTTTTTTTAATGGTATGCATATTACTGGCGCTTAGGCTATCTGTATATACTAATTTAAGTACAATGGATGAGCAGCGATACTATTTTATTCACTGTAGAAATAATATCAAAATTAAGATACAAATAAATACTTCTATATAACAATGCAGCGATTATTCTGATATTTCAAGTACTTTTTTTTTAAAGAAAAGCTCTTAGCTGAAAGTAAATGTTACTAACACTCTGTAAAGCACTTATTGTATGTTCAAAATCTCTTGTGCCTTGGCCGAGTTCGTATCACGCTAGTACTAAGTAATTTCAACCTAACAGGGAATCGAACTAGTCAAGTTATTGAACTGATTAATTTACGCACTCAGTGCTCAGTCATAGCACTTTAGCAATATTGACCACGACATGAAGCCGATGATAAGTAAATATATATTTAAAACCATTAAAATTAATGAACTTTTGTATTCCCTATTCCATAAAGTAAGTAAGTAAGTATTTGATACCCGACCGCCTCTGTTGTATAGTGGTCAGATTTACTGGCTTCAAATACTGAAGTCCCAAGTTCGATCCCCAGTGCCCCTAATTCTGTCTGTGAAGCAGTGGGTCTGAAACGGAACCAAAATCAACCTCGTGAGGACAAATGAGGAGATAATTGAATGAATAAGTAGCGCTTCAGTCTAGAAAACTGAGATAGAAGTCTGGAGGGCTCGTTGTGCTAACCACATGGCACCCTCAGCTTGAAAATGTTGGCCCTATCTTTGCCAACATACGGCAGCCTCTCGATTGGTATAGCCTGCTTGCAGGCTGACACCATGGAGATATTACTCTACCAATAGGATAAAAAATTATTCCCAAAAAACATTTATTTCTGGAAAATTGTGTAAATCCTATAGATGTTTGAAAACTGTAAACACCGTATTAAATAACAGATACCCACTTCAGTGGCTGAGTGGTCTAAGGTGTCACTAGTGTTAAATTGGCCTGCTGATAGCGGAGCACTTGGGGTGCAAATCCTGGTCGAGTCTATTGAGGGTAGTTTTTCCTAAATTGTTTCCCCATCTTCCAAAATAAAAATGCTGGTAGATAACCTCTAAAATGCTTCTTTCCTCATTACCACCCAATTAGATTATCATATATGCGTATAACATGAACAGGTAGTATGACGTGGTGATATCAGTAATAAAAATAACAGATATATTTATTGTCAAAATTGTTATAGTCTTCGAGATGAAACTGCTTTTAAAATATGTTATTGCCTCCTTAGCCTTTAAATTTTAAAAATTAGCCAAAGCACAGTGGCCAAATTTAGCACATTAAATTTTAGTTATTTTTTATTTTACCTGCTTACTAATAAACTCAAATAAATGGTACAACAAAATCGTAGGCTACATTCTCAATCGTATAGGTTATTTATTATAGTTAGTGACAAAACCTTCAAAAATAAGTTATCTCTAATTTTACCTTAAATAAATTTTTCTCTGATAAATAAGTGTACATTATTATTTATCACTACCCTCACCAGATATTTATTTGAAAAAATTTCAATAGTGGTACAACAGCATTAACCTGGAGTCACCACTTTGATATGCTAATTACTCAAAATGGGTACGGGTACAAAACTTATTTGTGTTACAAAACGGTACAAAACTAGTACAAAACTTTGGCATCAAAAAATTCAAAAGTGGTACAACAGAATTAACCTAGAGTCACCACTTTGATATGCTAATTACTGAAAATGAGTACGGGTACAAAACTTATTTGTGTTACAAAACGGTACAAAACTATTACAAAACTTTGGCATCAAACAAAGTTCTAAATCAAAAGGGGTACAACCGCATTTACCTGGAGTACGTGGAGTACTCACTTTGATATGCTAATTACTCAAAACGGGTACGGGTACAATACTTTTTCTTTCTGGTACAAAACGGTACAAAACTAGTACAAAACTTTGGCATCAAAAAAAGTTCAAAATTAAAAAGTAGTAAAACAGCATTAACCTTGAGTCACCACTTTGATATGCTAATTACTCAAAATGGGTACGGATACAAAACTTTGGCATCAAAAAAAGTTCAAAATTCAAAAGTGGTACAACTGCATTAACCTAGAGTCACCACTTTGATATGCTAATTACTCAAAACGGGTACGGGTACAAAATGGTACAAAACTAGTACTAAACTTTGGCATCAAAAGGTTCTAAATTCAAAAGTGGTACTACAGGTTAATGGACGTCTAGCTGACTGGAAAGAATAAGCTAATTTTTCTGCTCGAGAGTGTGATTGTATCTTGACGTTATGTCTCCCCACGTTTAGTCGCGTTTGGTCGCCTACACACTTTACGGTCCGGCACTACACTTCTTATCTCTCTCAATTCTTGGAAAAAAGTTTGCTTGCTGCCTTTACTGATTACCGGTCGTGGTCGCCGGTCTCCCAATTGTTTAAACAAACCAGTAGTTCTGCCAACCTGATGGCTGGAATCCACCAGTTTGTATAACGTTAGCAACGCCATCTATTTTAGAGCTGAAAGCTCAACACGCCGCCAGGGAGGGTAGGCAGGGCCTTAAGGAATCCAAGGTCTAGTCGAGCTGGCGTCCAAGAAAGCAGCTCCTCGAATCCCTAACGCTAGCACCTTGGTTGGACGATAATGGTTAAGGCCCTGCCTACCCTCCCTGGCGGCGTGTTGAGCTTTCAGCTCTAAAATAGATGGCGTTGCTAACGTTATACAAACTGGTGGATTCCAGCCATTAGGTTGGCAGAACTACTGGTTTGTTTAAACAATTGGGAGACTGGCGACCACGAACGGTAATCAGTAAAGGCAGCAAGCAAACTTTTTTCCAAGAATTGAGAGAGATAAGAAGTGTAGTGCCGGACCGTAAAGTGTGTAGGCGACCAAGTTTGACTAAACGTGGGGAGATATAACGTCAAGATACAATCACACTCTCGAGCAGAAAAATTAGCTTATTCATTCCAGTCAGCTAGATGTCCATTAACCTGTAGTACCACTTTTGAATTTAGAACCTTTTGATGCCAAAGTTTAGTACTAGTTTTGTACCATTTTGTACCCGTACCCGTTTTGAGTAATTAGCATATCAAAGTGGTGACTCTAGGTTAATGCAGTTGTACTACTTTTTAATTTTGAACTTTTTTTGATGCCAAAGTTTTGTACTAGTTTTGTACCGTTTTGTACCAGAAAGAAAAAGTATTGTACCCGTACCCGTTTTGAGTAATTAGCATATCAAAGTGAGTACTCCACGTACTCAAGTAAATGCGGTTGTACCCCTTTTGATTTTGAACTTTTTTGATGCCAAAGTTTTGTAATAGTTTTGTAACACAAATAAGTTTTGTACCCGTACTCATTTTCAGTAATTAGCATATCAAAGTGGTGACTCCAGGTTAATGCTGTTGTACCACTTTTGAATTTTTTCATGCCAAAGTTTTGTACAAGTTCTGTACCGTTCTGTACCACAAAGAGAAAGTTTTGTACCCGTACCCATTTTGAGTAATTAGCATTTCAAAGTGTCACGTGACTCCAGGTTAATGCTGTTGTACCACTATTGAAATTTTTTCAAATAAATATCTGGTGAGGGTAGTGATAAATAATAATGTACACTTATTTATCAGAGAAAAATTTATTTAAGGTAAAATTAGAGATAACTTATTTTTGAAGGTTTTGTTACTAACTATAATAAATAACCTATACGATATAGTATGTAGCCTACGATTTTGTCGTACCATTTATTTCAGTTTATTAGTAAGCAGGTAAAATAAAAAATAACTAAAATTTAATGTGCTAAATTTGGCCACTGTGCTTTGGCTAATTTTTAAAATTTAAAGGCTAAGGAGGCAATAACATATTTTAAAAGCAGTTTCATTTCGAAGACTATAACAATTTTTACTATAAATATATCTGTTATTTTTATTACTGATATTACCACGTCATACTACCTGTTCATGTTATACGCATATATGATAATCTAATTGGGTGGTAATGAGGAAAAAAGCATTTGAGAGGTTATCTACCAGCATTTTTATTTTGGAAGATGGGGAAACAATTTAGGAAAAACTACCCTCAATAGACTCGACCAGGATTTGCACCCCAAGTGCTCCGCTATCAGCAGGCCAATTTAACACTAGTGACACCTTAGACCACTCAGCCACTGAAGTGGGTATCTGTTATTTAATACGGTGTTTACAGTTTTCAAACATCTATAGGATTTACACAATTTTCCAGAAATAAATGTTTTTGGGAATAATTTTTTATCCTATTGGTAGAGTTTAACTTGAGTAATATCTCCATGGTGTCAGCCTGCAAGCAGGCTATACCAATCGAGAGGCTGCCGTATGTTGGCAAATATAGGGCCAACATTTTCAAGCTGAGGGTGCCATGTGGTTAGCACAACGAGCACTCCAGACTTCTATCTCAGTTTTCTAGACTGTAGCGCTACTTATTCATTCAATTATCTCCTCATTTGTCCTCACGAGGTTGATTTTGGTTCCGTTTCAGACCCACTGCTTCACAGACAGAATTAGGGGTACTGGGGATCGAACTTGGGACTTCAGTATCTGAAGCCAGTAAATCTGACCACTATACAACAGAGGCGGTCGGGTATCAAATACTTACTTACTTACTTTATGGCATAGGGAACACAAAAGTTCATTAATTTTAATGGTTTTAAATATATATTTACTTATCATCGGCTTCATGTCGTGGTCAATATTGCTAAAGTGCTATGACTGAGCACTGAGTGCGTAAATTAATCAGCTCAATAACTTGACTAGTTCGATTCCCTGTTAGGTTGAAATTACTTAGTACTAGCGTGATACGAACTCGGCCAAGGCACAAGAGATTTTGAACATACAATAAGTGCGTTACAGAGTGTTAGTAACATTTACTTTCAGCTAAGAGCTTTTCTTTAAAAAAAAAGTACTTGAAATATCAGAATAATCGCTGCATTGTTATATAGAAGTATTTATTTGTATCTTAATTTTGATATTATTTCTACAGTAAATAAAATAGTATCGCTGCTCATCCATTGTACTTAAATTAGTAGATACAGATAGCCAAAGCGTCAGTAATATGCATACCATTAAAAAAAACTTACCCTTTACTACAAAAAGTTAAATAATCAATTATATCTTTGATTTTCTTTGGGCGCCCTTTCTTCATAAACTTGTTTTTCACAAGGATATAAAATAATATTTTGTAAATACTTCTCCACCTCAAAATTTATACAATCCATTGGATTTTGTTCGAAAGCAAAAAGGTCACATATTGTTAATTATATAAAAAGTAATCACCGTGGGTACTTATTGTTCGGGATTCGATACATTTCTTCCAAAACGAGCGCACAAACTGCGAGAATGCAACAGGTTCAAATTAAAAGTAATCACATTTAACACGCTAATAAAATAAAATAAACATTTTCACATCTTGACTACCAAAAACATCGTTCATTAACTTTTTGAAAAATAACTTATTCCAAAGTCCAATGAGAGTCAAATCCTAGACCGTAAAATAAAAACTAGTATATAAAATTATACTGAGAACGTCTCCAAATTACATTTAGACCAAACTTTATTTAAAATAACTATGTTTGATATGAGCAGGAATGTTTATTTTTATTTATTATAATAGTGGATTAAAAATTCAATGTACAGTAGTTTTCATTTACTTTGAATATTAACACTTATTATTACAACGTGTAGTGCTAAAGAATGAGAAAACTCAAGAAAGAATATAAGATAAGAGTGAAGAATTTTACATGTTTTACTGTCTCAGTTAAATAAGGGCTAATGTCATAAAACTTTTTGTATGGAGAAGCATGTGGCTTTTTCTTTGAAAATAATGTATCACTAGAGTAATACTCTCATTGAAGTAAGTAGGGACCAACTATATTTATTCACACAGCAGGAAGACTTTGTGAGTATTTTAGTTACTGAATATATTAAGATGTTTAATTGTTTATATTTAATTACGCAAATTTTCATAATTGGACATTGGCCCTTCTTATCCTAACGTACATGGTATTAATGTTTCTTTGACTCAAGAAGGTCACAGAGATTAGTTTAACCCTCCATTGCCGCCTGCATTCCGATACAGCAGGTTAGCCAACGCTTGCAAAATGATACTAGCTTGTAAATGGGTAATGATCATACTAACGGCACCTATTATCAGCTATGACAACTAGTTGCAGAAGGAAAAGTTGTATTTAAAACCATGTATTTTGACTAGAGAGTCGACTTGGGAGTCGTTAGAGCTCAATATCGTCGTGATTATTGAAGCTAACCCAAATTAAAAAATATGTCTGAAAAGAAAAAGAAATTATTCATTAAATAATATGTTATAAACAAACACTCTAGCTTAATTGTACAAAGAAAATAAATAAATCCATTAATAATTTTTGTTATCCCGTTTAAAATGCATTGAAATGGAAACATTTTAATGAAAATATTTCAATAACTATTTTTAGCATGGTTTGAAAATTCCATAAGAATTATGAAAGATGCCCAGATATGTTACTAAAATAAATAAAAAACAACAATGTTGAATTATTAAATATATTTGGTTCTAAATTCTTTTGTTTAGAACCGTGCATTTATGGGTAGGCACGGCCTTAACAGGATTGCCTTCGTTTGTTTCGCATGGCCGTATTTCTTCCGCTATCTCTTTCCAGCAGGCAGGTCTCTTGTCTCTCTAACGATGGGCTGACCTTTTTTTTTTTACTAAGGCTCTTAAAAACTTGTCTTTGTAAATTGGGCTCAGTTGTCACCTGGGCTTAGTGGTTGCTGCGCATTACTGTGAAGTAAGTCATTCAGGCTAAGTGACCACTAAGGGTGACCCTGTCGATGAGCACGCGTACTGAGTGCTTACTGGTGACGGGAAGGTTGGAGTTTGAATCCTGGCTGGATGTTCTGAGGATATTTTATCATAAATGATTTTTCACTCTCCACGCAAACGTGGGTATATTTCCTCTCAACTCTCACCTTCATTATCTATACCTCATTAGCATAATTAAAATGCGTATAAGCCGGAGAAGTATTAAAACGCATAGCACGTACAAAAAAAACATCAGCAAGACTTTGTGCCAAGATCCGAGATTCTAACTTTAATGCCCCCCCATTTTCGAGATCACATTCTAGTCACGATATCCCGAAGACAGGGAAGAGGGGTTAGTTAGTGCCTTTCTTACTCTCTCCTTACACACTGCTAGCAAATGCTTGTGATGTGCGCGCACTGCGGTTTTTATGTTTGTGGCGTAGTTTCACTTACCGTGAAATGACGAAAGACATTCTGACGGACAGAATACACAAACCACCCTCAAGCGGGTTTAGAGCTCTTAGAAAGGCTTTTAGTAGACGAGTACAGCGTGTATGCTGATGAAACTGAACTATCGAGATATATCATCCCTTAAATCAGTTTTTCACTGGATGAACTCAGTCTTTTTAATAATGCATCGGGTGTATTCTTCATGAACTTCTTTATCGCCATTTGGAGTGTAGCCTAAGGGTGGCCTTAAACCAAACGAACAAGAATACAGAGCAAGATCATTTTTTCACTCTCGTTTAGTGTAAAAGACTATAGAACAAACTGCTACTAGCTCGTTTAAGCAATAAAAGCTTGTTGTATGACAGCGAATGCAAGAAAATACGAGCGAGTGTTTGTTGTGAATGCAGGCTTAGACCTATCAGGCGAATGCCGAGTTCCCGTTCCTTGCCTCTTGGTCTACATTTGTTCAATAAAAATATCATAGCGATGTAAAGATACCATTTATATTTATATGTAGGCCTCACTATCTGACCCACTACCAGTTTTTGATAGCATGCCTTCTTTTCCGTTCTCATCGGTAAGGTGCTAGAAGTGATTCTATTTTGTCCTTTACCTCAATAATTGATATTTAAAATGTTTTCACTATCAGGCCAGACATCTTTTTATATTGAATTATTTTTGTACCCTCCACAAGTAGCGTTCCAAAGACATCTATACGCTTTATTGTGTTTTATGACTTGTATGTGTTACGGTTAGTGTGTGAAATCTGAATTATGTCATATAAAGTGATTTATAACATTTTCGACATTATCTGAATAATCTTGACATTAGCCAGCAGGACTTGTATAACGCTGATTAGTATTTGTAAAACTAAGCACGTGTTAATACTGATGATATTTTGGAACGTCATTTTGATCTCTGAAATTGAATCATAGCAATGCACTAACATTCAAAATGCCTAATTTCAGTGAACATTGGAGAATGTTTGACTCATCTGTATTTACTTTTTATATAATTATAGTAGGACCAATAAATCCGTTTTACCTTAATTAAAAAATTTTAAAAAAATGATCTTAAAATGAAAGATCTGTTTCACTGATCCAAAGTTCGCTGTTATCAATTGAAGTATGCAGAAACTAGCACTTTGATGTGATTTATTGTTCGTGTGTAGTTTTTGATCTAATTTTCCAGTTAATCTGCTGTGAAATTGGATCTTAAGATCCCCATAGTCTTTTTCCTAAAGGTTTGGTAGCTTAAACTGCTTATAGTAGTAGGACACTACTGTATTATCTCTAACCTACTTTGTGAACAATGATGTTTACCTTGGCTATGTTTAGTTTTCCCCACTCCAGACGTTTGTCAGTGAGGAAGATCTACTTTATGAATACCTACTTTAACAAGGGGTGTATAATATATTCCCTTATCCTATAGTGATGCGCTCTATGGAGGAAATTTGCACTGAGACGTCCCATTCCCTTAAGAAACTCGCTTACATGCTTGTTTATTTTTTATTTTTTAGCTCCATGTTTTACTACCCGTTCGGGTTGTACGCCTCTGTACTAATTACTCTGTATTAGGGATTAGGAAGGTTGAATTTAGAAGAAGCCTACCCTAATTTGCGTGAATGGATTATGGAAAACCACTTTGGAAAAAACACCCTCAGTTCACTCTACCGGGATCGAACCCTGATCTCCTGGTCATCGGCCGTCTAGTTTATTATGATAGTAGCATCTTAAACCATGTGGCCACTGAAGTGGGCTACATGATTGTTGTTTTCTAAACGTCCATCAACTAGGTTTTGTCAGAAACTGAAACACTTGATAAACGTCGCTCATACTTCCTGCCCAGTGATTATCCCTCTAACAAGCTTGTAAATCTTCGTTGTTTTTGGGTTTTTATAAACTTTCTCCAATGTATTATAATACTTTTATTTAGAATCACGTTTTACTACTCATTTGGGTGATACGCATATTTACTAATTACACTAATATGTTAGGGATGAGGAAGGTTAAATTTTGATAAAGTGTACCAGGCTTTGAGTGAAGGGAGAGCGAGAGAAACCATTTAGGGAAAACCATCCTCAATACACCCGACAGGGATTTGAACCCCGATCTTCCCGTCATTGGTAGTATATTCTATTGTGAGAGTGGATGCCTCTGACCAGTAGTTGGTAATCTATGGCCTGCGGGCTGGATCCGGTCCGTCAACTGATTTTATCTGGCCCGCGAAAGATTTAGCAATTAAACAAGTGTGCTAAAAATAGACTAATACCTAATTATTATATGAAAAATATAAAGTTGAAATCTTTTACTTCAAAACTGCCCAACAAATATGTTTTAACCCCATACAGCCCGTGGTATCAAAAAGTTGGTCGACTCATGTCTTAGACCACCCGGAAGAAATAAACAAAAGATAAAAATTGAAATAATCACCCGCAGAAATATTTTCTATATTTTATTTTTTTAAGTGATTTTCCTTTGCTAATTCTTGCGCTTTTTTTTCCCTAAGCATTTTAAGTTATTACTTTTGATGTATCTTAAATTTTATTTTTTTCTTCAGTATTTCTTGTCCTCCGTACTTTGCGTATTACTACCCGTCCAGGATATCTGCATATTTACACTTTTGGACATGAAATGAGGAAGGTAGGATTTCAGAAGTAAGCTTGAAGGGAGGTTAGGAAGGGAGGGGGGTATTTTTCTGGGGATAAAACATCTCCGGTACACCCGACCAGTATTTGAACCCCGTCCTCCCATTTACCAACAAACAAGACTGGATGAACTTTGCGTTCAGTCAGTCCACACTCACAACTGAAGTGGCTACTAATTCAGTTAAACCCTTGCATAAAATATTAACACCCGACAGTTTAAGCGTATGAATTAATGATGAAATGGCGTGTGGAAAGGAATTTACCAGAGACAGAATTATAGAGCGCGAATAAAGAGTTTAACATATCAAGTGGCCATCCATTAACCACTTAACGCTCTTCAGAGGGGGACAGGAAGGAGCTCTAATGTCTACGTGGTGTTACACGTGAGGAGGGAGGATTAAAAAAAAGGTAAGGAAAAAGTGTTAACTACATGGTTTATGGATGATCCCCAAGTTTGATGTGTTGGCCAGTCGCAGGGTTGAACCAGCCTCGCAAAAAAGGGTGATTAAAGGGGTTGGTGTAAGGGAAGCGAGAAAAGGGTAGTGGTTTTTTTTACAGTTTTTATATACAAATATTTTTTTAGTAAAAACAATCAAATATTTCTCCAGTAGAAACATGGCGTATACTTTTCTTCCCATGTTTATCTCAAAAGTTGTTGAATAAGGGTGTCCTGGATTTTAATGACACATTTTTATCTTAATTTAAAAAGTTTATCATCTATTGCTCATGATAAATATCCATTCATCAACTGTTTATTTAACCATGAGAAGAAAATTAGACTCTATGTTATGTTTTTACTGGAGTAATATTTTATTTATTTCAGCTAAAAAAAGGTGTTGCTATAAAAATTGCAAAAAAAAACGGCCTTTTCTCGCGTCCCCTGAACTAACACCTTAAGGCCGTTCTAATGGTTAACTCCTAAATACTCGTAAGATACCATATCTCAGACCTCGTGAAGACTACGGACCATATATGTATTGCGGAGATTCTGAGCTGAACTGCTTAATATTAATAAACTGGGAGATTGGTTGGCCTCCAAGACTAGATATTAAATATGGACCTAATATCTGCCCAACTGGGATTCAAACCACAATATCTCTACTTTATAGTACACATCGGAGTTTATCGCGTACCATATACATTTCTACACGGATGTAATCTCCGTTCATTGAGAACTAAGAGTCAATGCAAATGACCTTTCCAGTGGTGCACTCAGAGATTTACTTGTGGAGGACACACAGTGTCGAAGGTCTAGTGGTTATCTTTTGTGAATAATAATGTAGAGGTCTCAGGTTAGATTCTCGGAGGTACCATAGGCTTTTTTTTTATCGAAATAGAATTGTTACTATGGTTGCCATAGTCTGGTTAATTAGGCTTAAGTTAGGTTTAAGACTTCTACTAGCACCACAAAATCACAACAATCATCATCCCGTCATCTAATCAAGATGAAGCAACTCCACTTACATGCTGCCTCGACCTCAGAAGACGGTTGGTTACACATCCGCCACTTCCAGTAGAAGACCTAGAATGTCTAGCAAACAAACCCTGGTGGCATACGCTAGATAAAATAAAAAAAAAATCAGAAGGTACTGTTATTATTATTATGATCATTATTATTATCTCCTAAATAATTGGGAATGGGCCACTCTTATTGTGTATAAGGTTCTACCCTTTTAAATATAAAATCATAAATCTGGTCTTAAAATTCAAAGCTTACAGAACAGACACAACTGTAGTGCTCTAATCTCCTGGGCGCATCACTGGATTTTATAAGATAGACATTCGTCCCAAACTTTCGGGTTAAATCCCCGAAATAAGAATTTTGTCCTGGACTGAGTTTTTCCTCGATTTGTTAAATAAATTATTTCATTTAGAAAATGATTTGAATTAAATAAAAACTGTTTTAATCAAGTCAATTGCTAGAAAGTCTAGATATAAAATCTGACAATAAATGTACAATATACATTATGTACACTTTATTTACCCTGAATGGTAAGAGTACTTTGATAGTTTCCACTATGGTGCAGCTTATATGATAGGGCCATAGGGTTCCTGTCGAGGTAATACTGTAAACTTCGCTGAAAACTAAATTTATACTATTATAGCTAGCGACGAGTATATCTCACTAACTCTAACTTTTATTTCTTTAACTTTGGGCTCTAAATGTGCGTAGGTTAGTTTACTGCGTTAATATATCGTATCCTAACACTTCTATTTTATGCATAGCAACATTTCATAGACCTAGTTTATAGACATTGTCCAAAAAAGGCTTATAGATACATTGTAAAGTCCATTCGCCGTAGGAGTGGTGGTAACTGACAGCTATCAGAAGACGTAAAAACTGTTAAAAAGAAAAACTTAGATAAAAACGAAATTTTTGTTGTCAAAGTTTTGACTGCCAAAAATGACAACGATTCATTAAATTGTCTTGCAGATCCTATGGTTTGGCGAATAGATACATGAGTATAGATTTGGTAACTTTTGCTAGTTGTCATTTACCACCACTTCTATGGAAAATGGACTATACACGTGTCTGTTCTTTTGTGAAGCCTTATGGTGAAAGGGTGAGATGGCCGGCAGTGACATCTGTTTCCGGTCTATTCAAACATGGCAGGCACACGCATTGCCGGAAACTGACTGTCATATGTTAAATAAGGGAAGTTTCAGTTTTAACGATTACAAAAAGGGTAGATTGTGAGAATACTTTCCTCTTACTGTACTGTCTTACTACTACACAACGTTAGGGACTTAAGGGACTGGATAAAATGCTCCTTCTAAATACTACCAATCACAGCAAAGTAAATATGTGTGCGTGCATCTAAATAAACCACCAATGGCATTGAAATGATCCGTTGCTATGGAAACAAATACAATATGAAGTTATTGTTTTGTGAACTGAGCTATTTCACAAATAAATTTCTGAAATTTTAAAACCCCAGGAAGCGTGGCATCTCATAAAGGTTCTCATAAAGAGTGGCTTCACTTTTCTAGGTTAAGCTTCTCATTAGTATTCTTGATAATCTCTGCTTGACAGATTACATCTGCTTGCTCTAGTCAATTTTCTTCCGAAGAGTTTAATTGGAGGTTGCCTGCGACTGTCTCATTGGTTGGCATGGTCCCTTGATTAAGGATACGGACTATGTTGACGCGCTTTCCATTTTTAAGGACCATAAAATCACTTAAGGATTATACGACTGCGGAGCTTACGGGCTCTGTAGATGGGGTTTTATTGTGTGTTCAGGCAAACCGCAACCTAGTATGGATGTGGTAGGAAGTGCACTTTAGAAAATACAGACTATTTTTTATGGTAAACATGGGTAAGGTTTTACTATATTACGAATCATAGCCGGGTGAAAAACCGCACAAGTTAACTTTTTTCTTGTTGCCCGAGTAAGATTTATAGTAAAATCCAGCGTTAAGTTCAGACCTTTGATGATATCTGTACAAATCTACAACTGTAGACTTCAACTACTTGTTTATGACATCAGAAACCCTATCTTAATAGCGTTCATAGAATAACCGACAAACGTAAATTTGATATATGTGGCTTCACTTATAAAAATTGGTAAACTTTGATATGATAATCCTCGAGGTAAATTATTTTATTAAAAATATAAATTAAATAAACCGTTGGTTCGGCAGAACCAAGAAATTGTTGTCGAAATCAATCGTCGTTTTCTGGAATTGAGATTTCCCTTTGCATATTTAAAAAAATATAAATTTTGGTATAAATTCGGTGCGTAAGTTTTCATAATAAAATAATGATGGAACTTTTTTGGGTACTTTGTAAATCAATGATGAATGGAATCGCTTCACGTTTTAAATATTTATATCAAATGAATTGTTTTAAAAGTGCCAGGGGCAGATTACGTGAGATAACTTTTGTGTGTCTACTTTCCCCCCCCCCTCCCCCCCCCAGCGTTTTTCCACTAAACACTCGCCTGGAGGTAACTGAGATATTTCGTGATAAGCCAACCATAGTGGTGTGTGACATTCGGTTGGAAGGAGAATAGAAAACCACCGTTTGGGGATAAAAACACCTACGAATAGAGATTGAGATTGAACAACGACCTTCCGAATTATTAAAGCATACTAAGGCACACTACTATTGCATTTGTATTTATCATATAAAACACTCACAGATACATAAATAAGATATTAGAGCAATTAAAAAATCTAATCAAAACATGTTAGTCATGAACAAAACTGCCCTTATTTTAAGGCTAGAATCAAAATAACGATTTTGCCTTGAGGCATCTTGATGTCATGTTTTAGTTTCGATTTTAGCCATAGACAGATAGACAAAAAATAAAACATGATTCAGTGGCCGCAAGGTTAAAGGCGCCACTCTTGCAGTAGACTAGACTACTGATGACGGGGATATCGAGGTTCAAATCTTTGTCGGGTGTACTAAAGTGTTTTTCCCCAATTGTTCTCCACTCTTCCCCCACGCAAATGTGGGTAAACTTCCTATAAGTATAACTTTCCCAGTCCTCAAAATTACTAGCGTAATTAGCACCTAAGCGTTCAACTCGAACAGGTAGTAAGACGTGGTGCTATAAAATAATATAAGAAAGGACATACCGAAAAAGAGACATACAAGATATATGGATGAACAGAGTGAATTATAAGACCTATTATTAGTTCACTACTTTTATGAGCTCAAATTTACATAAAACGTAATATCTTAGTCAGAAATATTTATGAGAACAATAATTTTTATATGAGCAAGTACAACCAATTATTTACATCGCATCTATCTTGCATATTATGTTGTCACATGTATAAGTAATGTAGATTGACTTTAAAAGCGGCAAAACATATTACCAAGACAAATGAATATAGATTTCAATGTAGTTTTTGATATGTCATAAGAAGCTAAGTAAATATAAGTCATCCATAAGTGTGCTGCACTAATTTAAGTTATATTTTGTTGTGTGGTGTTATAATATAGTTATTTAGAAAGTAGACGTTAAATAAACTCTAATTTCAAATAATATACCAATTTCTTTATTAATATATCCTCATTTTAAATATGGTAGTTTAAAATAATGGTAAAAGCTATTACCAACTGCTCATAAAGAAAGTGGTATTGGTTGAAATTAGCTATAGTACAAAGTCGAATGTGTATTTTTACAGCTAGCCAACTTGTCTAAAAATTAAGAAATGCTTTTTACTAACCATCCATGCTATCAGCAAATCCACACAAACGAACTAAGGACGAGAAAGGTAGAATTTAGAGGTAGTGTAGCAGTATTTTCGTGAAGAAAGAGTGAGAAACCATTCATGCTAAAAAAACTCATTACACCCAGCTGAGATTCAAACCAAACCTCCCCATCACTGGTAGATCCTCTGTCGCTGTGGGTGTCTATATATTTAGTACGCGGTTGGAAAAACATATTAATTTTTTTTTAGCAAGGCGTCTTACTACCCATTCGGGTTATACGCCTATTTACTAATAACACAATTTGTTTAGCACCGCGTCCTACTATCCGTTCGGGTTATACTTGAGTGTACGAATTACGCTAATGGTTTTAAGGACGAGGAAGGCTATATCTCGAGGAAGTGTACCTGCATTTTCTTGAAGGGTGAGAGAAAAACATTTAGGGAAAAACCCTTTAAATACCCCCGACCGGAATTCCAATCCGATCTTCCGGTTATCGGCAGTATAGTCTACTAAGAGAGTATTAAATTAAGTTATTAAAACTTTTTCAAGTAAACAAGCCGCTTCGGTGGTTGCATAGTTTAAGGTATAACTATCGTGATATACTAGATTGCCAAAGACGGGGATATTGTAGATCGAATTCCGGTTGGTAGTACTGGGAGAGTTTGATCCTAAAGGGTTTCACACTCTCCCTCCACGAAATTGCGGGCATACTTTCTTTAATATGTAGCCGTCCTCATCCGTAAAACATAATCGTATTTAGTACCTATGTGAAAAATCCAAATGGGTAGTAAGACGTGGTGCTAAAAAATAATAATTAAATATGGAATAAAAGTTTGGCGGCACGTAGGTTGAGAGCCACTATTGTGGAGAAACGCTGGCTACCTTGTGTCCGCTTCATGCTGCGCTGTTGCCTCTCCACACCTCCCCTGTAACTGTCATGACGCGACTGAACAGATGAGCTTTCTCTCGCTACTCGCGATGTTTGGGTGTGGTGGCAACGCGCGCCTCCCTCGGCTCTCTCACACAACACTCACGTGAGGAGGGAGATGGAGGGGATATAGGGGAATTACTCAAATATGGTACTTTTTAGAAAACTAATAATGAAAACCCGCATCGGTGACTGCATGATATAAACGCGTCACAATCATGTGGGGCTGAATTACCGTTGATGGGGAAAATAGGGTTCGAATCTCGGTCGGGTATACTAAGGTGTTTTTTTTTCCTTAAATGTCTCCCACAATCCCTGTATGAAAATTTGAGTATCTTTCTTTTGAAATTTTAACTTCTTCATTCCAAATACATTATTGTAACTAATGTATCGTATAACCCAAACTTGTAGTAGGATAAGTTGAAAAAATTGTGTTGCTGCCAACATAGACAAAATATAACCAGACTTTTATGGTGATAGCCATTGTATATCTTTTTAAGTTAATTTTAAAACAATTTTTATCTTAATTGTCGTTTGTAGGAGTTATGAATGTTATTAATACGACGTATTAAGGTGTCATGCGAATTTACATTACTACAACACTTTTTTGTGGAGAGCGTGAATGGAGGCATTGCAACCCTAAAACATCCCTCTTGACAAGGTCTGAGGATATTATTTAATCAGCGTCAATATTATCTGTAAAACATATATCTATATAACATTAATATTCACGCATGAATACATGAAAGTAAATATAGTAACTTTTATAACTCTGTTATATCAACGACTAAAATTATGGATAGCGAGCCAAATTGATTTAAATAGAAACTTTTCAAACATTATTTTTGAGAGAAACGCATAAGTAGTCTACTTCTTACATACACTTGGTTTTAGTCATACTATTTTTAAAATATCGTTCTTTGGTTTTATTCACTGGATATTTGACGCTTCCAGGTAGGAACGAGAAGGGCAAGCTAGAAAATAATCGCTCACATTAGTTTGAATAGGTGATTAATCACAAATAGAAAGCCATTACAAATGCACTCGGCTGAGATTCGAACATGTATCCCGGTCATTGGAAATCCAGTTTGTTGTGAACCTGACGTTTTGGAGCGTGCTATCATCACTGATGTATGAGTTTTGATGATACTAAAATGTGTATTTTGAAATTACAGTCAAATTGATCGTATTAACAAAATTTACGTCGTTGGTATCTCAAAAATAATAATAATAAAATATTATTAACTCAAAAAAACAATGTTTTTACATTTTGCATTTTGTTAATATTGACATCAAACACTATTCAAATGGTCGCATACAAAATATTATTCAAAACTTAATGGACTGTTAAGGATGGAATATATGTTACAAACCATTCAAAAACATTTTTGTTTTAAAGTTTCCAATCGTTTTTAATATATATAGATGTATCTGCAGTGACATTTAAAGTACGGATGACTGCTTATTCAAACAATCGACATTTTTACTTTACTTTCATTTATAAAAAAGAAAAAATGACCTGAATAGATTGTTCCTGTTCCCGTACTAAACAACCAAACTTTGGGAAGTTGTAGGGAATCGAAAAACTAACTCAAAATGTTATTTTGGGATGAATTAGTTTTTGGTTCTTTTTTGAGCAAACAGCAAAAAAAAAACTCAATAAAAATACGTTTTTCTGCATAATAAGTAAATAGTGCTGAAAATATTATTTTTATCAAACAACCACCTCGACATAAATTTGGTGCAGTATTAAATTACTATTAAGTTGACCCCTCATTTGTTAGGAGATTGTGTTTTGTTAGGAGGAATCTGGTATGAAAAATTCAACGAGCTAAGTGAAAGTCATCGAATAAAACAAACACACGTTTGGATAAATACATGAAATAAAATTTTAAATATCCACATAAAATAAAGTAGCTTATAAAGTTATGCACCATTAAATTGTATTTAAGTTGATATTTTAACAATAATGAGTGTTTGATTACTTTAGAGCGCATTGCGGGTCAGCCAACCACTCGTTCTGTCATTGAAAGGTGCATTGTTTGTCTCCGGTCTGGAGACCATAATTTTGTTCAAAATAAATAGATTAATAAGTTAAATATTGTATTTAATAACTATATTGGGATTTTGTTTAGTTTGTGTGTGTGTGTTTGCTTGAAAAGGAAGCGAAAACGAGCTAATCTCCAAGTGACATTTGAGTTGGTTTTTCGATCCCCTTCCACTCTCCAAAGTTAGATTATTTAATCCAGGAACACTGTATATTGTTCGACAATCGTCCAATCAACTAAATATGTTTTCTGAAATAGTGTTAAAACTTTCTACTTATTAAATCAAGAAATGCATTCTTACTGGCATAATCAATCTACGTTGGGCAAACTACAAGAAATAGATGATTTAAGGTTGCGTTTACAACCCACAGCCGATGAAATATATTATTACTCAATCCATCATTTACGCACCCTACGCCAAACTGCTATTAAAAGCCTTAGTCCACGGAAAAAAAGGTTCGAGATTTTTGTTCATAACTGTTAACAAAGATTAATGATATAGGTAAAAGTAAAAATGAGATTTATTAGGTCATATTTCACTTAGATATTATTTCCGTTGGTCTAATTTTGGAAATAAGTATCTATATCCTCTCCCACTTGTCTTAACCCTCCCATTCCGAGTTTGAAACTTTTGACCATGTTGCTGCAAGGTGAAGAAAAATATTTGGATTTTCTCTTTAATTGATTAATAGATTAGAGGGATTAAATAAGAACATTGTAAATAAAAAACTAAATATTGTTGCACAGTCGCATCTAATAAACGCACGAGTGCCTTTCCTGCTGAGAAAAGTGTCATGGGTTCATTTCCCGATACAGCCGGAACAAAAGTGACATTGGCAAAGTTTGGCCACTGATGAATTAACCAAATTTTGTGTCGGTTATTTAATTTATTTCCGATTACCAAACCCTTCCTTCACCTCTGACAAGACATCTTGTGAATGGGGGGAATGCCAGGCTTTCGCCGTGGTTCGGATTCCACGTTAAACTGTAGGTCCTCCATTTCATCTCACTATCACCCTACCATTACACATTAGCGTAAGTGCGTATAACCCGAACGGGTAGAAAGACACGGTGCTAATAATAATAATTTTATTTATTTATGTTCCTAATTTATGTGCTGGTAGTTCTATGATTATTTGGTTCAGAAAATGCGCGTTTAATACCCCTGAACACGCTAACCCCAACATTTTGCATTAGGGAGGTTTTTATCATAGCTTTGTTTCCACCACTACCCCTCCTACCCCACTTATCCACCCCTATCGATCGGTTTTCTCAAGTATCCGCACCATTGGTCGAACTCGTGATAGTTTATACTTGATTGTATGGGACGGACAATTCTAGGTTCGAATCTTGATCGAAAACAATATGGTTTATTTTACACGTTTGGCTTATATCACTGTGGTTTTCCTCTCTCCTAACCTTATGAATGGGGGTGCATTGACTTTTACTCACCCTAATCATCCCCCTTAGATTAAGTTGATTTTTCGCGTATGTAGGTGTGCACGGCATATACGCCTACTACCCATCCGACCTTTATGCATATTTACAATAATGGGAAAGAAATGAATAATGTAGAATCTAGAGGAAATGTACCTGCATTTTCGTGTAGAAATAAAGAGTGAAAAATATGTAGGACTCAAGCCTAGGATTTACCGTCATCAGGAATCTATATTATTACGAAAGTGAAGTCAAAACACACCAGGATGTTAAACTTAGTATTAATACAAAAATATAGTTTATCACAATCGTACGCACTTTCTCAAAAAGTTTTATATAGTTTGGAGCATTTTGAAAAAATTGTGCTACCGCGTTTAAATAAACTTTTATCCTAAAAACAAGTATACTTTGTTGTTTTGCATGTGTAATATTCCTCAGATGTACAATTTTGAACAAAGCGGTTACAAAAATATCTTGAGAAAATTTCTCCATTTTTCATAAATCACCGAGTACTAAAGACAAATCACCATTTTGCCTCTATTCCACATAATACTTACGTATCACGTTAGAAAAACATCCATCATTTCGTTTTAATTGTAGTCCCATGTACAGATAGATATGCAGACGGAGGGATAGATTGATTTTATATCCAAACAAACCTCTTTTAGAGTCTTAGGGCCTGTAAATATCGTCTTTTTTTTTTAAAATTTCACCTCTTCTTACAATCTGTTTGGGATATACGCATATATACTCACTACGCTGATGTGTTAGAGATGATAAAGGTTAAACTTAGAGGAAGTGTACCTACATTTACGTGAAGGGAGAGTGGATTTTTTTACTTACTCTTTAAACCCAGATCTTACCATCATTGGTATTCCATAGTAAGAGTGATGCCTTAGACCAGTAGTATTATACCTGGACTACGCGAATACATCTTAGCGGGTGGGTGAAATTAAAATAATATATATTTATATGTATGTACACTATTACATATATTTATATAATTTAAGGTCAGAATCAAGAACATGCGATCTGGGTGAAATATTTATTTTAAGTTCATAGACTATAGAATATATATAGCTTATATTATGCACCAACAACTTTACAAGGTTGAGGATAAATTATTTGTGTGAATACGCGAAAAAAAAAAAGTTTGAATCCCACTGTCTTAGACCATTTTACCACTGAAATGGATGAGGGCATAATTATTTATACGTCAATATTCCTCATATTTTCACGTTTACAATATTTTTCTTTAAAGGAGAAAGTATCGTGACGGGGCGGGGAATTAAGTACAAATTGAACAGTTTCGTTTTGGCAACGACTCATACATTTGATTCATAGCTGGGGTGGTAACTGACAGCTGGAAGAATATTTGTGTTGCAAACATTGGTTTAAATTAACTAATGTTAACCTGAGTTGAAATGATTATTGTTTTCATTCTAATACTATATTATCAATAAAAAATGTTAATAAATAAACTCTTCTAATAATACTTCCATAAGGATTATTACATTATTGGCTTTTTCATAACTAATTTAAATAATAAAATATATTAATAGAACTGCTATGTTTTTTTGATTCACGGCTATGGCGATAAAGTATATTGTTGCGTGAAATAGTAAATTAAAAGTTATTATCCTATATTAACACTTGTTTCTTCTTAAAACTAGCCACCAAAATAATTAAATATGTTTTTATAACTTAGAAAATATTACAAAATATTAGTTTCCAAATAAGATGTTTTTATTTTGTAGACACATACACATAAACACAACCGAAAACTGTTTGTATGACATCATCGACGGCCTTTGTTTCGTCTGGTTCGCCATCTTGATTAGTGAAGAGAACGCAGCTTTTTAGACGCTCTTATTTGGTTAAAACATTTTTGAGCGAACTACAGTTGCCGCTTCCACATAAAAAAAAAAAGAAGCATTCAATTTTCGTAAGTTAGTGTTTCAATAATCTAAAAACAATCGGTTAAATTAAAAACATATTTAGAAACAAATGGTTTGTTGTGAAATTTTGACTGTCAAAAGTGACAATTCTTGCAGTTTTTTTTTTGTACCGCGTCCTACTACTCGTTCAAGTTATATGCTAATGGTTTTAGGGATTAGGAAGGTTATATTTATTGAAAGTGTACTCGCATTTGCCTGTAAGGAGAGTGGAAAACCACCCTCACTACCCTGACCTAGATTCGAACCTCAATATCCCCGTCATCGGCAGTCTAGTCTATTGCAAGATTAGCACGTTAGACCAAGTGGCCTCTGAAGTGGGTAATAAAATATTGTTTGGTGAATGGATACAGAGGGTAGATCTTGTAACTTTTGTTGGCTGTCACTTACTTACAATTTTATCGTAAATGCCCTATACGTTTGCTATCAGTTTTTTTTTGACACACTTCATTGAAAGCTCTGTATCAAAGTGACGTACTTATTGAATATCTTCTCTCCCCTTAGCGACTCGAGTTGTATTGTGAAGACTGAGAACTATTGAAGTGGGTCTCATTGCTTACACTTAGGAAGGGGGTGGGGGGGATCATGGGAGTTACTCCAAGAAGTGTTCGTGAAATGAAAGGGGATTTCCCCTGGGATATAATGGAGAGTGAACTATAGGTTTGGTTGAAAGCTAGCATTTTCTCTTACTTTTTATAAGAGTTTTTTTTACCCTCGTTTGAACCCACTTTCAATGTGAAATTTAACTCTAGAACATACATTTCACTAACTTTTGTTTCTTTTAAAATAAATTTGCTTAAAGGTGAAATTTATTTTAGCTATAATAATAAGAACAGTAACCTGTAAGTTTGCTATTAAAAAACTCGTCTTAAGGTGCGTATTCACTTGAGCGTTCGGTTCGTTCGGTTCGTTCTGTTCAGAATACTCAAGTGAATACCTGTTCGAGAACACGCGCCGAACGAAACCGAACGGAACCGAACGCTATCGGACAGCTGTCGGTTTATTTGGGAATGCTTAAAGGAAGTTAGTTGTTCGCCTGTGCGCAGTGGATATGTGTTTTGCAACCTGTTCGGACTGTTCGGAGTGTTTGCTGCAAATGAGCCCCCAGTTACTAAAAAAAAAATGTTACGTTAGTGCCAAACGATCCTTAACCGGTATTGCCTTACGGACTTTGAGTTCTTCTTCGCAATTTTATGGCCTACAAGGTTAACCAAAATCTCAAATGTCTTGATATGACAATCGGGTGAAATTTCGGAATGTTCTTTGTCCAATCCCCTTAAAAGTTTTGTATTTTGCCACCTGCAAAACAGCCGCCTTATACACATTTTCCTGTCCCTCTTTATATTATTTTTAGTAAATGCACACAGTGCAAAGAAAGAATCTGCTGCCACTATTATGTCTTCTTCGTGGCAAAATTTCCGGAGCATTTCGAGCACCAGCAAAGGATCCGAATGCTCGGAGTATTCAGACGTATCATTTGTTAGAGCTCGTTCGGGGTGTTCGGCTTGTTGTTGTTATTATTATTATTACTATTATTATTATTATTATTATTATTATTATTATTATTATATTATTATTTGCACCACGTCTTACTACCCGTTCGGGTTATACGCACTTACGCTAATGTGTAATGGTAGGGTGATTGTGAGATGAAATGAAGGACCTACAGTTTAACGTGGAATCCGAACCACGGTGGCGGCCTGGTATTCCACACATTCACAAGATGTCTTGTCAGAGGTTGTTCGGCTTGTTCTGTTCGTTATGATCAAGTGAATACGCACCTTTAGATTAATGTTATAAAATCCCTACAATCAAGTCCCATACCGCTGATTTTCCACGTTTAAGGGAAAACAAAATATTTTAACATTTCTACATTTTTTACTCTGTTAGTAATCGACTACTTTTCAGACAAGAGATAATCAAAGTTAAGAAATATATATATGCTTATGACCAGTTTTTGGGTTAGTCTAATTTAACACCGTTTAAGACTATGAGTACTTAGAATTATTCGAACTTTGACCCTTCTTGAGAGCACATGTTGGAACCCCACTTGGAACAGAGGCTAAGCAGAAGCGGATCCAGGATTTTCGTGAAGTAGGGTGGGATCAGGATTTTAGTGATGGAGGATGCAGCCAGGACTTTCGTAAGGGGTGGGAGGTGGAGGGTCGTGACTAGAATTTTTGTGAGCGTGTTAGGGGCGCTTTCACAGGAACAGGCAGGGAAGTTCCCCCTCGGGAAATTCTGGAGGGAAAATCCTTCAAAATTTGAGAATAATTTAAAATTTAATTTTAAAAATTTGGAAACAAAAACAAACAACAAAATCTATACAGGTTAATCGTTTATTTGTGTTTTTTGTAAAAAAAAATAGTTTTATTATTATTATTATTATTATTATTATTATTAGCACCGCGTCTTACTACCCGTTCGGGTTATACGCACTTACGCTAATGTGTAATGGTAGGGTGATTGTGAGATGAAATGAAGGACCTACAATTTAACGTGGAATCCGAACCACGGTGGAGACCTGGCATTCCTCACATTCACAAGATGTCTTGTCAGAGGTGAAGGAAGGGTTTGGTAATCGGATAAATCTTTGCCGGGACGGAGGAAAAAATTAGTTAAATTATGTGTTAAAAATGTAAAACAATTATTGACAGTGATTGCTACACTAAGCAATGACTGGTGAGATATTATGTGACAGTATAACTTGAAATTAATACAACATAGTTTTAATTAGTTTAATTTTTTAATTATTATTAATAACAACCCCCCTCTGACTCCGCCGCTGGGGACAAGTCAGTTTCATGCCCCATGTTTTGTTGCCACATTTCCTCTCTAAAGATAATAAATACCTCCAGTTCAACGCGTGGTGGGTGAGAGGTTTCACTGTCAAGTATGGAAGGCTCCTTAAGAGAATATAATGGAAGGAAGCTCTCAGGGGCGTTGCAACTGAGGACCCCAATTGACATGTTACTCTTCCTATCTTCCCCGTCACCTCTATTGCTGTCAGAATAGAGCTACAGTCACTTCAGGAAATATTCTGCCCCCGTTGGAGTCTTGCCACGGAGATTTAAGAAGGGGTGGATTGCTCGTTCTAGCTGCTTAGTTGTAATGGGGTAAGTGAGGAATTGTCAACGCAGGCGTTCAGCTATAACGAAATATTTAATTCTACAATGCTTTATTTAAAAATATTGTTCACGCCAAAATAAAGTATACAGAGTCCAAAAGGGCTCTTTTTACTTAACAACTTTGTATTTTGAGTTTTAATTTATATATAAATGAATGAAAAAATGACATTAGCTCATTTTAAATGACTTTAACTAGTCTTCATGAAAAATAATTATATATTTAGTCTTCCTCTAACAAATACAGTAACTTTTTTTATAGAATTTAAACAGAGAATTATAAAATATATTTGAGAACTACAAGTTCCTCCCAATCTTGAGATAATAAGTTTGTAGTTTTCTTTCCCATCTTTCTTATTGACACAATAAAGGTGATGGTCGAAAGGGAATGCAAGCACAGAGATGAGAAGTAGTTCCAGTAAATGACATAATTATACAACTTTATTTTAAGCCGTTTGGCTTGACAGTGATTGATACTTTCTCGCTGACTGTGGCGGCTACCTTAAGACATGAGGCTATCATTGAAATTAGCTAATTAAGGGTAAAAGTCATACGTTTACAAAGTAATAATGAAGATTATGGTCAAGTTTGGTCGAACGGTGGGAATAGAATTGATCTGTTTATTATATTTGTTATCTTGGGGAAAACCTTTATCGATCACACCAAAGTAAATTTTTCTGCTTCAAGAATAAATTATATGTGACCTGGTGGTCAAGTGGTAAGGTGTCAGACTTCTGTGCTAGGGGTTCGGGGTTAAATCCTCGGTCCCCGCATGGATTTATCTGACTGCCAAACCCTTCCTTCACCGCTGAAAAGTCGTGTATTAATCACAACTTGTGAATGTGTGGAATGTCAGGCCTCCACCGTGGTTCGGATCCCACGTTAAACTGTAGATCCTCTATCTCATCTCACAATCACCCTACCATTACACATTAGCGTATATAGTGCGTATAACCCTAATGGGTAGTAAGACGCGCTGCTGCTAATAATAATAATAATAATAATAATAATAATAATAATAATAATAATAATGACACATTAAACACCATGTTCATGTATTTGTTTATATATATTATATATTATGATGTTCACAATTTTCGCTAATTCAAAACTTGAATTAAATAAAAACATACTGTTTAATCTAAACAGGGCTATTACTTAATATAAAAGGCTGCCTACTTCAGTGGCCAAATGGTCAAGGGTGTCACAAGTTTTTTCCCCTTAAATGGTTTCCCACTCTTTTTCCAGTTAAATACGAGTAGATTACCTCTAAAACGCTTCCTTCCTCATTTCTACCCCATTATAATAATTATATCATATGTTCGCATAGTCTGAACAGGTAGTAAGACGTGGTGATTAAAAAAAAACAAGTTACAGGATGCCCGAAAATTATCTTTATAGCTTTGAAAGTGAATTATATATCTGTTAACACACAGAGAATTAACAATCAAGGAAATGTAGACACAAAAACCTCAAGAGTGTTTTAAAATTATAAATAGTTAAGCTACAAATAATCACTATGGGCTATATTAATGACTCGTAAAATATCCAGACGATTATCAAAATGCTGGCATTGCAAATATAATTTTCACGTCCTGACAGCTTGCATTCAATCTTTTTAGCACCTTGTCTTATTACCCAGCCAGGTTGTACCCTTATGTGTTAGTTATAGTAATGGATTAGGGCTGAGAAAGATTGGGAATTAGAGGAAGTAAACCCGCATTAGCGTGGAGAGAGATTGGGAAACCATTTAAGAAAACCACCCTCAGTACATCCTAATGAGATCGAACCACGATATCCCCGTCATCGGCAGTCTTGGATAGACAATTGCGAAAGCAGCGCCTTAGACTATGTGGCCACCGAAGAGAGTAGCATTCATTGTTCATGACTCATGAGTATAAGTCATAAATCAGTCTACCCTTCCTTTGTCGATAGCTTTTAGAGACCATCTCACAGGTTAGAATCCGGGCCCTTAAGGACCCATCTCACTACTTGGATAGATTTAACTCAGGTAGGTTATACAGCTCAAACTTGGTATAGTTTTCTTTCATATTCATTTTTAAGAAAAACATTGAAATTGAGTCCAGGGAAATAATTTTATTATATTTTAAAATATGCAACAAATTTGAAAAATAATTATTTTAAAATGTATGAAAAAACCCCACACAAAGCATTTAACTGATCCTATTTTCAATTTAGTTGCACTTTATGAACTTACCTAGAACATGTGCTTTCTACCAGATGGTGTGGGAAGCACTAACCGCCTAAGGGCTGAGCGCATGACCAGCTCCAGATGGATGGGAGTTGCATCGAACCAACCTTTGGGTCGACCACTCACCGTTCAACCAAAGTAAAAAATGCTGAAATACGCACTACAACGCAATTTTTAGTAAGAGAGTAATAATAAACTCCCCCCAACCCCACAATTCCCACCCCCACAACCCTATACACACGCAGCTTCTCACTATCCGTCTGGGATATACGCAATTTGACTACTTTAATGGGAAAGGAATAAATAGTTAGGAATTTAAATGAAAAATACCCGCTTTGGTGTGGAGGGGGGGGGGGGGACACTTAGGAAAAGTCCACGTTATTACCTTGGCTGAGGCTCGGACCTCCCCATAACTGACTAACAAAATTAGACGAACCTGCCATTTATTTAGTCGACGTGCCTACCTGTAAGTAAGTTTTGTACATCCCTGCTCTAAGCTATAAAGGTAAGGAAGGTCTAATAAGGGAAATGAATTTCTCTATAAGAAGGCATTGTGTGTTGGATTTTTACACGATGAAGGAGAAAACTATTTTTTTAAATCTTTATTTTGAGAAAATTATTATTATTATTATTATTATTATTATTATTATTATTAGCACCGCGTCTTACTACCCATTCGGGTTATACGCACTTACGCTAATGTGTAATGGAAGGGTGATTGTGAGATGAAATGAATGACCTACAGTTTAACGTGGAATCCGAACCACGGTGGTGGCCTGGCATTCCCCACATTAACAAGAAGTCTTGTCAGAGGTGAAGGAAGGGTTTGGTAATCAGATAAATCTTTGCCGGGACCGAGGATTGAACCCCGGCCGCCAGCATAGAAGTCTGACACCTTACCCCTAGACCACCAGGTCACCCATTTTGAGAAAATTATTTGCATAGTTTTTACTAAAGGCTAAATTCATACGTACAAATACAATTTTCTAAAAATATTTGAGTTTTCGTGCTACCCGCGTTGGTGGGTGCGCGAGCTAAATGGCATTCATCTAGTCTGGTTGGCTAGTGGCTACAATGAATAAACACTTGTCGTAGGTTTCAACGTCACTACTATGCTATACGGCATTCACAATAGGCCTTTACCTGGATGACAGTTCGAAAATCATATGTTTAGGTTTTGGGTTGTCAACACTTGTAAAAGATCACAGTTTTGTTATAAATGTAAAGATCTTTAATTACCTGTTATATATTACATTGAAAATAACGTAAACTTAAGTTTTCTCATATTATTTCATCTTTTTAAATAATTTCTTTTTATCCAACTCGAAACAATATTTTAAACATAATTAAACGAACTTATTTTTCGTTTTGGAACGTTAGTGATTTTGTGTAATATAGTGCAGGCATCGTATTTACTTGGAAAAGAGAAAATTGTTGTCATTTTTTTACATACAATAAATGATTTTATGATTATTTTATCGTATTTTGAAATATTTAACTGAATAAAATATTTTCATCAACTGCGTGTCTGCATCATTGTAAAAAACTTGTTTACCGTTATGTTCAAGCATATGGTTTAGATTCGTCAGCTGCCATTTTGAAGCTATGTTCGTTAGAAGTTTTTGTGAAAGTGGTGTTAATATTTTTAAGGGGAATAAAACTATAAATAAACTTTGTGTCCGACCTCAAATAAATATATAAATAATATTGGCCTAAATTACTGTGGTTAACTATCAGATTAATATATTACCATCTGTTTTCATTACAGTCATCCAAAGTGATAGATGTCAGCTGTTGGCGTAGTGATATTTTTAGGGATTACTTCTAGTAACATTTAGAGCTGTCATCCAGGTAAACTTAGCTTGTGAATGACATATTTATTTTGTCAAAGCTACCTTCATATTTCCAGCTTAAGTTTCATTTATGGATTAAGTAGGCCTACAGAATAAAGGTTTCACGTATAATATGAAGCGTTAAGATGAAGCCAGAGACCTCCCCCTCCCCCTCTTACACCCTCTCCCCACTCCTCAAGACACTCGGCTTTAAGTCCAGGCTTCTTCCGTTTTTTTAAGAGTGTGTTTCTTCCCATTCTGTCCTCCCTCACGTTGCTGTGTTTCTTACCGGCAGGAACTGAGCAGGAGGTAAAGGGGGGTGCGTTTGATCTCCCGTGAAAAGACCCGGGAATGGTGGAAATAAGGGGTCGAGGGGGGGAACCTGAGGCCAGGAATGACGTCTCAAAGGACTAGGTCTACGTGTGGGGTGAGACAAGAAAATCAAAGTACACTCTACTAAAAGCAAAATGTGAAACAATATTAACCAAGTCTCTAGTAAAACCTTCTACGGGTTTTAAAACTATTTTATTTTTAGTGCATTCTTTTTGTGTTCCTACACCTAATCCGTGTCTTACAACCCGTCTAAGATGTCCATATATTTTACTAATCTATACTTATAAAATAGCATGTCCTGATTGACTGACTGACTGACTGACTGACTGATTCATCATCGCCGAGCGCAAACTATCAAGGCTACAAGCATGAAATTCGGACTGTATATTCATTTTGTTATGTAGGCACCCACTAAGAAAGGATTTTAGAAAATTCCACCCCAAAGGGGTCAAAATAGGGGATGATAATATGTATGATAATATGTATGAAAGTCCGTCATTTTGAAAGTTACATAAACAAAATTTTGTATTTCGGTTATTGACGTAAAACAAATAAATACATGTTTCAGGAATTTTGGAAATTTTATTTAATAAGGGATGAAAAATGGGGTGAAAGTTTGTATCGGACTGACTGACTGATTCATCATCGTCGAGCGCAAACTATCAAGGCTACAAGCATGAAATTCGGACTGTATATTCATTTTGTTATGTAGGCACCCACTAAGAAAGGATTTTAGAAAATTCCACTCCAAAGGGGTCAAAAAAGGGGATGATAATATGTATGAAAGTCCGTCATTTTAAAAGTTACATAAACAAAATTTTGTATTTCGGTTATTGACGTAAAACAAATAGATACGTGTTTCAGGAATTTTTGAAATTTTATTTAATAAGGGATGAAAAAGGGGGTGAAAGTTTGTATCGGACTGACTGACTGATTCATCATCGTCGAGCGCAAACTATCAAGGCTACAAGCATGAAATTCGGACTGTATATTCATTTTGTTATGTAGGCACCCACTAATAAAGGATTTTAGAAAATTCCACCCCAAAGGGGTCAAAAAAGGGGATGATAATATGTATGAAAGTCCGTCATTTTGAAAGTTACATAAACAAAATTTTGTATTTCGGTTATTGACGTAAAACAAATAGATACGTGTTTCAGGAATTTTGGAAATTTTATTTAATAAGGGATGAAAAGGGGGGTAAAAGTTTGTATCGGACTTGCATTATTTTTGATTTGAGGTCAAGTTATGGTCATCAACGTAACGTAATATTTTAAATTAATCTGTAAATACATATGTATATTTTCGTATTTGTATATAATCAACTTCCACGCGAGCAAACCCGCGGGCAACAGCTATCTAGTGTATAATAAGGAATTTAGAGGAATTGCACCCACATTTTGTAGAGGAATAGAAAACACACTTATAAAAAAATTCAGTAAACCCGACTGGGATTTGAACCCTTAACCTACCCACACCTTCACTATCAATATATGCAATACAAGACTGACGTCTTTACCCACGTATTCATCAGTGCAAGGGACATTTAGTTCACATTTTATTTTTAAATTAAAGGGTAAAGGGTGTTAAACTATGTTTAAAACAAGAAACTATAATGAAGAATGAAAATAAATATTTCTAATCGTCGTAAATTTGTAATTTTTTAAAAGTATTATTGATAGATTGATATAGATCACACCTCATTTAAAACCATTTTTAACAAATTGAGCTTCCGCGATTTTTATCCAACAACTTAAATACAATTTGAGTGTGCGTATTAAATGTAGGACTATATTTAACTTACTGTATTTTTTCATCAGTTTTATTTATTACACTTCTAAACTTAATGTTTTACGGATTCAAAATTTTTGGATTAACTTCTTAACCAAAGCCTAACATATTTGAAATTATTAAAGACACTACGGGCCCTCAAACTGATTTAAATATATCTGAAAAATAAATTACTGTGAACGTCTGTATATTCATACCAAAAGTTAATTTCAACCATTTCTTCCTCACTTTTCATTATAATTGAGCTAAATCATAAGTATTAGTGGGCATTGCGGAATGAAAACTTTTGAATGATCAAACGATGTTTAAGAAACAACTTTTACCATTCGGTAAATTAAAGCATTAATAATGTCCCTCACCAATCACGAGCTAATCAACTTTTAATTTTTAATTTATTATATAATATATTATATATAATTATTGTAATCTTTATTTTATCTCAAAAATCAAAAATCAATGTTGTTTAAAATTGATATCTGAGGATTTAATTACATGATTAATATCTCTATATATTATTTCTGTGAAATATTGTTTTAAGTGTAGTTTACTGATGAATGAGTTTGGAAAATTTGATATATTTATGAAATGATTTTTTTTTTAATTTAAAATGTGTATATGTGGAATTTATTTAATAATGGATTGGATTATTTTTTCTGTAAACAAAGCTCGTTTGTGGTTAGTTTACTAACTACTGATTTTGAATTTTTTTTGTTTAAATAGCTTCAATAATTTTGTTCAAATTGTATATCTGAATAATGTCTCCAATGATTATCAAAATAAATCAAATAGTCCGAGGAGAATTATTTAAAGGGAGTGGACTGTTAACAAATTTGTTTACTAATTGTGTCTTAATTACGATAGTCAATATGAGTAAGTATATGTGATTGTGTCGTAAAATTTACTAAGAGCTGTGAATTAAATGAACACATCATGAACTATTATTTCATGAAACCATCATCCATACTTTAGTTTACATTCTTGATATATTTATATCTTATTCCTAGTCTACATCCCTTGCAGTGCTGAGAAATAAGAATTGAGACCTCTGACGTAACATTCAGCATTATACTATAAATTATTAAATTAATATTTATCACCCTTTTTTTACCTGTCGTTTCTCTTTTCAAACCAAATAGCCTTCTAATTTTGCTACCCAACTTGAATATGACGATAATATTTGTATTTTTTTGTATTTAAGGAACTATAAGATTAAACATAGAAAATAATCTCGAACGTTATTTTAAGGAATCACAAAGCTGTATTCTATTTCTAATTTAGGTGTTAAAAATGCACTTTCCAAACACTCAACTTGATAAACTAAATTTACCTAAGATAAAAAATATCCTAACGTTTATTTGGCTTGATCGCAATCACCGCTGATATATGTGTATAACGAACTTGACTTAAGGAATACATTATATTTTCTATCCTACATGGGAACTAACCATATTCTTATGCTGAATTTTTCCTTCGATTAACTACATCACTATAAAATAATAATAGTAATAATAATAATAATAATAGTGAAATAATTTTGTAATTTAGGGGAATACGAGTTTTTATATATATATATATATATATATATATATATATATATATATATATATATATATGGTCTAAGGCGCCACTCTCACAGTAGACTAGACTTCTGATGACCGGGAGATCGAGGTTACAATCTATGTCGGGTGTACTGAGGTTTTTTCCAAAATAGTTTTCCACTCTCCTTCCACGAAAATGCGGATATATTTCCTCTAAATATAACCTTCCTAATCCCTAAATTCACTAGTGCGTAGATAAGTGTATAATCCGAACGGGTAGTAAGACGCAATGCTTAACTCTTTTTTTTTTTATTAATATTGACCGAAGGAAAAGGGTTATTAATTTTCTAGAAGCTTTTTATTGCTACCTGACTCATAATATATGCTATCTTTAACTTTACTTAGGATTGGACCAAGCCTTCTTTGCTTAGAGGAACAAACATTGATGAATCACACATGTTTTATGGTTATTAATTGATTAGAGTTGCTCAAGTAGTTGCTTGTAATTTGTTGTTTGAGCCTCACTGACAGGTTAGTAATATGTTTTTTCTCTGAAGGAGTTGGTAAATTTTTTTTTTCTACTTCTAACCTCTTCATATTTTTATTCTTTTATCGAGGTTCGAATCTCGGTCGGGTGAACTGGGGGTGGTTTTTCCTAAATGGTTTTCCACTCTCCCTCCACGCAAATGTGGGTTCACTCCCTCTAATTAAATCTTCCCAATTCCTAATCCATTAGCGTAATTAGTATTTAAAGCGTATAACCCTAACGGGTAGTAAGACGCGGTGCTAAATATTATTATTATTATTATTTATTTTTTTTTTACATGATGTGGTCAAGTCACATCTGCAAATATCACTTCTGACATATTGTAGCAACGTCAATTAAATAGTTAAAACAATATGGTTACAGTATCAAGAGCAGCACTGCCCTTTAATTTTTCTAAACCAACCTTCCTTGTGCGATACCACTATATATTTGTCTGAACTTTGATCATTCCAGCATTAAGGGAGAGATCTGGCAGCCCGCCTCACAGATATGTAGGAGAGGTTACATAAGCAAGATATCTCACGGCGTTATAATGCTATTTCAGGACACGGGGACTATTTATTAACATACCGGCAGCCGAAGTACCCGGCGTTTCACTGGAAATATTTAATTAATTTTAAAATACCCAACCAAAATTTTAAAATTCCAATTTATAGGTGCACACATTTGTGCAAAAGGGTTACTTTTTTTTTTTTTTTAATGTTGGACCTCTGCGTGGTGTAGGAATCGCGCAATGCTCGTGACAAACAATATGAATTTATTCAAACGCTGGTGCAATTTGTATAAAATTCATAAGTTACTATTATTATCCTGTATTGATATATTATTTACTGGTAATTTATAACAGTCTTGGTGAATAGCAACACGTTCTGAGCCTAAAACACTATTGGTTACTTAGTCTAAGGCGTCAGACTCGGGATGTACTGGATTAACTGTGATGGGAAAATTAGGGCTCTATTAGCGTTTGGGTGCACCGGGCATGGTTTTCAGCATGTTATTTACTATTGTGGTTTGTCCATCCTATCCATGCTAATGTTGATGCACTTCATATAATCTACCTTATTCCTATTCATTATATTAAGTTACTAATAGCGTTGGTGTTGTACTATACGTATCAGAAAAAATAAGTTTAAAACAAAATGGTTCTACCTATACTAAAACGATCTTAAGGTGAGATTCTTAATGGTAAGGAAACGCAATTTTCTTAAGGATGGACATTCTGACAGCTAGAAGAACCTTCTAGAAGCTAGATCACGTATTTATATGTCAAGTCATATGATTTGCAGCTGTCACTTTTTATAGATATTATCACTGCCTATAATATAATTGATAATAATAATAATAATAATAATAATAATAATAATAATAATAGTCTAATAGTATATTAAAATGTTCTCAGTGTTGACGGCAAACAAATATGTTTATATTTTCTAAAAGTATCTTCCTACCAAAATTGCACTATACGTGTCAATGCATTAACTGACCGGCCAACCCTCACCCCTTAAAAAAACCATCCGAGAGAAATATGCGGGTAATTATTAAACCGGGTCCTTTGGGAGATAATCAAACTCGCCTAGGCTTGTTATCAAATCTGTTTGGTAGGATACCCTTGCATGTGCATTACCTAACTCTCGGCAAAAAATAAAATAAAATATGTTTGCCTGAAGGAATATGTGAATAAAACTGTGGCGTAATTAGGCGTGTAACAGGCCATTGCCGAAAACCTACTGATCTGGTTGAAAAGGTCCCTACGCTGGGACGTAGAAAGTTTAATGATAATCATAAGATGTAGGAATCTCTTCAACGATGTTTATTTTAAAACAAAACTTTGTTAATTATAAGTAACTTAATTTTAATTCAACAACCCGAAGGTTGGTTTGATGGTATTTCTATTCATCCAGAGCTGGGCATATACTCAGCCTTTCGACTGGTTAGTGCCATCTTCACTATCTGGTAGAAATCCTATGTACCAGGTAGGTTCGGGAAGTATAGTGTAGTAGTTTCCCATTACCTTTACCACTGAATTTTTATGAGAGACTTTAAAATCGCCTGCCAATTTTTCCGGGAATGTATTTTAACATCTCTTTACATCCCACAATCGACTTGGAACTTACGGCTTTACTTCCCCTCCCAAAGAAGCTGTACTATATATTTTTATCGCTAGGGAAAAACCCGTTGACCTCAGCTTGGTTTGAACCCACGACCATCGGGTCTTGAGGCGAGCACTTTACCGTTAGACCACCGAGGTTAACAATTATTGGAATATGATCACACAGAGAGCACAGATTGAGGATGGTATGGACGCGTGATGAGGATGGAAGGGGAGAGGATTCCAAGAAGATGGATATGAAGTATGTAGGGAAGAGGCAGCAAGGAAGACCAAGGAAGACCAAGGCAAAGATTGGAATAATAGATAGCAGCGTATGCCATTTAGAGGAGAGTGGAGGAGAGTGTAAGAGGAAGAATGGTTTCAAGGACAGAGGGAGATGGAGGAATTTTACTAAACAGACCCGGCCACAGACTGGAAACCGTTCATGATGATGAATTTAGAGATTACAACATATCATTTTACGGGGCTAATTGTAGTATGATTTTGGTAAGAAGAACAGTAGAAGTTAGTTACTAAAGTTAATAAAACAATTTTAATATATTAATAGGGATAGTGGATGGAACTAGCTCAAGATAGGGGATAGGTAGCGGTTTTTTTTTGTAAGTGCGGCAATGAACTTTTGAGTTCCTAGTGCTATCGGGAAAGTAAGTTTGTTCATTAAGAGAGTACAAATGGTTTTACCATAAAATAATAAAGTGGTTTGAAAGCTCGTTATGAAAAAAAAAAAAAACTAACAAGTTCCTTCACAATCATACAATTTTTTTTTCCTAAAGCATCATAAGTAATAAAACGTCAGCTAGTGTGAAATACTATTTATAAAATTAATGTTTCTTTCACTGGTGAAAATTGAATTCGTCAAATAATCTTGCACAATCCCATTTTACTTACTAGTTTGGATAAAATATTGTGATCGTGAACATTTTGCTGCCTCGAGATTATTATGAATCTTGACGTTTTACGTAGGTATGTGACCTTGAACCCCAAATAATGGTTTGACAATTCTTTATGTCTATCTTTCTGTCTGTACCCAGAGCTGCAGCCAAAATTGTTTGATGGATTTTGTTCAAAATTGTTATTTAGACGTTACATGTTCATGTATCGTGATGTTTTTACAATTTGATCTAAGCTCTCAAATTAAGGATGGTTATTAGTGACTTTTTTTTTGTCATATTTTGAAAATTAGTGAGGTTTTCAAACTTTTTTTTTAAACTCACGGCACACTGAGCAAAGTGTAAAAAAAATAATGTGTCAAGGTACACTATCAGTTTTTTAAGGATATACTTTACTATTTAAAAAAATAGTGAAAATAGTGTCTAACAATTACTGTGCTATTTAAAAAAAATCAACGCTGATAATGGATTTTAAAAAATTTATTTTTATTCCTCTAATTCTTTTCTCGATTCCTTTTGATCCTACCACAAACTCTTGCGACACACCTGTTGCTCCTTTGTGGCACACAAATGTGTTGCGGCACACCGGATGAAAAACTCTGCTCCGGAGAGAGGATGTAAATCCGCATTGGAAGAAAATTCACTCAACCCGTTAGGATTGAATCCCATACTCCTGTAATCAGAGTAAAATTCAGCATTCCTGCAACCAATCCTTAACGGCGCTTGGTTTACCGTCCCCTGCTTTGTTGATTTTGTGTAGGAAGGGTGGTTGGAAGAGGGAGGATTTAATTTGTTTCCCCTTTCACAAAGACATTTTTTTATAATAGTTGCGCGAGGTGAGCCATAATAAATCATTGGTTGGCGTTGGGACGAGCCTTGTTACCGTTGTCTCTGAGCGTTTCCCGCGTTGATGCTTGTTAGTTAAACAGTGATCCTCCCGCAAGAAGACCAACTTTGTCTGTTAGTTGACAAATACGGCAATGTGTGTGGATCAGCATACGGTGCGTGGGAAATTAATGTTATATTATGGGCTCTTTGTCCTTTCACGATGGTCATTATTATTTATTTAGGGTACCTAACGTGCAATTTCTGAACAGACTGATTATATCAGAACACAGGAATTTCTATGAGCAAGAGCGGAAGGGACTACTAATTTTGCCAGGAAAGGTATTTTCATATACCTTTTATGGTTCTTTTACCTATCACAATCGACATGGTACCGATGGCTTTACGTCTCCTCCGTAGGAAATTGTGCTATGGATTTTTTTTTATCGCTCAATAAAAATCCGTCGACCTCGACCAGGTTTGAAACCACGAACATTGGGTCCTGAGGCGATCACTTTAACTCAAGTCCCCCGAGATCGACATGATGGTAATTGAATCGATGTTTATACGTTACATTACATTTTAGTTTGTAAGCCTGTTTACGTCAGGTTGATTATAATACTAACCAAACTAACAAAACCTAAACTTCAAATTGATAAGCGCACGGAATGTTGAGGTTTTTTTGTAAAAAGCTATTTTTTATATCAATTATTACGTAAAAGTTAATAAAGTGATAATGAACTAAATATATTTTATTTTAATTCAATAAAACTATCAAAAACCTGGGCTTCCTTAGGTTCTGTACCGTGGTTTACATTACAGGTCTTTCTTAACTCTGCATCTTACTATCCATTCGGGCTATATGCCTATTTACTAATTACGCTAATGTGTGCATTTGCATGGAGGGAGTGTGGAAACCATTTAGGAAAAAACCCCTTCAGTACACCCGACCAAGATTTTCAACCTCAATGTTCCCGTCATCGGCATTTTAGTCTGCTGCGAGAGTGGCACCTTAGACCATGCGGCCACTGAAGCGATTTTTTTCTCTAAGTATGCCATGTTTTAGCTTTTTGAATCGTCTAGGACAACCTTTTTCAAACTGTGGTCCGTGGAATCTTTGGGCTTCTCAAGCTCCGCGAGGAAATTTTAGAATATTCTTTATTTGTTTTTCATACCATAAAATAACATCAGTAATATTTTTAGTATTGCCAATTTTTTCAAATTTGAAAGGTGCAACTAGAACATGTGTTGTTTTCCGTTTGTTTTATTCTCTTATAAACTTACTTGTAAAATTTAACTCTCGTTATTTAATGTTTATAATATTAGTGGGAACATTTTTATGAGGACTCCAGAATGTATTTTGTGTAGTGCAAGGTTTCCTTCGCTCTAAAAAGTATTGGAATCCTTGATCTAGAGCAGTGGTTCCCAACCTGGGGGCGATCGCCCCCAAGTGGGTTATTTGGCTTATCAGGGGGGCAATAAATAAGTGTGGGGCGATTTGGGGGCGATGAGTATTCAAAGGGGGAAAAATTAAAATAGTACTGTACAGTAGAAGTTGCCGGGTAGCACGAGTCACTGGCTATTCTCAGCCGGCTAGTTCACTGCACTCACCCCTCTCCACAGTCCTCACCTGTTGTTGCTCAGCGCGGCCGACTGGTGACACACTTGCCATTGACCTACATTCGTCTTCAGTCTTCACTAGCCTTTGTGTGCCTCACCATCAGTTTTTGTGCCTTTGTTTTGAAGTGTAGAAGTTCATGCACAATGGATTCAAAAAAGAAGAAGTGTCGTCAATATTCAGATGAGTATTTAAAATTCGGTTTTATCGCGTCACCGCAAAATGTGCAGTTTCCACATTGTCTTTTGTGCGATAAAACATTTACTAGTAATGAAGCCATGAAGCCTTCGCGAATGAAAGATCATTTATCAAGAGTACACAGTGATAAAGTGAGTAAAGAACTTAGTTATTTTCAACACCTCAAAACTAAAGCTGATAAACGGGCTAATGTGAGTGAATTATTTAAAAAAAGAGTAACTGATCTTGACAAAGGTCTTCTTGCTTCTTACGAGGTGTCCTTATTGATCGCTAAATGTGGTAAACCTCACACAATTGGTGAAACTTTTGTTTTACAGGCTACCAAAAAAATTGTTGAAATCATGCTAAGCTAATAAGATAAGTTCCTTTGAGCAACAATACTGTTTCCAGGCGAATTGACGAAATGGCCACGGACGTTGAATCCAAACACCAATTTGTTGAAAAAATGTTAATTTTCATTGCAGATAGATGAATAAACTGTAATTGATAACAAAGCAATATTACTAGCTTATGTGAGGTTTATCAAGGAACAAAAGGAAATTACTGAGTAAATGTTGTTTGCTAGAACTTTGATCACTGATACGAAGGGATCATCGATTTTTAAAGTAGTGCTAGATTATTTGAGGAAAAGGAGATTCCCCTAACAAACATGAGCACTTGCGCAACAGACGGTGCTCCTGCCATGTCAGGTCGTCATGCTGGGTTTCTAGCCCACCTTAGTAAAGAGGTGCCAGAGGTCATCACTATTCACTGTGTCATTCATCGTCAACACTTCGCTTCGAAAAAATTGAGTGGTGTCCTGCATGTAACCCTACAACTGGTAATTACTGGTGTCAACAAAATCAAAGCTAATTCTCTCAATGACCGTCTGTTCCAACAACTTTTCCATGAAAATGATGAGGAATTCGAACGCATGCTTTTACATAAGGCCGTGAGGTGGCTTTCCAAAGGAAACTGTTTGCGCCGTTTCTTCGAATTATTTGACACGGTTACTGAGATTCTCGACACGTCTGATCCTGTTTTAAGTGAGAATTTGAAGCAACGCAAGTTGGAACTTGCGTACCTTACAGATAATTTTGAAAAAATGAACGAAGTCAATATAAATAAGGCTTCAAGGAAACAAGATTAACCTTATCAAGGCCAAAGGAATTATTTCATCATTCATCTCCAAGTTTGATATTCACAAGGTAAATATTGGCCGTAAAGAGCTTATTCAGTTTCAGCCCCTTAAAAAGTACTCAGTGTCAGATAACAAGACTCCTGAACTCCCAGAAGATAAAATCCAAATTTTTACTGATCACCTTGACCAGTTAAAAACTGACATGGAGTCAAGATTTGAAGATTTGACCAAGTTACAAATTTAGGATTGGATTCTAGATCCATTCTCGTTTGAAGCTGCGGATAAGCTTGATAACTCTTTGCAGACAGAGTTTCTAGATCTGAAGTATAACTGTGAGGCGAAAATCATTTTCAAGCAGAGCTGTTACGAGTTAGTATGGGTGAAGCTTATGGACACTTATCCCCAGCTCTTCACAAAACAATGAAATAAGTTGGACATTTGCCTCAAAACAGACTTGCGCCTGAACTTGACGAACATAAAGCCGAATATTCAAGCTTTAGCTGAAATCTACCAAGTACAAGGAAGCCATTGAAAAGGTAATAAAAAACAATAACAAAGTTTTCAAATTTTCATTTATTTTTTCAAATTTTAACTGTTAACTTTCTTAATTTTTCCAGATTCAAATTTAAAAATGAAAACATGTACTCCTGTTTTTTTAAATATACGTCAATGATCTTAGTTAATTTTTCACTTCTTTGTTCTTAAAACAAATCTGTAAAAAATGTACATTTTTTCCTATTTTATTTAATAGTGACCGGATAAAACTGCTTTGGTTGTTTTTATATACGGTAATAAAATTGTTTAAAATAATAAAACTGCTTTATTATTTACACTTTATTTCAAATTAAAATTAGGCATACAATGAAAATGAAAAGGGGGCGATGGTGTTAGTCAACCTCCAGAAAGGGGAGATGGGCCACAAAAGGTTGGGAACCACTATTCTAGAGTCTTCTGAAGGGTGTGGAGTGACACACACACACACACACACACACACACACACACATATTAGCAAATTATATTATCTAGATATGAACGGTGTGACGTGTGTAGGCTCGGTACGAGTAGTCAGGGAATGACGGAACAAAGGTTGTTAGCGTTGGTCAACCACTGGGTTGAAATGTGCCAGCATTCGCTAATGGGTGTACAAAAGCGTTTTGAATCGTTTTTATTGATACAATTTTTGTTAGGTAGGCCTGACCCATAAGAACGTAAGACTTCTACACAAAGTATATTATTCGAACAGATGTAATACAGTTTTTAACTAACTTGTTTCATTATAGTCATCGAACTTTTAACATAGCATGGTTTATAAAGGCAATATACCAAATATGATCCAACCCCTTTTTTTTAAAATGGTAATATAATAATACTTTCCACAAGCCTATAATCTTTGTGGTCACTTGAACGTATGGCAACTACACAAAGTTTGTCATTCAAACAAATGTAATCAAGATACCTTTCATTATTTATCGAACTCTCAGTATATTAATGTTTCTGAAACCAACATACAAGCCAATATCCAACTTTAAATATAAGTGTAGTCTTGACAGACTGTAAACAAAATGGATGATAACTACATATTTAAATATATTAAAGATTGTATTCGTATTTGTACAGTATTACCTGTAAAACTGAATTCATATCCTTTAATGTAAATGATTCTTCAGGCAAGTGTGGCATAATTACGTCACTGTTTTCAAACAATAACACTTTTATCCTTCAAAGACATGTTTTTGCATAAGAACATTGAAAGAATCTGTTAAATATTTCCCCCCACAATGTAGCAGACGATAAACTTGAGCGTCACGCATTTAGAGCTTGGCAATGCGTATGTTTATGTCCATCCAGTATAATATAGAGATCAATGGTTCACTGAGAAGCCATTTTGGCTTGAAAATGGCAAATACACTGCTAAATGAAACAGAAGAATGCCCTCAACTACCCTGTAAAACTACTGTTAGATAGCTTCTAAAAGCAGAACAAATATTCTAGAGGAATAGACCTGAACCTCTTCTGTGTTCGGTTAATTTACCCCTAGTCCCCAAAACATCCCTCCGCTATTCACTTCCCACGTCACTGAGAACTATGCTCATGAAATATTCAAAACCTTCCCAACTTTAAATACTGGTTACGCCACTGAACGAGATTTCCCGTGTGCATTGCTCAAAAAGCGGTGGAGGTTTGCTATATTATGCTATATTATATTTTAAGTTTCAAACCGATTATGAGTGACCTATTTTATAATACAGATTTAAGCCCATAATTTTATAATTTTGTTTTAAACATTGCGTAGGCCCTATTACATTTCAGAATAAACAAAACACAAAGCTATAAATAGTATATTTATAATAATTTTTTCATTACGTTCTACAGTATATTTGTTTATAATAATCTGTTGTACTTTGAAAGTCAAATTTTCAGAAAAAGACACACATCTGACAGTTCAAAATGGAAATACAGTTAGTTCACCCTTAATTTGGCCTTTTATGACAGTTAAAGATTTAATGTAGTTAGCGTTGACCTCAGTGGTCTTGGTGTAAAGTGCTGGTCTTAAGACCCGATGTTTGTGGGTTCAAACCCATCTGAGGTCATCGGATTTTTCTTGGGTGAGAAAAATCCGTAGCACATCTTTCTTCAGAAGGTAAGTTAATCCATCGGTCCCATGTAGATGGACCCTGGAGGATATTTAAAAATACCTTTCCTGACAAAATTGACAGGTTCTTTCACTCATAGAAATTTTAGTGTGCTGATTCAATATGTCAGTTCAAAAAGTGCACATTAAATACCTCAAATAAGTTAAATATAGTTGACTAATTTTTATTTGTTTGCCCTTTCTCACAGTTCACATTGTTAATATATATATATAGTTTATGCTTATTTTTACTTTTTATGATAAGCGTAAATCTCCTAAAGTTGCTATGGATTAATCCGCATCTGCTCAAATTTACAGTTATTATTATTATTATTATTATTATTATTATTATTATTATTATTATTATTATTATCATCACCGCGTCTTACTACCCGTTCGGGTTATACGCACTTACGCTAATGTGTAATGGTAGGGTGATTGTGAGATGAAATGGAGGACCTACAGTTTAACGTGGAATACGAACCACGGTGGAGACCTGTCATTCCCCACATTCACAAGATGTCTTGTCAAATGTGAAGGAAGGGTTTGGTAATCAGATAAATCTGTGCCGGGACCGAGGATTGAACCCCGGCCGCCAGCACAGACGTCTGACACCTTACCGCTAGACCACCAGGTCACCTAAAATTTACAGTTGAATTAAGTTTTTGTCAAAGTCACCAAACACATTTTCTAGGGGGATTAACCCACATATATTTGAGTAAGTTTCATCTTTCAGAAAAGGTTTGAATCATCGTGAATAGACTATAGTTCTGATTTAATCAATTTATACGACGAACCTTGTGTTCTGCTAGCTTTGTCAATTTCGACTGATGATTTAGTAATTTTTTTATGTTAAGATTCTCTATTTTTATATGTTTTAAAAGATTCCTTCATATTATTAATATTGAATTGTTGTGACTTGTGACCCAACAATAAATTAAACATGAGTAGTTTACTGTTATTTATTATAACTATTTAATAATTATTATTACATGTAAAAATAAACCAGTTATTAAAAACAAGTCCAAGGGGTAATGTGGCATGACAATAATTTGTCAAGCAAAAGAAAGAAAGATGTAGCAATCCGCGGCCACCAGACTTTAGGGGAGCAGGAATAAGGCTAAAACGAATCCAGCTTATTGAAACATTCTCTAACTTAATCTAATTTTAAACTACACCAATAATTTTCTCCCTCAAATGAATGTATTAAATCTATCTATCCTACCCGCTTCGGTGGCTGCATTGGTCTAACACACTACTCTTTTCAGTAGATTAGACTGCCGATGACGGGGTTCGAGGTTCGAATCTCAGTCGAATGTACTGAGGGAGGTTTGCCTTAAAATGGTTTTCCACTCTCCTCATACGCAAATTCGAGTACACTTTCTTCTTAATCCCTAAAACTATGGGGTAATTAGTACTTAAGCTTATAGCCCGAGCGATTAGTAAGATGCGGTACTAAAAGGATCTTTACACATCTAGTGCCACCTTTAATTCTTTTAATTAACAAGTTATGCCAGGCCTTCACCGTGGTTCGGATTCCACGTTAAACTGTAGGTCCTCCATTTCATCTCACAATCACCCTACCATTACACATTAGCGTAAGTGCGTACAACCCGAACGGATAGTAAGACGCGGTGCTATTATTAATAATAATAATAATAATAATAATAATAATAATAATAATAATAATAATAATAATAACAAGCTATTATTAAACTCACACATCAATTATTATTTTATACAATAACTTTTTAATAAGTATTGTATATTGTTCTAATATGTTTTATGTTCTATGATTGTGTAATTTATTGTTAATATAATGTAACATACATGTTCCATGATTCTATGAAATATATAAATTCAAATTTTATTAGTAAATTATCACGTCTTTAAAAATGTTTGAATTTTCTCTTTTACTCACCATTTATTGCCATGCTACATTGCATCATTAACCTAAATCTTGTTTAATAACTGGTTTCTTTCCGCAAGTAATTGTTTTCTACTTACTAAAACCTTATAAACATGATTTCTAAATATACTTGGTTATTATATTTACTTGTGCTTAACACACTCTGTAGTTAACTCCGAATTACTCATGAAATGTTATCTATTGTATTACAAGAGTGCTTATTTTTACTACACCATGATTTCAACGATAATCTCTCATCTGAGTAACACTTACAGTTATTATTGTAATAATATTTAGTATACAGCACTTTATTTCCTGTTGTAAATAGTGAATGCTTCCAAGTAAAACAAACCTGTTTAGTTACTTTAAATTAATATTAACACAATATTAAAGTAATACGTTGGAGAATTTTTTTTAGCACTGCGTTTTACTACCTGTTCGGATTATACGCTTATTTACTAACTACCCTATTGGTTTTAGGAATAATATAGGCTATATTTATAGGAAGTGTACCCTTATTTACGTGGAGGGAGAGTGGAAATTCGTTTTAGAAAAACTAGCCTCAATAAACCTGATCGAAATTCGAACGAACCTCTATCTCTCCGTCATCGGCAGTCTAGTCCACTGCGAGAGTGGCACCTTAGACCGTGCAGTCACGGTGGTAGGTTTGAGAATGATAATTAATCTTTAGATAAAATTACCACTAAGTCATATACGTTGTTGTTTAACATAGATATATCTAACTTAACATAAAATATATTGTGAGATTGAATTGAGATAAATTCAATGTTTACCTCACACATATTTTGTAACTTGTTTTTTTTAAATATACAATACCTTTGTGAGCACAAATGAGGAGCTAATTGACTAAATAAGTAGCGGCTTCTGTCTAGAAAACTGAGATTAATGGCCTGAGGGTGCGTTGTGCTCACCACATGACACCATCTATCCACAAACGTTGGCACTATCTTTGTCCAATGTACGGCGCCTGCTTGGTCGATATAGCTTACGGACTGATGTCAGAGTTTTTGTAATAGCTTCAAATCCAACGAAGATTGTAATGAATAGTGACCTCTTAAGACCTTTATTTCATTAAAAAAAACTATATCAAAATGTTTCCATTTATGGTTTCATCATTTTACAAATAGCTGAAACTGCTGATGCCCTCTCTTCGTCCAAAGTAATGAGGCCTAGTTTGGAGTGTACCGCAACTTGTATTGCGGAACGAAATCACAGCGTCTCGGAGGTTTTCTGTTAAATTCCCCCAACAGATGAAATTCCGAGCACTACTTTGCTTCGTTTTAGTACCCCGTGGGAACAATATTTCGTCCCTTTTGCTCACGTCCTATGGAAGTGGTACTTCTTAGAAGTAATTCTAAAGCTCAGCGCCGATTGTATTTTTTGACATTCTACTTTAGGACTCAACATATTCCTTGAGGAATTTGCTGTACACTTTTGAAACATCTTTTAAAAAATGTATATATTTCTTTTAACTTTAGTTTTTTTTAAAACAGTCTACCCACATCGGTGGGCACGTGGAGTAAACGTCAAGCTTATATGGACCGGTTTGCTTGCTACGGGAAGGTAAGGATTCGAATCCCGGCCAGGTATACCTAGGGTGTTTTTTCCTAAATTGTTTCTAGCGCTTTCTCCACGAAAATATGGGTACATTTCCTTTCAAATATACTCTCCTCACCTCTACCTTTTTAGTATGGATAAATATGTATAGCTTGGGTGGGAAGTAAGACGTGATTTCACAAGAAAAATATATTTAATAGCACTAGGGTGTTTTGGTGTCTCAAACTCGTTGTACTCGTGAAATATATGTTTGTGTTTTTCCTCAAAACCTTAATTTGTAGACTTCTTTTACTTTCATACATTGAGCGAGCACTTTCTGGTACCGACTGATTACATCAGCACATGACCTTTAAACTGACTTAAATCTAGAACAAACACAACAAACAAGTCCACTGGCCATTAATGTATCACTTTGATTGGAGAAACTCACATCTCGCCAATAATAAGTTTTTCGGCCATGCCGGGAATAAAACCCGGGACTTTTAACTCAGTAGACAGACAAACTACCAACTGAGCTAAGGTGTCGATATTACAACTTATTGGAGTCTTATAAAATCTATAACACACACACACACAACCCCAATTATGTCTTAAAACACTTTTAACTTATTTTAAAGTTATTTAATGTTAACTAAACTCCTTAGGTAACTTCAGGACATCCCCTCTCATCCAACATAATAATGATCTGGGTATGACCTTGGGTATAAGTAACATTGCTTAGAATATGTGCGTTCGCATTATTAGCTGGAAGAGAGGATGAGGAAAATCACAATAATTTTAAATCGCATGTTCAAACCCACCTCCCCAGTGCACCGGGCAGAGATTCGAACCTCAATCTCCCCGCCAGGGAATTACGTCTTAGAGCGCGTGACCACCGGTGCATATTTGATCTATCTCATCTGTAGGGTTTTGAAACTATTCAATAATATAATTTATTTAAATTATTTGAGAAATCATTCCTGGCCAATGGAATCGAACTCGGGACTTTTGGCTTAGTATGCTAATGCTTTATCACTGAGTTATCCAGTGATAGTCCCGTGCTCAAGGTTATTCTTAGCTCATATTCTAAGGCAGAGTCCATGATGGACTTGTAATCGTTAGCTATATATATGAGCGACCAATATTATCGTGAGCTATCAGATACTACAGCCATCTGCAGCTCAGGGGGATGGGGGATGCGGGGGGGGGGGGGGGGGTGAGAGGGCTGTTATGCTGCCAAGTAGACAATACAAGATTGTCCATCACAGAATCGACCTTAAAATATGAATGAAGAATGGCCCTGAACACAGGACGAATCCTGAATAGTTCAGTGGTAGAACATTGGCAAGCTAAGTCAGAAGTCTTAAGTTCGATTCCCGTGTCCAGGTAATTTTTTATCTAATTTAAATTAATTTAGTTGTGGTCTCCTCCATAGGGACAGAGGCGTACAGTAATTACATTTATTTGCAGAATTTTTGTTGCTATTCATAGATAATTTAATATAATATTTTAAAAGATTGTGAAAAGAGTGAAGGTATTTTCACGATGCCATAAAGCTGTTTTTTCAAACTTTTGCCAGTTGCATACCCCTATAGGGACCATAAACTTTCGAATGCATTTCTTCCAACTCTTTATAAATTAAGAAACGATCACCTGTTATTTTTTTAAATAAATGTCGTAGAAATTTTTAATATAATCAATCTTTAGTGGTATGTTAAACATAGCCAAGACAAAGAGAGTGAAAGATTTGTAAAATTTTAAGACGTCACATTAAAATCCGTGTTAATTTGTTCTGTCACAATTACTATTATAAAAAAATATTTTATTGCTTATACAACTCAGTGGCATGACACTACCCCTACGGGTTCGCGTGTCACATTTTGAGAAACACTCCTTAGAATAATATCCACCTCGAATGAGGAGACTCAGTAGTTCAGATTCCAAAAGAGTGAATTGATAATGGCCATCTGTCACAAAAAAAAAGTTTAACACTATCGTAACCTTATCATTAGTTTCGTTTGTAAATATGTACATTTTGTGTTAAATTTTGAAACTCTTGCCAATATATTATAATAACAATTACAATTTACAAAACTAGAGCTTTCAGTTATATTCAACTTTTATTTGAAAAGTAATTCGTAAAAAATAAATTTCAACCCTATGACTTTTTCATATTATTTTTTCTTGCATGTATAGCTTTTATTTTATGTCCTACTAGAGGATATTTGGGAAAGGGAAGGGAGGGGGGGGGGGTTACGTCAGTGTCTACGGCTTGGGTCCAAGTCCAGGCATAGATAGATTATGACCCTGACGTCACGTTTTCTACAGAGGAGAACTTAAAGGAGCTTTCTAGGCAATTGAGTGCAAGTTATGGAAACGCTTTTATTCTATCTTGATCTCCGAGTTTTAATATTAATTGTAAATTAAGATATTTCCCATTATCTTACGACTTCCTCAAGTCCCGCAATCTCCAACTCAATAATATTAAAATTCCTCAATAGTTATATATATTGATACCTATGAATGTGATACGTTTAGATCTGTACAGCTAATAAAAATAGCTCCAGTAAACAATGTATTTTGGATAGCAACTTGTCGGTTGAGCAGTTTAAATAAAGACGAACAAACTTTCTTGGCTTAGGGTGGATAAAACATAACAATAATCGAAAACCTCTTTTTCAGGTGAGGTTTTATTAGTGTTGTTCCCGTTGCCCCAAGCTAACCACATTTCTCGAATGTTGTTCAAGCCACCGTCTTCTGTTCCCTTTTGTTCGGGTGGTTTTTAAAAAAAATCTATCAATGGGTGACTGATATTGTTTGCACTTATTTCCCATGCTCGAGAAGCTACACACGATCTCACTTGTAGGCCTGACCAAATAATGTGTTATTTATAAATGGCCTGACTTAGTGCCTGATTTCATCAGCTGATTTTTGCGTATTTTAATTTTCATTCAATTCGTTGAGAACGCACGCATCCATCATCTCTTCTAATTTATCAAAACACAACAAAAAGTTGGGATCGCACCGAACCACCCGACAACACTACAGAACGACGGGATTTGGTCAAGTGGTTGGATGCACCGGTCACCCGACATGACCCGACATGAAGTAGTAATACTCATGTCAGATGACACACGCATCACCTGATATTGTATCTGATCTTAACTAACTAGCCCGACCGTCTGACTAAATCATGTTTTCTTTAAGACCTTTAAAGGAATTATGATGGTTAATGCTTCGGCTTTAAATCATTTGTCGAACAAAAGTTGGGGCGATATTTGGTGATTGGGGTATTATTGAACAATTTGAAAATTAATTTAATAGAGTGCCATGTATATTTTGTGAACGTGAAGAGGCTTTCGATCCAAGTGAACACAAATCTTACATATGGTTAGGATTAAATAATCAGCGTACTTTGAATCTAATTGAATGCCTTGAAGACGTTTATGAAAGCCTTCTCGCGAATCTTCTGACTACTGTATTTTTATATCTACAGTACAACTTATTTAATTCGTCGTTCAAGGATATCTAAAAAAACAAATCGAAATATCCACAATACAATTAAAATTTTTTATGAATATCCAGGCAGCTGGTACACATTATATTAATAATCTCAAAATATCCACACACACACATTTTATCATTTTTATGCTATATAAAACCTACAAACACACTATTCACATACATGAAAAAACAAGAACAATTTAAATATAAAATATAAAAACTTTTAAAAAAAAGAACATACAATAATTGCAGATCTAAATTAATTTTTGCCATTACGTTTGAAAAAATTAGTTTTCTTGATTTGTTGCAATTTGATTATCTTGAAACAGTAAATAAAATCTACAAGTTAACTGATTACTTTAAAAATGTTGTCTTTTACATCTGGTGGAGATTCATTGAATCTTATCAAGTTTTCCATGATTCGAAGTGTTTCAGAAACCGATGGTATTGCTTATTCAGCTTTGATGTGTGTGCTGTTATTTTCATCAAAGGAGTGACCTGGTGATCTAGGGGTAAGGTGTCAGACTGTAGGTCCTCCATTTCATCTCACAATCACCCTACCATTACTCATTAGCGTAAGTGCGTACAACCCGAACGGGTAGTAAGACGCGGTGCTAATAGTAATAATAATATTTTTTCATAAAAGGATCCTTGGATATTTTTTTCCTCTACGCCCTCAAGACTACGACAAGCCTAGCCAGGTGCTAGTGGAAAATATATTAGTCGAATAAAAAACTGACCCAGGCCATAGTCTGGAAACAGTAAAGGATGTAAAAAAACTTCTTCAAGAATCTCGACATCTGTCAGCGTTCCACCATCATTAAGTTAGGTTTGAAATTAGAAGAAAATTGAAAAAAAAAAATTAACAATGCACATATATTGAAATAGATATGAGTCGAATTATCCAAATCCTACTGTATTTTAAACACACATGCTAAATTTAAATGGGACATGGTCGAGAAAGGTAGAATTTAATAAAATAGGAAGGTGTGTAACTCTTTTAGGGGGGGGGGGGCATCCTCAGTATTCTTGGCAATAACTTATTCGAATCCCGGTCTCACTGTCACCGGTAATCCGTGTTCTTACTAGAGTGACGTCTTAGACCGTGCGACCATAAATGCGGGATACACATGATTTAATCCAAGCGGTAACTTATAAAGTTGCTCCTGTATTAGCATGGAAATGAAATGGGAAAAAATCACAGTAATGTATTTATTCAACTAAAGGAATCACAACAGAATAATTAAAATCTCACTCGAGAACTTTTAGACCGGCCATGTGCTCAAACAGGTACAGGTTCCAGGGGCAAAGCCCGGTTTCAGCCTTCTCTCTTCTAAGACTGTTATAGCCAACTAAATCAAATTTTGAAGTAAAAAACTGAAACCTGAAATATTCTTCAGCTTTCAAAAATAGCACACGAATAAAAAACTTACCAACATATTCTAGTACTATTTTCCTGTCGCTCTTGATATACAAATTTGGGAGTAGTTGTTTCTTAGTTCAGCTAAGTTGCGAACCTTTGGTCAATACAGAAGAGGTCCAGGATCGTTCCTGGCTTGTCGGAACTCTTTGCCACGCTTTCAGCTAGCTGCTCGACCTGCTAGACCAATAGTATTTGACATATTTGTCCGCGTAAAAGTTGTTGGTGCATAATGCAAGCTATACAAATTCAATAATACACATCTAGAATAGGGAGAGAGATAAAGGAAGAGAAGGAAATAGGAAGAAGGAGAAAGAGAGGAAAAAAGGGAAAAAAGGAAAGAAAGAGAGGGGTAGAGAGAAAGATAGAGAAAGCGAGAGAGAGATAAAGAGATGTATATAGAGAGAATAGCGCTTCCAGATCACATGTCCTGACGTTAGGATCTCTAGTGACTAGTCCTAAACTAGGCCGTGACTACTCAGTGTTGATTATAAAATTATATCTATTTAAATCTTACATACCCCCTAAGATGTCTTCGCATACTCTAGGAAATACGAGTACCCCAGGTTGAATATCACGGGTCTCCTTCAGTCATTGCCACCGGTAACATATTAAGTAATCGCACCTTCATGCAAACATGTTTGAACACATATGTAAGAATTTTGAGTGACTCATATTCATCATTTTTAATGACACAATTCCACAGTTTTTTTCCAGGCAGGTAGAATGGATTACCTCCTGGAACAAATGTTCACCCACGTCATTGTTGCATGTTTTGCCAGATTCAATGCATTTCTAGTATTTTATATTTATTTTATTTTATCTAGTACCAAAAACTTTTAGCTTGTTACCTCGTACCTAGGCTCAGTATAGTAGTACCAATAGTCCTCCCCTCGTGACAGGTCTGGAAACTCTTCTTCCTCCTTTTCATCCGGCAGGACTCATACTTTGTTCTTTCCGTCAATGGCAATCAAATACAATGCGAGTCTAACGTTTTAGACAACTCTGCCGACAGTTTGTCCTCAATAAAGGAGTTAAAAGAAATATTTTCTAGTCGTATGTAAAAGGAGTTTATTTTCAATTGTGTTTATTCACTATACAGAAATGTATAAAAGTTTTCTTTAAAAATTGTCCCATCTTGCAGTACAAATGTCCGACAAAATAAAAAAATATGCATAAAAAAATCAATCATCCTATTCATGTTGTTTTCAAATGAAGAAGGAAGACAACACAATTTTGATGTCATCTTTTTTTTTTAGATAATCATGTATCTAATTTTCAGGTTGAATGGCATAAAATGGGTTTTGAAATATTTGAAATTTACTGAAAATTGCAAACAAAATTTAATACTAAGAAAGTAAAGTTGCATATTTATATTGTTAAATTTCATGAATATGTGTGGTTCCAGGAACCCCCTCCGGTTCCTCGAAGTCCCCACCTTCGTCTGAAGATGAGCTGGACCGAAGCACAGACGAAAACTTGAGTGCAGACCTCTTGCAGGTTAGATAGGAAATTTGAGATTCAAGAAAATGTCAGATTCCCGTGTTTTTTTTAAACAACATTCTTAAAAAGATTTTTTTTCACTCCCAACATAATAATAGTAAAAACTTAACAACTTGACCCTCATACCAATTATTTTAACATTTAGCTTCATCTACAAGTTTATAATTAATATGGTGTGGCAAAAAGTGTTTACATTAATTAGTTCCTATTTTTATCTTCTTTTATGGTCTTCATTTTTACAAAATTTTGATTCAAATTCGAGGTTTGGACTCATAAATTATTAGATTCAAATGGCTTAGGTTAATTTGGGTTGTAAGGGGAAGCAAGAAAAGGCTAGTTTTTTTGTTTTTTTTTTGCAGATTTTAAAGAAAAACATTTCATTTTGGCCAAAATAAATAAAGTATTTCACCAGTACAAACATAGAGTTTCATTTTCTTCACACAGTGATATCAAAAGTTGTTGAATATCTGTTATAAGTATAGCAGCATTATATCAGACACTTTTTAAATGAAGATAAAGAGTTGATATTAAATTCTAGGACAACCTTGACACTTATTCAAGAACTGTAGATATCCTCATGCAAAGAAAATTAAAATTAAAACTTCTACTGGAGAAATATTTGATATATTTTAACAAAAAAAAAACGTTTTGTTATAAAAGCTGCAAAAACACTGACCTTTCCTCGTGTTTCCTTTAAACTACCACTTGTGCATCAATGATAGAAACTTTGTTGGTTCACATCCCGAGGGGGTCAAAGTTTCTAACTGTTCATTGGATGTAAAAGCAGTTGACAGATTGATTTTAGTGATAACCTTTAGCATGTGCTATTCACCCTTAAAACAAACAAATGACTTTTAAATCGCATGACTATTATCACTTTTGTTAATGTACTATTATGTGGTGCATTCAGCTGATGGTGCCAGTGGCAACAGAAAGACTCCTGACTTCGAACCAAACACCTTCATCTGACCAAACCGATGAAGAGCTTGATGATGAAGACTTGGCAGTTGGCTGGGGAGCTGAAATTTTGCAGCTTCCACCTTCACTGGAATTTGACATCAGAGTTCACAAAGGGGCTGAGCCATTAGGTAACTTCTCCGGAAAATAATTATAATAAAATAAAATAATCTTGCCATTTCCAACTTTTCCCAAACAGCAATTTTCTTAGTCAACTTGTAATGCAATAAACATTATTAAATTAAATATATTTAAAATTTATACCTGGGTAAGGCCTAGTAAAGCCTTAAAGTTGAATGGAGAGCTGAGAAAGGTACAGAGTGTAAAATATCTGGGAAATGTAATTGAGGCAAAGGGTGAGAGAAGAAAGGATCTTATAAGAAGAGGACAGCAGGGAAAGTTGTTCTATAGGTGTGTAAGAGACCTGCTATCGAGGAGAAAAGTGCCCTTGAAGTGTAAGTAAGTACTCTATAGTATGTACTTTGTATGTGTTGAATTATTACTGTTCCAATACAAGCATACCAGCTTTTACCGCTTCACCGTACCGTTACTCATTTTATCAGCCATTAAAAGAGCATACACCACTGATTGTCTTTTGTCTAATAACTACCGAACTCAATCACCTTGGATACAACAAAGACACGACAAACATTATATTACAAGTCTGTTAAACGCAACTGAACAAAAAAAAAACACCAACATGCACAACAACACAAGAGGCTAGAAACAAAACAACAACTACATATGTCTCATCATAGTCAAGAACTAAATAATGTCAACAATATGTATATTCACATATGCAGCAGAAATATAAATATTATGTAAGAGATACTAGTAAAGTGAAGACTATGGAAATTGAGTTTGAGAGGATCATGTTAGTTGTCACGAGAAGAAACAAGATAAGTAATAAAGTTATCCGAGGAAGAGTACATGAGATAGTAGAGGAAGCAAGGCTTAGATGGTTAGGGCATGTCATGAGAATGGAGAAGGAAAGGATGCCAAAGAAAATTCTGGAAATTAGTATGTAGGAAAAACACCACAAAGAAGGCCAAGAAAGAGATGGGACGGACAGATAAAATAAAAATACAAATTAAAGTAGAATGATAGAAGAAATTAAAGGAAGAATGATGGACGAATAAAGAGAGATGAAGGCATTTTACTAAATTGACATGGCCACAAGCTGGAAATAGTTTATGATGATTATGATGATTATTATCTGTACATGGTAATTGAACCCGTGACTCCTTGCTTGACGTGTGAATTCTCTTTGCACTAAGATATCCATAAATAGTCCTGTGTATAGGGTTATCCTCCCCTCACAGTTTAAGGATGGATGTTTATCATTTTTCAGCTAAACTAATTTTATTGAAAGATGTACACCAAAACAACTGTTGCTTACTACCAAAGTTAATTTCCATCTTCTTGTATTAATTAATGCTAAGTTTTTTTACATTAATTATCAAGGATATGCCTAAATAACCTTTTTTTGGTAAACTATTTTCATATATTTATATTTTACTCAAGTGATTTTGTGGTAGCTCAAGAAAATGTAAATGTATTTTCATAATAATCAACCTCTATATCCTATTGTCTTAGATCAGATAGTATGAGCTAATTTCAAGTAATCACTAGAGTTAAATAATAACATATTTTAAAATTCATGTACAGACCACACTTAGACGACACTATTGTTTTAAAACTAAAAGTGACATGTAACCTCCATTTACATTGAAAAGTAAGAAGTCCTACCTCACCTGATTACGCTATGACCTTATATTATAAGCTGCTCCATGGGGAACCAAGCAATGCAAGTGTATTACCTTTCAGATTAAATAAAGGGTAGGCTATTTTATGTTTTAGATATTCTTTCTAAACTTAACACCAACTTAGCATTATCTTGAATGGTGTGGGACACTAAGTAATAGCAAAGAAACCAATTATTCTACATACATTTGTTGTAGTTATCATTATAATTTATTTGGCTATTTAAGCTATGGTTTGAATATTTTTGGTGACCTGGTGGTCTAGGGGTAAGGTGTCAGACTTCTATGCTGGCGGCCGGGGTTCAATCCTCGGTCCCGCCACAGATTTATCTGATTACCAAACCCTTCCTTCACCTCTGACAAGACATCTTGTGAATGTGGGGAATGCCAGGCCTCCACCGTGGTTCGGATTCCACGTTAAACTGTAGGTCCTTCATTTCATCTCACAATCACCCTACCATTACACATTAGCGTAAGTGCGTATAACCCGAACGGGTAGTAAGACGCGGTGCTAATAATAATAATAATAATAATTGAATATTTTAAATCTTGTGAATTGATTGGAACAATTGGTAGAAAGAACTTGCAGGGCTACAAGTGTCATAGAGTGTTCTCATATAAATCTGGTTTGTCAACATGCGTATTAAGAAGTATCATTCACAGAGCAAACACTACATATACTCAGAACCTAATCACCATGAGTCCGACCTCTGTAGTGTATATTTCTGGTCCGAACCCCAGCAGAATGGTATGTCCAAGTTGGGTAGTCACTTAAATCAAGTGGTAACTTATTTTATTTTAGAACTTTATGTGATTATTTAAATTACAACTTATACACATAATGTTGAATTTATTTACAAACCAAATTACTTGAAAATACATAGACATAGTTAATCACACTGTTCCCTTACGGGGTCGGCAATAAATTGTACATATAACTCAAAAAACAACAACTCCATGCTTAATACATCCCCACTAACTTTCTCTACACTTCCCTATTTTTGTATACTCCCTTCGCTTCAACAACATCCATACACCGAGTCATCCATGCTCTTTTATTAATAAAGCTCTAAGTGTTTCTCTTTTTCACACATTTGTCTAAAATATATAACCACATTTTACATGGTCAACCCCTTCCTTTTGATCCACACACCCTTCTTCAAATATTGCTTTGTCACTTGATCCACACTCATTCTCTCAACATGATCAAACCAACTCAAGACGATTTTCTTTCAAACTGCACTCCTTCAGCACCCATTCATTACTGATTCTGTCCATACAAGTTTTCCCACATACATATCTTAGATATCACATTCCATTTACATTCACATCCACATTGCTCTTGTATTTCTCCTGACAAACCTGTGCTTCACATCCATAAAACAACGATGGCATTAACATACGTTTATATACTGCCATCTTTGCCTCTTTCAATACTACTTCATTCTTTGCAATAGTCCACAAACATCAACCTATTCTACGAAATACATTCACCATCCGTCCTCCCATTATTACAAAACATTCTTTAAACTAATTTTGAAAATAGCATAATTAATTCTAAATACTCAATAAAAGCAACAGAAGCTGCAAATATAATATTTGTGTCAGGATAAATACGATAAATACATATAAAAATACTTAATTAGTTTAGCCTCCATTCAGAATTGTAACATAACTCTTAAGTTATTAGCTTAACCTTTCTAAAAATTCAATCACAAAGACCGACAAAATTCAAGAGGTTCTAGTAAATTAGGAGCTAGTAACTTCCATGTTTTTAACCATTGTTTTTGTTGTCAGGCATTACTGTGGACTCAGTTGACAGGGGAGTCAACGGTATGTTGGTTATATCTGTGGCAGCAGGTGGGGCACTCGCCAAAGATGGTCGGCTGGCGCCTGGTGACTACTTACTATCTGTAAATAACGAAAGCCTCCGTAAGGTCACTAACTCGCAAGCTCGGGCGATCCTCCGCAGAGCTCAACTTCTCTCCACTGAGATCAAGTAGGTTTAGTGACAAACTTTAACATTTCTTGACCATGTGTTTTTCTAAAGCTAAAATATTCACCCACTTTGTTAAGGTTTAAATTCCTGCAGATAGACTTCATGTTCACATTCAGTTTGATTAAATATTACCTATATACTACATTATATTTGTAAAAAGTTACAGGAAAGGTAAATAGAAACATAATATAAAAGGAACAATGAAAATAAAAACACAGTTCACATTTTACATTGTTTCCATTGAACAAATCCCATCCACCCACTCTTCCAACCTAGGTTTAATTAGATTGAAACTCATCAAGAGGGAGTGTGAAATGAGCAAAGCAACTTCCAAAAAGGGAAAACAAAAACACCTTCCCTGTATTCGCTTGCAATATAATACAATTACCTCATAAAGCATATATATTTTAAAGAAAATTACAATTCATATTACTATAGTATAATATCACTTATTAAATGTTGTTGAAATATAATTACAAACTTAGTTTTAAAAAAATATTGATATAAAATATTTTCTTAGAATTCTTGATTCTTTAGATTTTATTTACATTTATCATTTTTCTCTTTTGTTTTATTGTTTTCTACTTGTAGTTAATGATAATCTCACATTTCTATGCATTCAATTCCATTTATTTTATCTTATATAAAAAATACTTTTGGAGCTGTAAAACAACACTTAAATTCTTCTTTAAATTGACATAAAAGAAAATTGGTAATTTTTCCCTTTTAGATAGTTTATTGCTTTCATATTTAATTCCCTAATAGGAGAGTAAAGTCTTATGATGCCGCATGCGAGCTATATCGACACGAGTGGCCGTCGTCGTTAGCGATAATAAAGCCAATATTCGCGGATAGAGGGTGTCATGTGATCAGCACACTGAACCCTCCAGTGGCTAATCTCAGTTTTCTAAACTGTAGCCGCTACTTATTTATTCAAGTAGCTCCTTATGTGTCCTCAAAAGGCTTCATTGACCCTGTTTCAAAACTAACTGCTTTACAGAACCATTCTGGAAGCACCAGGGATTGAACTCGAGACCTCTGGATCTCTAGTCAATAACTCTGACCACTAGACCACAAAGGCGTGTTCAACAAACACATTACACATTTATTATTAACATTTTATGAACTTTAAACCATTATCTAAATAATGTTGTGGCTTATAAAATTTGACTACTTAAAAAAAAATACTTTCATATTGGGTAAATGATTTATAGAGCTTAAAGTTATTTAGCATTTAAAAATCAAAAACTTTTTTTTCAAATTAATGTTTCCCACCAATAATTAAAACGAAATATTAATATTTTTTTTTTTTACCAAAAATGGGCTCTAAATACCTATCTCACAATATCATCATAAAATTAATTTTGACCATATAAAAGTTGGTAGAAATGGTAGTTGTGCTTGCCTAGACAAGGTATGGACTTGTATGTGCCTTGACCAGTCTGGTGTTGTAAACCAGAAAGTATGTGAGGCATCCCCACAAGTGCTGGAACAATCTTATTACTTACCCATGGTGATAGGGGCTGTAGCAGTCAGGACTGGGTAAATAGGATTATATCTAAATGTCGCTAGCTTGGTACGGCACCACATTTCAGTCGAGCTACGGATAGTTGTAACGTTGGATTCACTCTACTTTCCTCCGTAACAGGTAGGATTAACATAAGATGCGATAGACATTGGGGATTTATGTTCAAGTATTCAGTTATTAGGGTCTATTATAAAAATTATAAGTTGAAATATTAGATGTTAACATAGACAAGGATTTGAACCTTAGACCTTTGATTTAATATACTGCTGCTCCCCTACTGAGATATCTAGGTTTATATCCCCATTCAAGACACACTTCTTATTATCTCATAATGCTTTACTAATCCAAATCATTTAAGATTTAATCATATGCTTTCCTAGTCAAGGTTAATACTTTATTGTGTTTAGTCTTTTGGGAAATAATTATTAAGAAATGTGTCTTGGATAGGAATAATAGTTTGGATAACTCAGTAGGTAGAGTAGTGACGCACAATGCTGACTGTCCACAGTTCATATCTCTGCCTCGCACATATTCTTCACATTTAAAAAAAATACTCTTTACTAAGAACAAATAATATTTATTAAAGATTTTAAAATTATATTAATTTATTATTATTTAGTCTATTTAAAACCTATGATTAATTATTTAAGTTTCACTTTATATAGTTAGGAAAGAGTTTTAAACATAATTTGGTTATTTTCAAGGTCACAATAAAAGTAGTTTAGTTAATTTTTTATTTCCAAATTATCGTACATGAGATCCCCTCCTTTGGATCTCAACCTGACTTTTTGATTATTGTATATTTAAATAAAACAAAACTCAGGGGTTTGAGCCCTCAAGCGAGTTGTATCAACCGAGCGGTCATCACCGTTAGCAACGATAGTGCCAATTTTTGTGGACAGAGGATGTCATTTGGTCAGCACAATGAGCCTTCCAGTCGCTAATTTCAGTTTTCTAAACAGGAGATGCTTCTTTTAAAAATCCAAGTAGCTCCTCATTTGTCCTCATGAGGCTGAGTTTGAACCCGTTCCAGACCCACTGCTTCACAGATAAATTTTGGGAGCACCGGGAATCAACCCAGGATTTCTGGATCCTTAGCCATAAACTCTGACCACTAGGCCACAGAGGTGGTGATATTTAAAATAATAGATGAGTAAATTAATTGGTTTGTTAAGTTTTAATACAAAGATATTGTTGTCTCACAAAGAAGGATAAACCGTTTTAAGGATTCTATATTCTAAAATAAACTAAACAATATTTATTAATTGGTTGTCATGTAAATTTGACACTACAGGGTACTATATCATTTATTTCAACAAGAGTGTTAACGATGATGAATGAATCATAGTTGATTTATATGAACTGAAAAGTTGAAAAATTCACCTACTTTTTTAGTCAACATATTCATAAAACAAACATTCGGAACATACCCAGATTTATTATTGAGGGAAATGGAGAATGCGGATGTGGAGTATAAGGGGGGAGGGGGCAGGAAGGTAGTTGTACAATTCAAGCCCTTCACATTTTGGTGCAATCTTGCAAACCATGCTGATGTTTTTGGAAAACATCTTAAATAAACAAGATAGATTGTTCAATTCTTTGTCTTTATTTTTGTCACCTCGTCTCACTAACTGTTTAGGTTGAATCCTTCTTAACTAACTACGCCCATGTGCTAGGGATGAGGGAAGTTGAATTTAGAGTAAGTGTAACTGTATTTGGTTGAACAAAAAGTGGAAAAACATTTAGGAAAAAAAAAACCCTCACTACATCCAACGGGGCTTCAAACACTGACCTCCTCGTTATTGGTTGCCCATTATATTTCGAGAGTGATCCTTTTGAGTGTTTGACCACTGAAGTTGGTCACTTTGTCACCACATACATATACATTATTTAAATTGAAAATTTGGATGGACTATTGCACTCTTTTACATTTATCTTGTTTTGAATTCTTGAACGGAAAATAAAATGTTAGACTTGAACCACACACACACACACGCGCACACATATACACTTACACTGTAATCCTCAGAAACTAGTTAATAATACATTGCTGAACAAATATTTATTCCCTCTTATCAGTTTGTGCTACATGTTATCTTGGGCACAATTCTTATCTTGCAGTTGGCTTCCCTGCTAATTGCAAAAAAGTGTTTTAAAATGCACACATAAAACTAATTTTACTAATGTTGTCAATTTTGACAGTTCAATATTTGATTTGATTAAGTTGACTTTTTCATCTTCTTTGAAATGTGCATATTTTTCAAGCCTATGCTTATTTTAATGTGAGTCAAAACGTTGTTGTGTAAAAAAGAGTTCTAACATATTAGTTTTAACATATATTAATTCATATTTGCTTAAAAAAACCTCTCCAAATTCTAAGAACTTTGTTATTATGAATCATAATCATATAATGTTATTCAAATATTCATTTAGTAATTTTAATTATATTAAATATGTCTCTCATAGCATATAAAATTAACTTTATTTAATTCCTACATTTAAAAATGTTATTTTATTAAAAAACCACATATAAATACAAAATAGTTTTACATAGAACATATTTTGTGAACTAGACTCCTGAGCCAATTGGGGAGTCCAATGGTTTCTGTTTACGTAGTCCGGCAATCTTCACATACCTTTTGTTTTATAAACCTGTTTTTAAATAAAGTGTTAATTTGGGATGTGATGGGATACTTAATTTACTATTATAATGGATTAGCTACCCCTGTTTTTCAAATATCTGGGCAATTCCTTGATTTACTAACCTGTTTAGTCAAGAGTCTACTGTATATAAGTTACTCTTCTCGACTGGTAGCAAATGATGTAATTTTTCAAGTTTTTTTTTTTTCAGACTTCACCTGGTTGATTATATGTTTATTTATTGTAAATCATAGTAGCAAAATATTAAAGCATATTAATGATTCTCTAACTATTGAAAAATTAACTTCAAATTATGTAAGTACCTATAGTAAATATTTTTGAAGTAAACAGGTATTATTTGACTACTATCTTTCTATACCCTTTTTAGAAAATAGAAAATGAGGCTATTTAATAAAATATCTTTTCTTGTTAATTTAATTGTATTTATATTCATATTAACTTTAGTAAGGAGAAATTGATTGA
>JBCFYV010011172.1:131035803-131055803 GCA_039000515.1 Timema cristinae
ACTGAACTTCAAACGTATTTTAAAACCCTGCTTGGGTGGCCACATGGTCAAAGGGTAATACTCCGCAAAAAAACTGACTGCTGTGAAGGGGAAATCGTAGTTTGATCCAAAATTGGTGGGATAAACAGGGGGGTTTTTTCCCTTTAATGTTTCCTATTTTCCATAAAAAAAGCGGGTAACCTTTTAATCCATAACCCATTTTTGTAATATTTACATGCTTATAGCCTGAAGGGTAAGAAAAACGATGCAAAAGAAAAATTATAAACTTTTGATAATCAGTATTTATAATGTATTAAAAAGTAATAAGAGAAAATTTTTAAAATAGTCTCTAAGATGGTTTTGAGAAAAATATAAAAAATTAAGCTATTTTTTTTTGGGAAATTTTATTGCCAATTTTTTGATAAATTTGGGTCAGATGTATCAAAAGCAATTTAAAAAACATTATATATTTCTCATAGACTTAATTTGAACAAACTATGTAAATCAAAAGAGAAAGAAGTAATTTTCAAAAATTCATACTAAAAATAAAAAATATATAATTTGAATTTTTACCACAGTAAAAAAACCCCAGGAAAGTCTAAAAAAACTTAAAATTAAAAAAAAAAAGATTTTTTTAAATACCTCATTTTTCTATTTCTAAAAAAGGGTTTTAAATAGAAAGATAGTATTTATAAAACCTGTTTTCAAAAATTTTTTACTATAGTACTTAAAAAATTTGAAGTTAATTTTCAATAGTTAGAGAATCATTAAAATGCTTTTAAAATTTTGCTATATGATTTACAATAAATAAACATATAATCAAACCCGGTGAAGTCGAAAAAAAAAAAAAATTGAAAAATTACATCTTTGCACCCGTCGAGAAGATAACTTAATACAGTAGACTCTTGACTAAACGGTTAGTAAATCAAGGAATTGCCAGATATTTGAAAAACAGGGGGCTAAACCATTATAATAGTAAATTAAGTATCCCATCACATCCCAAATTAACCTTTATTTAAAAACAGGGTTTTAAAACAAAAGGTATTGAAGATTCCGACTAGTAAACAAAACCCTGGGCTCCCCAATTGGCTCAGGAGTCTGTTCACAAAAAATGTTCATGTAAAAAATTTGTATTTATATGTGGTTTTTTTTAAAAAAAAACATTTTTAAAAGTAGGGGAAATTTAAAAAAAGTTAATTTTATATGCTATGAAGACCTATTTTTTATAATTAAAATTACTAAAAGAATATTTGAAAACATTATATGATTATGATCATAATAACAAAGTTCTTAGAATTTGGGGGGTTTTTTTAAGCAAAATAATTAATATTGTTAAAACTAATATGTTAGAACTCTTTTTTACACAACAACGTTTTGACTCACATTAAAATAAGCATAGGCTTGAAAAATATGCACATTTCAAAGAAGATGAAAAAGTCAACTTAATCAAATCAAATATTGAACTGTCAAAATTGACAACATTAGTAAAATTAGGTTTATGTGTGCATTTTAAAACACTTTTTTGCAATTAGCAGGGAAGCCAACTGCAAGATAAGAATTGTGCCCAAGATAACATGTAGCACAAACTGATAAGAGGGAATAAATATTTGTTCAGCAATGTATTATTAACTAGTTTCTGAGGATTACAGTGTAAGTGTATATGTGTGCGCGTGTGTATGTGTGGTTCAAGTCTAACATTTTATTTTCCGTTCAAGAATTCAAAACAAGATAAATGTAAAAGAGTGCAATAGTCCATCCAAATTTTCAATTTAAATAATGGCTACTTCAGTGGTCAAACACTCAAAAGGATCACTCTCGAAATATAATGGGCAGCCAATAACGAGGAGGTCAGTGTTTGAAGCCCCGTTGGATGTAGTGAGGTTTTTTTTTTCCTAAATGTTTTTCCACTTTTTGTTCAACCAAATACAGTTACACTTACTCTAAATTCAACTTCCCTCATCCCTAGCACATGGGCGTAGTTAGTTAAGAAGGATTCAACCTAAACAGTTAGTGAGACGAGGTGACAAAAATAAAGACAAGAATTGAACAATCTAGCTTGTTTATTTAAGATGTTTTCCAAAAACATCAGCATGGTTTGCAAGATTGCACCAAAATGTGAAGGGCTTGAATTGTACAACTACCTTCCTGCCCCCTCCCCCCTTATACTCCACATCCGCATTCTCCATTTCCCTCAATAATAAATCTGGGTATGTTCCGAATGTTTGTTTTATGAATATGTTGACTAAAAAAGTAGGTGAATTTTTCAACTTTTCAGTTCATATAAATCAACTATGATTCATTCATCATCGTTAACACTCTTGTTGAAATAAATGATATAGTACCCTGTAGTGTCAAATTTACATGACAACCAATTAATAAATATTGTTTAGTTTATTTTAGAATATAGAATCCTTAAAACGATTTATCCTTCTTTGTGAGACAACAATATCTTTGTATTAAAACTTAACAAACCAATTAATTTACTCATCTATTATTTTAAATATGACCACCTCTGTGGCCTAGTGGTCAGAGTTTATGGCTAAGGATCCAGAAATCCTGGGTTGATTCCCGGTGCTCCCAAAATTTATCTGTGAAGCAGTGGGTCTGGAACGGGTTCAAACTCAGCCTCATGAGGACAAATGAGGAGCTACTTGGATTTTTAAAAGAAGCATCTCCTGTTTAGAAAACTGAAATTAGCGACTGGAAGGCTCATTGTGCTGACCAAATGACATCCTCTGTCCACAAAAATTGGCACTATTGTTGCTAACAGTGATGACCGCTCGGTTGATACAACTCGCTTGAGGGCTCAAACCCCTGAGTTTTGTTTTATTTAAATATACAATAATCAAAAAGTCAGGTTGAGATCCAAAGGAGGGGATCTCATGTACGATAATTTGGAAATAAAAAATTAACTAAACTACTTTTATTGTGACCTTGAAATAACCAAATTATGTTTAAAACTCTTTCCTAACTATATAAAGTGAAACTTAAATAATTAGTCATAGGTTTTAAATAGACTAAATAATAATAAATTAATATAATTTTAAAATCTTTAATAAATATTATTTGTTCTTAGTAAAGAGTTTTTTTTTTAATGTGAAGAATATGTGCGAGGCAGAGATATGAACTGTGGACAGTCAGCATTGTGTGTCACTACTCTACCTACTGAGTTATCCAAACTATTATTCCTATCCAAGACACATTTCTTAATAATTATTTCCCAAAAGACTAAACACAATAAAGTATTAACCTTGACTAGGAAAGCATATGATTAAATCTTAAATGATTTGGATTAGTAAAGCATTATGAGATAATAAGAAGTGTGTCTTAAATGGGGATATAAACCTAGATATCTCAGTAGGGGGAGCAGCAGTATATTAAATCAAAGGTCTAGGGTTCAAATCCTTGTCTATGTTAACATCTAATATTTCAACTTATAATTTTTATAATACACCCTAATAACTGAATACTTGAACATAAATCCCCAATGTCTATCGCATCTTATGTTAATCCTACCTGTTACGGAGGAAAGTAGAGTGAATCCAACGTTACAACTATCCGTAGCTCGACTGAAATGTGGTGCCGTACCAAGCTAGCGACATTTAGATATAATCCTATTTACCCAGTCGTGACTGCTACAGCCCCTATCACCATGGGTAAGTAATAAGATTGTTCCAGCACTTGTGGGGATGCCTCACATACTTTCTGGTTTACAACACCAGACTGGTCAAGGCACATACAGGTCCATACCTTGTCTAGGCAAGCACAACTACCATTTCTACCAACTTTTATATGGTCAAAATTAATTTTATGATGATATTGTGAGATAGGTACTTAGAGCTCATTTTTGGTAAAAAAAAAATTATTAATATTTCGTTTTAATTATTGGCGGGAAACATTAATATGAAAAAAAAGTTTTTGATTTTTAAATGCTAAATAACTTTAAGCTCTATAAATCATTTACCCAATATGAAAGTATTATTTTTTAAGTAGTCAAATTTTATAAGCCACAACATTATTTAGATAATGGTTTAAAGTCCATAAAATGTTAATAATAAATGTGTAATGTGTTTGTTGAACACGCCTTTGTGGTCTAGTGGTCAGAGTTATTGACTAGAGATCCAGAGGTCTCGAGTTCGATCCCTGGTGCTTCCAGAATGGTTCTGTAAAGCAGTTAGTTTTGAAACAGGGTCAATGAAGCCTTTTGAGGACACATAAGGAGCTACTTGAATAAATAAGTAGCGGCTACAGTTTAGAAAACTGAGATTAGCCACTGGAGGGTTCAGTGTGCTGATCACATGACACCCTCTATCCGCGAATATTGGCTTTATTTTCGCTAACGACGACGGCCACTCGTGTCAATATAGCTCGCATGCGGCATCATAAGACTTTACTCTCCTATTAGGGAATTAAATATGAAAGCAATAAACTATCTAAAAGGGAAAAATTACCAATTTTCTTTTATGTCAATTTAAAGAAGAATTTAAGTGTTGTTTTACAGCTCCAAAAGTATTTTTTATATAAGATAAAATAAATGGAATTGAATGCATAGAAATGTGAGATTATCATTAACTACAAGTAGAAAACAATAAAACAAAAGACAAAAATGATAAATGTAAATAAAATCTAAAGAATCAAGTTTTCTAAGAAAATATTTTATATCAATATTTTTTTTAAACTAAGTTTGTAATTATATTTCAACAACATTTAATAAGTGATATTATACTATAGTAATATGAATTGTAATTTTCTTTAAAATATATATGCTTTATGAGGTAATTGTATTATATTGCAAGCGAATACAGGGAAGGTGTTTTTGTTTTCCCTTTTTGGAAGTTGCTTTGCTCATTTCACACTCCCTCTTGATGAGTTTCAAACTAATTAAACCTAGGTTGGAAGAGTGGGTGGAAGGGATTTGTTCAATTGAAACAATGTAAAATGTGAACTGTGTTTTTATTTTCATTGTTCCTTTTATATTATGTTTCTATTTACCTTTCCTGTAACTTTTTACAAATATAATGTAGTATATAGGTAATATTTAATCAAACTGAATGTGAACATGAAGTCTATCTGCAGGAATTTAAACCTTAACAAAGTGGGTGAATATTTTAGCTTTAGAAAAACACATAGTCAAGAAATGTTAAAGTTTGTCACTAAACCTACTTGATCTCAGTGGAGAGAAGTTGAGCTCTGCGGAGGATCGCCCGAGCTTGCGAGTTAGTGACCTTACGGAGGCTTTCGTTATTTACAGATAGTAAGTAGTCACCAGGCGCCAGCCGACCATCTTTGGCGAGTGCCCCACCTGCTGCCACAGATATAACCAACATACCGTTGACTCCCCTGTCAACTGAGTCCACAGTAATGCCTGACAACAAAAACAATGGTTAAAAACATGGAAGTTACTAGCTCCTAATTTACTAGAACCTCTTGAATTTTGTCGGTCTTTGTGATTGAATTTTTAGAAAGGTTAAGCTAATAACTTAAGAGTTATGTTACAATTCTGAATGGAGGCTAAACTAATTAAGTATTTTTATATGTATTTATCGTATTTATCATATTTATCCTGACACAAATATTATATTTGCAGCTTCTGTTGCTTTTATTGAGTATTTAGAATTAATTATGCTATTTTCAAAATTAGTTTAAAGAATGTTTTGTAATAATGGGAGGACGGATGGTGAATGTATTTCGTAGAATAGGTTGATGTATGCAAAGAATGAAGTAGTATTGAAAGAGGCAAAAATGGCAGTATATAAACGTGTGTTAATGCCATCGTTGTTTTATGGATGTGAAGCACAGGTTTGTCAGGAGAAATACAAGAGCAATGTGGATGTGAATGTAAATGGAATGTGATATCTAAGATATGTATGTGGGAAAACTTGTATGGACAGAATCAGTAATGAATGGGTGCTGAAGGAGTGCAGTTTGAAAGAAAATCGTCTTGAGTTGGTTTGATCATGTTGAGAGAATGAGTGTGGATCAAGTGACAAAGCAATATTTGAAGAAGGGTGTGTGGATCAAAAGGAAGGGGTTGACCATGTAAAATGTGGTTATATATTTTAGACAAATGTGTGAAAAAGAGAAACACTTAGAGCTTTATTAATAAAAGAGCATGGATGACTCGGTGTATGGATGTTGTTGAAGCGAAGGGAGTATACAAAAATAGGGAAGTGTAGAGAAAGTTAGTGGGGATGTATTAAGCATGGAGTTGTTGTTTTTTGAGTTATATGTACAATTTATTGCCGACCCCGTAAGGGAACAGTGTGATTAACTATGTCTATGTATTTTCAAGTAATTTGGTTTGTAAATAAATTCAACATTATGTGTATAAGTTGTAATTTAAATAATCACATAAAGTTCTAAAATAAAATAAGTTACCACTTGATTTAAGTGACTACCCAACTTGGACATACCATTCTGCTGGGGTTCGGACCAGAAATATACACTACAGAGGTCGGACTCATGGTGATTAGGTTCTGAGTATATGTAGTGTTTGCTCTGTGAATGATACTTCTTAATACGCATGTTGACAAACCAGATTTATATGAGAACACTCTATGACACTTGTAGCCCTGCAAGTTCTTTCTACCAATTGTTTCAATCGATTCCCAAGATTTAAAATATTCAATTATTATTATTAGCACCGCGTCTTACTACCCGTTCGGGTTATACGCACTTACGCTAATGTGTAATGGTAGGGTGATTGTGAGATGAAATGAAAGACCTACAGTTTAACGTGGAATCCGAACCACGGTGGAGGCCTGGCATTCCCCACATTCACAAGATGTCTTGTCAGAGGTGAAGGAAGGGTTTGGTAATCAGATTGTAATCCCTAAGCTCCAAACTAGAGGGATTCAATACATAAATATAAACAAAATCTACAGTTAAAGAAAAATAAAATAGAATATAGAGGAGCGCGCAAAGTGAATATCCTAAAGTTGTGAGTTTTAAAATGCTGGACATTTAGCATGTCCCCAGCGCACGCAACTCACTCTTGTGAGTAGCGGGAAACAACGGTCCACCTTCACAGGTTGCCTAACATATAAATATATAAAAAGGTCGAAGGCTAATCCCTCGCACCTTTTCTAGACATAGGGATAATATGGCGTAATTATGTAATAGAATAAATCCAAGTCTTAGAATCTTTTAGATTTTATTTATGCCACTTTATTAAATAATAAGCATATTATTTGAAGAGCATTTAATAATTCAGTTATATATATATTATCCAATAAAAACATTGTTCCATAAATATTTACTCTTTTCCTTCTAATCATTACGTTATTTATTATGTACCCTAAACATATTACGTAAATACAAATATTGATGCATAATATTAATTTAATATGATCATACGTCATACAGTAAATGATCTCTCCTAACTAACACATTTTTGATGTTGTTGCGAAAATGCCACATGTTACTAAAAGTTTTAGTTCCATCAAAAATACCTAATGCCAATACCATTTAACTTTAACGCTAATAACCTACTAGCGTAACTCACAATAGCCTTCGCCTATGTCCTAAACAAGAATTATAGTACTATTATAAATATCAAGGATATTTCCTAACATTACCCCATTTAAGTTTGTTTATTTGTTACTATTTTGGCACAAAATAGATATTAACAAAACTATCCTAAAAATAACAATCGATAAACTAGTAAAAAAAAAAATATAAAGTTAAGTTGATCTATATAATAATATAGTGCAATACTCCATTCTACTAATATTGAAAATCTCGGCACCATATTTCAAACACTTTCCCACCTTAATGTTTACCAAACCCAAAATGCCACATTTGAAATAGAGACGAAATAAAGTTAATTGGTTGAGTATAAAGTTTGCGCATAATGCTTAGTATCCATAACACAGAAATGTCTGACTTTACAATACTCTCATTATAAAGTAAATCAAAAGACGAAGATTTACGCAAATACTTTATAATTAAATTTGATAAAAGATCTAAAAAGAATTTTGACTAGTTCCCATAATTTACATTTAAACCGAAATTGGATTTTATTCTTACATTAATATGTCCGTTACGCCGACGCTTAGTCCTACATGGTCGCAGCCAAGCCCAAGAGTGACGTCTTCCTCGACGGATGGTCTTTTATATGGCACACTCATCGAACAGGATAGGCACAAAGGAAGGGGGCGCGCCGGCAGAAGAACATTCTATATTATTCTGGCAAAGCCTGGCAGTTACCATCTTCTTCTCGTTTCTTGAAGTTGGGCGGATTGATCATGGTAGCGGTGGTGCCGGGCTCTAGTGGCGAGAGGCGGAACTTGACTCAGTCTTGGCAGTTGTTCGCTTGTGGTTCGTGTAGTCGGATGTTTGTTTGCGCAAGGTGCTCGGCAAGATTAGTGGTATTGGGTAAGTGATGTTTATACTTGACTGTCCCCATTCTGTTGACTTGGAGCAATAATTGCTACAAGATAAATCTGTGGCGGGACCGAGGATTGAACCCCGGCCGCCAGCATAGAAGTCTGACACCTTACCCCTAGACCACCAGGTCACCAAAAATATTCAAACCATAGCTTAAATAGCCAAATAAATTATAATGATAACTACAACAAATGTATGTAGAATAATTGGTTTCTTTGCTATTACTTAGTGTCCCACACCATTCAAGATAATGCTAAGTTGGTGTTAAGTTTAAAAAGAATATCTAAAACATAAAATAGCCTACCCTTTATTTAATCTGAAAGGTAATACACTTGCATTGCTTGGTTCCCCATGGAGCAGCTTATAATATAAGGTCATAGCGTAATCAGGTGAGGTAGGACTTCTTACTTTTCAATGTAAATGGAGGTTACATGTCACTTTTAGTTTTAAAACAATAGTGTCGTCTAAGTGTGGTCTGTACATGAATTTTAAAATATGTTATTATTTAACTCTAGTGATTACTTGAAATTAGCTCATACTATCTGATCTAAGACAATAGGATATAGAGGTTGATTATTATGAAAAGACATTTACATTTTCTTGAGCTACCACAAAATCACTTGAGTAAAATATAAATATATGAAAATAGTTTACTAAAAAAGGTTATTTAGGCATATCCTTGATAATTAATGTAAAAAAACATAGCATTAATTATTACAAGAAGGTGGAAATTAACTTTGGTAGTAAGCAACAGTTGTTTTGGTGTACATCTTTCAATAAAATTAGTTTAGCTGAAAAATGATAAACATCCATCCTTAAACTGTGAGGGGAGGATAACCCTATACACAGGACTATTTATGGATATCTTAGTGCAAAGAGAATTCACACGTCAAGCAAGGAGTCACGGGTTCAATTACCATGTACAGATAATAATCATCATAATCATCATAAACTATTTCCAGCTTGTGGCCATGTCAGTTTAGTAAAATGCCTTCATCTCTCTTTATCTGTCCATCATTCTTCCTTTAATTTCTTCTATCATTCTACTTTAACTTGTATTTTTTATTTTACCTGTCCCTCCCATCTCTTTCTTGGCCTTCTTTGTGGTGTTTTTCCTACATACTAATTTCCAGAATTTTCTTTGGCATCCTTTCCTTCTCCATTCTCATGACATGCCCTAACCATCTAAGCCTTGCTTCCTCTAGTATCTCATGTACTCTTCCTCGGATAACTTTATTACTTATCTTGTTTCTTCTCGTGACAACTAACATGATCCTCTCAAACTCAATTTCCATAGTCTTCACTTTACTAGTATCTCTTACATAATATTTATATTTCTGCTGCATATGTGAATATACATACTGTTGACATTATTTAGTTCTTGACTATGATGAGACATATGTAGTTGTTGTTTTGTTTCTAGCCTCTTGTGTTGTTGTGCATGTGTGTGTTTTTTTTTTGTTCAGTTGCGTTTAACAGACTTGTAATATAATGTTTGTCGTGTCTTTGTTGTATCCAAGGTGATTGAGTTCGGTAGTTATTAGACAAAAGTCAATCAGTGGTGTATGCTCTTTTAATGGCTGATAAAATGAGTAACGGTACGGTGAAGCGGTAAAAGCTGGTATGCTTGTATTGGAACAGTAATAATTCAACACATACAAAGTACATACTCTAGAGTACTTACTTACACTTCAAGGGCACTTTTCTCCTCGATAGCAGGTCTCTTACACACCTATAGAACAACTCTCCCTGCTGTCCTCTTCTTATAAGATCCTTTCTTCTCTCACCCTCTGCCTCAATTACATTTCCCAGATATTTTACACTCTGTACCTTTCTCAGCTCTCCATGCAACTTTAAGGCTTTACTAGGCCTTATCCAGGTATAAATTTTAAATATATTTAATTTAATAATGTTTATTGCATAACAAGTTGACTAAGAAAATTGCTGTTTGGGAAAAGTTGGAAATGGCAAGATTATTTTATTTTATTATAATTATTTTCCGGAGAAGTTACCTAATGGCTCAGCCCCTTTGTGAACTCTGATGTCAAATTCCAGTGAAGGTGGAAGCTGCAAAATTTCAGCTCCCCAGCCAACTGCCAAGTCTTCATCATCAAGCTCTTCATCGGTTTGGTCAGATGAAGGTGTTTGGTACGAAGTCAGGAGTCTTTCTGTTGCCACTGGCACCATCAGCTGAATGCACCACATAATAGTACATTAACAAAAGTGATAATAGTCATGAGATTTAAAAGTCATTTGTTTGTTTTAAGGGTGAATAGCACATGCTAAAGGTTATCACTAAAATCAATCTGTCAACTGCTTTTACATCCAATGAACAGTTAGAAACTTTGACCCCCTCGGGATGTGAACCAACAAAGTTTCTATCATTGATGCACAAGTGGTAGTTTAAAGGAAACACGAGGAAAGGTCAGTGTTTTTGCAGCTTTTATAACAAAACGTTGTTTTTTTTTGTTAAAATATATCAAATATTTCTCCAGTAGAAGTTTTAATTTTAATTTTCTTTGCATGAGGATATCTACAGTTCTTGAATAAGTGTCAAGGTTGTCCTAGAATTTAATATCAACTCTTTATCTTCATTTAAAAAGTGTCTGATATAATGCTGCTATACTTATAACAGATATTCAACAACTTTTGATATCACTGTGTGAAGAAAATGAAACTCTATGTTTTTACTGGTGAAATACTTTATTTATTTTGGCCAAAATGAAATGTTTTTCTTTAAAATCTGCAAAAAAAACAAAAAAACTAGCCTTTTCTTGCTTCCCCTTACAACCCAAATTAACCTAAGCCATTTGAATCTAATAATTTATGAGTCCAAACCTCGAATTTGAATCAAAATTTTGTAAAAATGAAGACCATAAAAGAAGATAAAAATAGGAACTAATTAATGTAAACACTTTTTGCCACACCATATTAATTATAAACTTGTAGATGAAGCTAAATGTTAAAATAATTGGTATGAGGGTCAAGTTGTTAAGTTTTTACTATTATTATGTTGGGAGTGAAAAAAAATATTTTTAAGAATGTTTTAAAAAACACGGGAATCTGACATTTTCTTGAATCTCAAATTTCCTATCTAACCTGCAAGAGGTCTGCACTCAAGTTTTCGTCTGTGCTTCGGTCCAGCTCATCTTCAGACGAAGGTGGGGGACTTCGAGGAACCGGAGGGGGTTCCTGGAACCACACATATTCATGAAATTTAACAATATAAATATGCAACTTTACTTTCTTAGTATTAAATTTTGTTTGCAATTTTCAGTAAATTTCAAATATTTCAAAACCCATTTTTATGCCATTCAACCTGAAAATTAGATACATGATTATCTAAAAAAAAAGATGACATCAAAATTTTGTTGTCTTCCTTCTTCATTTGAAAACAACATGAATAGGATGATTGATTTTTTTATGCATATTTTTTTATTTTGTCGGACATTTGTACTGCAAGATGGGACAATTTTTAAAGAAAACTTTTATACATTTCTGTATAGTGAATAAACACAATTGAAAATAAACTCCTTTTGCATACGACTAGAAAATATTTCTTTTAACTCCTTTATTGAGGACAAAATGGCGGCAGAGTTGTCTAAAACGTTAGACTCGCATTGTATTTGATTGCCATTGACGGAAAGAACAAAGTATGAGTCCTGCCGGATGAAAAGGAGGAAGAAGAGTTTCCAGACCTGTCACGAGGGGAGGACTATTGGTACTACTATACTGAGCCTAGGTACGAGGTAACAAGCTAAAAGTTTTTGGTACTAGATAAAATAAAATAAATATAAAATACTAGAAATGCATTGAATCTGGCAAAACATGCAACAATGACGTGGGTGAACATTTGTTCCAGGAGGTAATCCATTCTACCTGCCTGGAAAAAAACTGTGGACTTGTGTCATTAAAAATGATGAATATGAGTCACTCAAAATTCTTACATATGTGTTCAAACATGTTTGCATGAAGGTGCGATTACTTAATATGTTACCGGTGGCAATGACTGAAGTAGACCCGTGATATTCAACCTGGGGTACTCGTATTTCCTAGAGTATGCGAAGACATCTTAGGGGGTATGTAAGATTTAAATAGATATAATTTTATAATCAACACTGAGTAGTCACGGCCTAGTTTAGGACTAGCCACTAGAGATCCTAACGTCAGGACATGTGATCTGGAAGCGCTATTCTCTCTATATACATCTCTTTATCTCTCTCTCGCTTTCTCTATCTTTCTCTCTACCCCTCTCTTTCTTTCCTTTTTTCCCTTTTTTCCTCTCTTTCTCCTTCTTCCTATTTCCTTCTCTTCCTTTATCTCTCTCCCTATTCTAGATGTGTATTATTGAATTTGTATAGCTTGCATTATGCACCAACAACTTTTACGCGGACAAATATGTCAAATACTATTGGTCTAGCAGGTCGAGCAGCTAGCTGAAAGCGTGGCAAAGAGTTCCGACAAGCCAGGAACGATCCTGGACCTCTTCTGTATTGACCAAAGGTTCGCAACTTAGCTGAACTAAGAAACAACTACTCCCAAATTTGTATATCAAGAGCGATAGGAAAATAGTACTAGAATATGTTGGTAAGTTTTTATTCGTGTGCTATTTTTGAAAGCTGAAGAATATTTCAGGTTTCAGTTTTTTACTTCAAAATTTGATTTAGTTGGCTATAACAGTCTTAGAAGAGAGAAGGCTGAAACCGGGCTTTGCCCCTGGAACCTGTACCTGTTTGAGCACATGGCCGGTCTAAAAGTTCTCGAGTGAGATTGTAATTATTCTGTTGTGATTCCTTTAGTTGAATAAATACATTACTGTGATTTTTTCCCATTTCATTTCCATGCTAATACAGGAGCAATTTTATAAGTTACCGCTTGGATTAAATCATGTGTATCCCGCATTTATGGTCGCACGGTCTAAGACGTCACTCTAGTAAGAACACGGATTACCGGTGACAGTGAGACCGGGATTCGAATAAGTTATTGCCAAGAATACTGAGGATGTCCGCCCCCCCCCCCCCTAAAAGAGTTACACACCTTCCTATTTTATTAAATTCTACCTTTCTCGACCATGTCCCATTTAAATTTAGCATGTGTGTTTAAAATACAGTAGGATTTGGATAATTCGACTCATATCTATTTCAATATATGTGCATTGTTAATTTTTTTTTTCGATTTTCTTCTAATTTCAAACCTAACTTAATGATGGTGGAACGCTGACAGATGTCGAGATTCTTGAAGAAGTTTTTTTACATCCTTTACTGTTTCCAGACTATGGCCTGGGTCAGTTTTTTATTCGACTAATATATTTTCCACTAGCACCTGGCTAGGCTTGTCGTAGTCTTGAGGGTGTAGAGGAAAAAAATATCCAAGGATCCTTTTATGAAAAAATATTATTATTACTATTAGCACCGCGTCTTACTACCCGTTCGGGTTGTACGCACTTACGCTAATGAGTAGTGATAAGGTGATTGTGAGATGAAATGGAGGACCTACAGTCTGACACCTTACCCCTAGATCACCAGGTCACTCCTTTGATGAAAATAACAGCACACACATCAAAGCTGAATAAGCAATACCATCGGTTTCTGAAACACTTCGAATCATGGAAAACTTGATAAGATTCAATGAATCTCCACAAGATGTAAAAGACAACATTTTTAAAGTAATCAGTTAACTTGTAGATTTTATTTACTGTTTCAAGATAATCAAATTGCAACAAATCAAGAAAACTAATTTTTTCAAACGTAATGGCAAAAATTAATTTAGATCTGCAATTATTGTATGTTCTTTTTTTTAAAAGTTTTTATATTTTATATTTAAATTGTTCTTGTTTTTTCATGTATGTGAATAGTGTGTGTGTAGGTTTTATATAGCATAAAAATGATAAAATGTGTGTGTGTGGATATTTTGAGATTATTAATATAATGTGTACCAGCTGCCTGGATATTCATAAAAATTGTTAATTGTATTGTGGATATTTCGATTTGTTTTTTTAGATATCCTTGAACGACGAATTAAATAAGTTGTACTGTAGATATAAAAATACAGTAGTCAGAAGATTCGCGAGAAGGCTTTCATAAACGTCTTCAAGGCATTCAATTAGATTCAAAGTACGCTGATTATTTAATCCTAACCATATGTAAGATTTGTGTTCACTTGGATCGAAAGCCTCTTCACGTTCACAAAATATACATGGCACTCTATTAAATTAATTTTCAAATTGTTCAATAATACCCCAATCACCAAATATCGCCCCAACTTTTGTTCGACAAATGATTTAAAGCCGAAGCATTAACCATCATAATTCCTTTAAAGGTCTTAAAGAAAACATGATTTAGTCAGACGGTCGGGCTAGTTAGGTAAGATCAGATACAATATCAGGTGATGCGTGTGTCATCTGACATGAGTATTACTACTTCATGTCGGGTCATGTCGGGTGACCGGTGCATCCAACCACTTGACCAAATCCCGTCCTTCTGTAGTGTTGTCGGGTGGTTCAGTGCGATCCCAACTTTTTGTTGTGTTTTGATAAATTAGAAGAGATGATGGATGCGTGCGTTCTTAACGAATTGAATGAAAATTAAAATACGCAAAAATCAGCTGATGAAATCAGGCCCTAAGTCAGGCCATTTATAAATAACACATTATTTGGTCAGGCCTACAAGTGAGATCGTGTGTAGCTTCTCGAGCATGGGAAATAAGTGCAAACAATATCAGTCACCCATTGATAGATTTTTTTAAAAAACCACCCGAACAAAAGGGAACAGAAGACGGTGGCTTGAACAACATTCGAGAAATGTGGTTAGCTTGGGGCAACGGGAACAACACTAATAAAACCTCGCCTGAAAAAGAGGTTTTCGATTATTGTTATGTTTTATCCACCATAAGCCAAGAAAGTTTGTTCGTCTTTATTTAAACTGCTCAACCGACAAGTTGCTATCCAAAATACATTGTTTACTGGAGCTATTTTTATTAGCTGTACAGATCTAAACGTATCACATTCATAGGTATCAATATATATAACTATTGAGGAATTTTAATATTATTGAGTTGGATATTGCGGGACTTGAGGAAGTCGTAAGATAATGGGAAATATCTTAATTTACAATTAATATTAAAACTCGGAGATCAAGATAGAATAAAAGCGTTTCCATAACTTGCACTCAATTGCCTAGAAAGCTCCTTTAAGTTCTCCCTGTAGAAAACGTGACGTCAGGGTCATAATCTATCTATGCCTGGACTTGGACCCAAGCCGTAGACACTGACGTAAGCCCCCCCTCCTCCCTTCCCTTTCCCAAATATCCTCTAGTAGGACATAAAATAAAAGCTATACATGCAAGAAAAAATAATATGAAAAAGTCACAGGGATGAAATTTATTTTTTACGAATTACTTTTCAAATAAAAGTTGAATATAACTGAAAGCTCTAGTTTTGTAAATTGTAATTGTTATTATAATATATTGGCAAGAGTTTCAAAATTTAACACAAAATGTACATATTTACAAACGAAACTAATGATAAGGTTACGATAGTGTTAAACTTTTTTTTTTGTGACAGATGGCCTTTATCAATTCACTCTTTTGGAATCTGAACTACTGAGTCTCCTCATTCGGGGTGGATATTACTCTAAGGCAGTGTTTCTCAAAATGTGACACGCGAACCCGTAGGGGTAGTGTCATGCCACTGAGTTGTATAAGCAATAAAATATTTTTTTATAATAGTAATTGTGACAGAACAAATTAACACGGATTTTAATGTGACGTCTTAAAATTTTACAAATCTTTCACTCCCTTTGTCTTGGCTATGTTTAACATACCACTAAAGATTGATTATATTAAAAATTTCTACGACATTTATTTAAAAAAATAACAGGTGATCGTTTCTTAATTTATAAAGAGTTGGAAGAAATGCATTCGAAAGTTTATGGTCCCTATAGGGGTATGCAACTGGCAAAAGTTTGAAAAAACAGCTTTAAGGCATCGTGAAAATACCTTCACTCTTTTCACAATCTTTTAAAATATTATATTAAATTATATATGAATAGCAACCAAAATTCTGCAAATAAATGTAATTACTGTACGCCTCTGTCCCTATGGAGGAGACCACAACTAAATTAATTTAAATTAGATAAAAAATTACCTGGACACGGGAATCGAACTTAAGACTTCTGACTTAGCTTGCCAATGTTCTACCACTGAACTATTCAGGATTCGTCCTGTGTTCAGGGCCATTCTTCATTCATATTTTAAGGTCGATTCTGTGATGGACAATCTTGTATTGTCTACTTGGCAGCATAACAGCCCTCTCACCCGCCCCCCCCCCCCCCTGCATCCCCCACCCACCTGAGCTGCAGATGGCTGTAGTATCTGATAGCTCACGATAATATTGGTCGCTCATATATATAGCTAACAATTACAAGTCCATCATGGACTCTGCCTTAGAATATGAGCTAAGAATGACCTTGAGCACGGGACTATCACTGGATAACTCGGTGATAAAGCATTAGCATGCTAAGCCAAAAGTCCCGAGTTCGATTCCATTGGCCAGGAATGATTTCTCAAATAATTTAAATAAATTATATTATTGAATAGTTTCAAAACCCTACAGATGAGATAGATCAAATATGCACCGGTGGTCACGCGCTCTAAGACGTAATTCCCTGGCGGGGAGATTGAGGTTCGAATCTCTGCCCGGTGCACTGGGGAGGTGGGTTTGAACATGCGATTTAAAATTATTGTGATTTTCCTCATCCTCTCTTCCAGCTAATAATGCGAACGCACATATTCTAAGCAATGTTACTTATACCCAAGGTCATACCCAGATCATTATTATGTTGGATGAGAGGGGATGTCCTGAAGTTACCTAAGGAGTTTAGTTAACATTAAATAACTTTAAAATAAGTTAAAAGTGTTTTAAGACATAATTGGGGTTGTGTGTGTGTGTGTTATAGATTTTATAAGACTCCAATAAGTTGTAATATCGACACCTTAGCTCAGTTGGTAGTTTGTCTGCCTACTGAGTTAAGAGTCCCGGGTTTTATTCCCGGCATGGCCGAAAAACTTATTATTGGCGAGATGTGAGTTTCTCCAATCAAAGTGATACATTAATGGCCAGTGGACTTGTTTGTTGTGTTTGTTCTAGATTTAAGTCAGTTTAAAGGTCATGTGCTGATGTAATCAGTCGGTACCAGAAAGTTCTCGCTCAATATATGAAAGTAAAAGAAGTCTACAAATTAAGGTTTTGAGGAAAAACACAAACATATATTTCACGAGTACAACGAGTTTGAGACACCAAAACACCCTAGTGCTATTAAATATATTTTTCTTGTGAAATCACGTCTTACTTCCCACCCAAGCTATACATATTTATCCATACTAAAAAGGTAGAGGTGAGGAGAGTATATTTGAAAGGAAATGTACCCATATTTTCGAGGAGAAAGCGCTAGAAACAATTTAGGAAAAAACACCCTAGGTATACCTGGCCGGGATTCGAATCCTTACCTTCCCGTAGCAAGCAAACCGGTCCATATAAGCTTGACGTTTACTCCACGTGCCCACCGATGTGGGTAGACTGTTTTAAAAAAACTAAAGTTAAAAGAAATATATACATTTTTTAAAAGATGTTTCAAAAGTGTACAGCAAATTCCTCAAGGAATATGTTGAGTCCTAGAGTAGAATGTCAAAAAATACAATCGGCGCTGAGCTTTAGAATTACTTCTAAGAAGTACCACTTCCATAGGACGTGAGCAAAAGGGACGAAATATTGTTCCCACGGGGTACTAAAACGAAGCAAAGTAGTGCTCGGAATTTCATCTGTTGGGGGAATTTAACAGAAAACCTCCGAGACGCTGTGATTTCGTTCCGCAATACAAGTTGCGGTACACTCCAAACTAGGCCTCATTACTTTGGACGAAGAGAGGGCATCAGCAGTTTCAGCTATTTGTAAAATGATGAAACCATAAATGGAAACATTTTGATATAGTTTTTTTTAATTAAATAAAGGTCATAAGAGGTCACTATTCATTACAATCTTCGTTGGATTTGAAGCTATTACAAAAACTCTGACATCAGTCCGTAAGCTATATCGACCAAGCAGGCGCCGTACATTGGAAGAAGATAGTGCCAACGTTTGTGGATAGATGGTGTCATGTGGTGAGCACAACGCACCCTCGGGCCATTAATCTCAGTTTTCTAGGCAGAAGCCGCTACTTCTTTAGTCAATTAGCTCCTCCTTTGTGCTCACAAAGGTATTGTATATTTAAAAAAACAAGTTACAAAATATGTGTGAGGTAAACATTGAATTTATCTCAATTCAATCTCACAATATATTTTATGTTAAGTTAGATATATCTATGTTAAACAACAACGTATATGACTTAGTGGTAATTTTATCTAAAGATTAATTATCATTCTCAAACCTACCACCGTGACTGCACGGTCTAAGGTGCCACTCTCGCAGTGGACTAGACTGCCGATGACGGAGAGATAGAGGTTCGTTCGAATTTCGATCGGGTTTATTGAGGCTAGTTTTTCTAAAACGAATTTCCACTCTCCCTCCACGTAAATAAGGGTACACTTCCTATAAATAAGCCTATATTATTCCTAAAACCAATAGGGTAGTTAGTAAATAAGCGTATAATCCGAACGGGTAGTAAAACGCAGTGCTAAAAAAAATTCTCCAACGTATTACTTTAATATTGTGTTAATATTAATTTAAAGTAACTAAACAAGTTTGTTTTACTTGGAAGCATTCACTATTTACAACAGGAAATAAAGTGCTGTATACTAAATATTATTACAATAATAACTGTAAGTGTTACTCAGATGAGAGATTATCGTTGAAATCATGGTGTAGTAAAAATAAGCACTCTTGTAATACAATAGATAACATTTCATGAGTAATTCGGAGTTAACTACAGAGTGTGTTAAGCACAAGTAAATATAATAACCAAGTATATTTAGAAATCATGTTTATAAGGTTTTAGTAAGTAGAAAACAATTACTTGTGGAAAGAAACCAGTTATTAAACAAGATTTAGGTTAATGATGCAATGTAGCATGGCAATAAATGGTGAGTAAAAGAGAAAATTCAAACATTTTTAAAGACGTGATAATTTACTAATAAAATTTGAATTTATATATTTCATAGAATCATGGAACATGTATGTTACATTATATTAACAATAAATTACACAATCATAGAACATAAAACATATTAGAACAATATACAATACTTATTAAAAAGTTATTGTATAAAATAATAATTGATGTGTGAGTTTAATCATAGCTTGTTATTATTATTATTATTATTATTATTATTATTATTATTATTAATAATAGCATCGCGTCTTACTATCCGTTCGGGTTGTACGCACTTACGCTAATGTGTAATGGTAGGGTGATTGTGAGATGAAATGGAGGACCTACAGTTTAACGTGGAATCCGAACCACGGTGAAGGCCTGGCATAACTTGTTAATTAAAAGAATTAAAGGTGGCACTAGATGTGTAAAGATCCTTTTATTACCGCATCTTACTAATCGCTCGGGCTATACGCTTAAGTACTAATTACCCCATAGTTTTAGGGATTAAGAAGAAAGTGTACTCGAATTTGCGTATGAGGAGAGTGGAAAA